>VDFB02270651.1:413004522-413056405 GCA_007258455.2 Sequoia sempervirens | reverse complement strand
TCTCTCCCACTCCCCCCTCTCTCTCTAAAATGTCTATCCCTCCTACACACTCTCCCTCTTGAGCTCCTCTACCCTTAACCCTTAAACCCTAGAACCGCCTACCCTTTATCTCTCTCCCACTCCCCCCCTCTCTCTCTCAAGTCTCTCCCTCCTACCAAGGATTAAATTTGATGGTTGAATTTTCCTGTCAACAAATTTTTTAATTATGGTTATCTATTCAAGGGTGCCCTTAAAACATTTTGATATACCTTAGTGTATGTAAAATTATATATAAATCAAAAATATATATCATTATAATTCTATATAAATTTTGATAGTTTATCCAAAATATCTCCTTTTACAATCTTCTTAAAATTTTGTTTGTATTCTATGGAAAAAATCTTTAAATACGGTCATATGGCCATCAAATTTAAGCCTTTCCGCCTACCCCCACTCCCTCCATATCTTTCTCTTAAGTTATCATTTAAAAAGAATATAAATAATATTTATATTAATATTAAAAACAAGGTGTTCAACCGAACATATTTAGAATGTTCGGTCGAACCCATTTAAAATCATTTTTTTATTCCATGTGTGGTGGGTTCAGTCTAACATGGGTTCGGTCGAACCCCTGTTCGACTAAACATTTCTATTTTCTTCGACCAAACATTTGTTCGGCCGAACCCATGTTTTTTCATCCTTGCTTCCTAAGGCACCAGAATTGCTGAGAATTTTGCACTTCGAAGCTCAATTTGAGAATGAAAATGGAGGATATCTCAAAAACCCAACTAGTATCGGGTTCCCCTCAAAACAAGCTATCCAACGAATATAATTTTAGTATGTTTTGATTATATTATCTATCTGTTTTTTATATTTTATTAAATATAGGTTTTTCACTGAAAACAAAACTCTCTATTCTACACAAGTGGCAAAATAGAAGATTATCAAAAAAAAATATTTAAAAATATGAGTGCACTAGATATTGGAGTCCTTGATCCAACAAAAAAAAAAAGAATTTCAATACATACAGTAAAATTTATGCATTATACGATCATGTTATGTCTAAATTGTAATTCATTTGACTTTGAAACTGACTAAAGAAAAAATATTCAATAAAAAACTATCTAACAAAGTGGAAGCACTAGATATCAGAGTTAGAAATCTATATTTAAAAGAATTGGAATTTTATCTTTCAAGAAAAAAAAAGTTATGCATTATACCTGCAGGCCACTTTTAAAAAATGTTTTTGAAAACCAATTTTTGTGGGAGATAGAAAAAGAGTGCAATTTTGATTCCAAAAAAATTGAAAAAATATTTTTAGAATCTACAGACAAAATATGACAAGACTCTAGTTTGCATCATCTTCAAATTCCTTACGGTTTAATCGCTATAGGTGCCCGAATGTGGAGATTGTGTTAAAAAATATATATCAGTGTCCAGTTTGGCCAAAAATTGTAAACCACTATTGTGGGATCACCCATGATCTGCCATATGAGCATCTCAAGGTAACTCACAGCCCTTGACCTTAATGGGAGAGGAGGCACAGCCCGCTAGAGGATGAAGATGAACTATTGGTCAACTTGATTCATATTCCCATAGAAGACAATAGGTCACCATGACATAAGTTCTATTTTGTTGAGGTGGACTATGATGAGAACACCAAAATGGGAAAAACCATGTTTAATAAGCTAAGAAATGAAGAAGAATGGACTATTGAAAGGATTAGATCCTTTAGGATGTATTGCTAGGAGACAAAACAACTTGATGCACCTTATCAAAACTGTTGGAATATGTGCCTCAATTCTTACTGACATGTAACTCCTACAGGGAAAAGTCGTTGTGACATTATTCATGTCTAGCCGACTAGCTGTTCTGAGTCCTTTGAAATGTTCATGTTGCTGAGACAGTGGTGATGTCTTGCCGAATGAAGTACATCGTTGTGACAAAGAGCATTCGCTATGACCTTTTGGCGATTGGAGAATGTCTCACCGATAGCATATGGCTATTGGGGTAACTCAAGGGCATCAGGAAGATCTCTCAGCTATAATGAAAGATCACACTGATGGGAGTGTTCTATTGGTGCCTTCGTGGTGACAAAAGACTTTGGTATGAATTCTTGGCGAAGGGTACCTGGTCTCGCCAACGGCGATGTAACTGAAGTCACCGGTGTAGCTCTCAGTGCTCGTTGAAACATCTTGGTGAAGTCAAATGTCTTACCGACTCGGCAAGACATGGGCGCTCGGTATGTGGTCTTGACGAAATACATAAGTCTTGCTGACTGGTGAATGCAGTGCTCAAGGTGACTTAAGACCTCGGTACAAGGTCTTGGCGAAGACGATAAGTCTCGCTGACTCTTTGATGTTTCGGTATGACATGTTCAGTCGGTGTAAGGTCTTAGTGAAAGATGAATTTCTTGCCAACTGTCAAGTGCTTCGGAGAAACTTGGGAAGACCCAGAGAAACATCTTGGCAAATGGCAAAGTCTTGCCGATGGAAAAGTTGAAATAAATATGACTTGTGAGCATCCGTAAAACGTCTTGCCAATGGAGGAATCTCTTGCCGATAGAAACAAAATGGATTTCGATGGATTTAGTATGTCTCATGGCATTCGTTATAGCATCCTGCCGACTGTTGGGATCTATGACGATAGCGATATGAAAAATTTGTGGCGTTAGGGAGACACTGTTAGTGTCTCACTGATATGCCAACAAAGTGAACGCCTTTGACCAGAATGACCATCCTATGTGGAGCTGCGCGGACCAATCAGAGAAAGAAAATTTCAAAAGGTTGGCAATTGGATTTTTGCAACTGTTGGAACGCTAGAGCTGAACAGCATGCAGGGAAAAATCAATTGCTCGAAAGTAAATTATCTATGTTGGGCAATGGTAGATAAGGATGAACAAAAGGAAAAAATCAGAATGTGTTAATATCTAGAGGATAGCATTATGAGTTGTAGGCAGAGAGTGAATCGACTATTGAGAGCATTTTCTGTAACTGGATGAATAGTGAATGAAACTACTGTGAACTAATACCAGAGAGTTGTACCTCTGATTGTATGTAATTGTTGTTACTATAATACAAAGAGATTTAGCTTGGTGTGGTGGGTTTTTTCCTGAAAGGATTTCCCACGTAAATCTGTTGTTCATTGTCTTTAAGTATCTTCTCTATTTCTGTAAATCTTTCATGTGTATCTTAATTGGATTGTAATTAGAAAAATTGAAAGTATTGTATTCTTACTCCCCTGTGGTTTTGACGTTGGGAAAGTTGCTTCCGCACAGTTGCTTTCCTTCCAAGTGGTATCAAAGCCTGGCCAGTTGTGTTATCCTTGTGAGAGGGTTGGGTTTTTTGTGTCAATTCTTTTTGAGTGGGAGTTTGGTAGAGTTCTGATAGTTTAATTACAAATTAAGATGGCAAGAACATCCGGAAGGATGGATATAGAGAAATTCAATGGTAGCAATTTTGAGCTGTGGAAACTCAAAATGGAAGATTTGTTAGTAGATCGAGATCTTTGGACTGTTGTGTCTAGAACAATGCCTCAAAGCATGAAGCAAAAGGATTGGGACCTTGGAGATAGAAATTCTAAGGGGTTGATAAGGCTCTGTTTGGGAGACTCTGTTCTTCTGAACGTGCATGAAGAAAAGACTGCATCTTCCTTGTGGAAAAGATTGGCATCTATTTATCAAGGCAAGTCCTTGGTGAACAAGTTGTTCTTGAGGAAGAAGCTATACTCTTTGAGAATGCAAGAGGGAGGATCTGTTGCTAATCATTTGAATACATTCAACATGCCGATTGCTCAGTTAACATCTATTGGTGTGAAGATTGAAGATGAAGATCGTTGCATGCTGTTGCTATGTTCTTTGCCAGATTCTTGGGATCATCTTGTGATGGCTATTGGGAGTATGGCATCCACTTTCAAGATGGAAGATGTTGTTGCTTCTTTGTTATCGGAAGAGATGAGAAGAAAATCTTCTGAGATGGAAAAGGAGGCTCTGGCTATCAGAGGTAGATCGAAGGAGAAAGGAAAGAAGAAGGACAAGAAATCTAGATCGAAATCAAAAGGGAGATCAAAGTCTCCTGGCAAGAAGTCCAAGGTGAAATGCTAGAATTGTGGGAAACTTGGTCATGTCCGAAGGGATTGCAAGGAGGAGAAGAAGAAGAAGAAGAACTCTTCTAGAAATGATTCTTCTCAGAGTTATGCAGACGCCTTCATTGCAGCTTTGGCTACACGGGCATTAGATGATGTCTGGCTGATTGATTCTAGAGCATCTTTCCACATGACATCTCATAGAGATTGGTTCACGAAGTATGAAGAATACAATGGTGGAAAGGTGTACTTGGCAAGTGATTCATCTTTAGAAATAGTTGGCCGTGGAAGAGTCAGAATTCAATTCCCTGATGGAAGAGTGAAGGGAATCAATGATGTGATGCATATACTAGGTCTAGCTTGTAATTTACTTTCTGTAAGTAAGCTGAATGATATTGGAGTGGATGTCATGTTCTCTAGAAATGGATGTAAGATGACTAGAGGCTCTATGGTGCTAGCTAGGGGTGCTTGAATTGGTACCTTGTACAAGTTGGATGCATAAGCTATTCAATGCAATAGTGTCTCTACAAAGTCACAGAATTCTACTCATGGAGTAGAAAAGGGAAACGTCCCTGATAGAGTAAACACCATGGAGGTTAAACTTTTAGTAGAAAAGACTATGCTCTGGCATCATAGGCTTGGCCACATTGGTGAAAAAGGTTTAAAAACCTTGAGAAATAAAAACCAGGTAGAAGGGCTTGAAGATTGTAACCTTGAGTTTGAATTTTGTGAACATTGGATATATGGTAAACAGCACCATGTTTCATTTTACTCCAGTCCTCACAAATCTTCTGGTTTGCTTGATTATATTCATTTTGATGTGTTTGGTCCAGTGAATGTTCCTTCTTTTTCTAAATCAAGATACTATGTGTCGTTTATTGATGATTATTCAAAAAGAACATTTGTATATTTTCTGAAAAGTAAATCAGAAGTATTCAGTCAGTTTAAGGAATTTAAAAACCTTGTTGAAAATCAGACTGGTAGGAAAATAAAATGCTTAAGGACTGACAATGGCAGTGAGTTTTGTTTAGATGAATTTGAAAGGTACTATACAGATCATGGGATTAAAAGACATAAGACTACACCTTATACTCCACAGCAAAATGGAGTTGCTGAAAGGTTCAACAGGACAGTAATGGAAAGAGCATGAAGTATGCTGAGCAGTGCTGGCTTGGAGGAGAAGTTCTTGGCTGAAGCAGTCTCTACAACATGTTACCTGGTAAACCATTCTCCTAACTCTTCTCTTGTTGAGAAGACACCTTTGGAAAGAAGCCCTCTCTGAGACATATTCGTGTCTTTGGCTATGAGGTATATGCATATGTGCCATTTGAAAAAAGATCCAAGTTGGAAAAAAAAGCTGTAAAGTGTATTTTTATTGGCTATAGTGCTGGCATAAAAGGATACAAGCTTTAGAACCCTGAGACTGAGAAGGTTTTTGTATAGCAGAAGCGTTATCTTTCAAGAGTTGAAGCCTTCTACATTAGATCTATAGTCAGAGAAGAAATCAGAAAATGAAAAGGTTGTAGCAGGAATTCCTCTGACACTAGATAAAGAGGAATTGAAAAATCAAAATGTACCTGATACTGAGGAGAGCTCAAGTAGCTCTGAAAGTGCTGAAGATGATGAAGAACCACCTCAGCCTCAGCCTATGAGGAGGTCAACTCGTGAAAGAAAGCAACCTGATAGGTATGGGTTTTCTTTAATAGAGTCGACTTGTGCCTATGCTTTAATTTCTAGCACTGATGAACCTAGGACTGTGAAAGAGGCATTTAAAATGTCTAATTCAAACTCTTGGTTGGAAGCCATGAATGAAGAAATGACATCATTAGAAAAGAATGATACCTGGAGTTTGGTTCCATTGCCTAAAGGCAGAAAAGTTGTAGGTTGCAAATGGGTATTTAAAAAGAAAATTGGTCTGGATGGCAGTGTAGAAAAATACAAAGCAAGGATGGTTGCAAAAGGTTATTCCCAGGTAGAGGGAATTGATTATGGAGAAATCTTTTCTTCCGTAGCTAAGCTGACAACTATTAGATTTCTTTTGTCACTTGCAGTAGCATATGACTTAGAAATTGAATAGATGGATGTGAAGATATCCTTTCTTCATGGTGATCTTGAAGAAGAAATTTATATGTCCTTGCCAGAGCACTTTGTGGAAAAAGGTAAGGAAAGACTGGTTTGCAAGTTGAAGAAATCTCTGTATGGTTTAAAATAGTCTCCTAGAATGTGGTACCAGAAATTTGACACTTTTGTTTTGTCATTAGGATTTCTAAGATCAAAATGTGATCATTGTGTATATTACAAAGCTGAAAGTGATCAAGTCCTTATTATTGCACTCTATGTTGATGATATGTTGTTCATAGGAAATAGTAAGCTAATGATTTCTGGTCTTAAGTCTCAGTTGTCTGCAAAGTTCGAAATGAAAGATCTTGGTGTAGTAGGGTATATTCTAGGAATGGAAATAACCAGGTACAGGAAAAATAGAAAAATTTGGCTCAGTCAGAGTAAGTATGTCATGACTGTTCTAGAGAGATTTTGTATGACTGAGTGCAAGCAGCTAGTTGTTCTAGTTACACAGGGAACGAAGCTATTTGTTGAGGATTATCCAAAATCTCCTACTGAGATGGACATGACCAGTGTGCCATATGCTAGTGTGGTTGGAAACCTTATGTATGCAATGGTCTGTACAAGGCCATACATTGCCCAAGAAGTGGGAGTTCTTAGTAGGTTTATGGCTAATCTTGGGAGGACACATTGGGATGTTGTGAAGAGAGTGTTTAGATATCTAAAGGGAACTTCAAACTATGCTTTGTGTTACCATGGTAACTTCGTTAAATCATAGAAGACTCTCAGCATTCAAGGTTATGTGGATTCTAATTGGGCAGGGGACATTGACAGCAGAAGATCCACCAGTGGATTTGTTTTCATGATGAATGGTGGTGCTATGAGTTGGATGAGCAAGTGGCAGGCTATAGTCACTTTGTCCACTACAAAGACAGAATACATGGCAGCTACACATGCCTATAAAGAAGCAATCTGGATAAAACGTTTGTGTTCTAACATTGGTTTTGATGCAGGAAAAATTACTATTTACTGTGATAGCCAGAGTGCTATATGTTTGTCAAAGAATCCTACTTTCCATTCCAGGATGAAACATATAGATGTACAGTATCATTTTGTACTGGATATGGTGGAGGATGGGAAGGTCTGTTTAGAGAAAGTGGATACTCTGGAAAATGTTACAGATGCATTGATGAAGCCTATGAGCACAGACAAATATAGGTGGTGTTCCAATTCAATGGGCCTCCTGGCCCATGATTTTCAATAGTTTGATTATGCTCTGGAGGTGTTAGTAAAATCTTCATCAAGTGGGAGCTTGTTGGAATATGTGCCTCAATTATTATTGACATGTAACTCCTATAGGGAAAAGTCACTGTGACATTATTCATGTCTAGCCGACTAGCTATTCTAAGTCCTTTGAAATGTTCATGTCACCGAGATAGTGGTGATGTCTTTCTGAATGAAGTCCATCGCTGTGACAAAGAGCATTCACTATGACCTTTTGGCGATTGGAGAATGTCTCACCGATAGCATATGGCTATCAGGGTAACTCAAGGGCATCGAGAAGATCTTTCAGTGATAATGAAAGACCACACCGACAGGAGTGTTCTCTTCGTACCTTTGCGGTGACAAAAGAATTTGGTATGAAGTCTTGGCGAAGGGTGCCTAGTCTCGCTGATAGGGATGTAACTGAAGTCATCGGTGTAGCTCTCAGTGCTTGGTGAAATGTCCTAGAAAAGTCAAATGTCTTGCCAACTTGGCAAGAGATGGGCGCTCGGTATGTGGTCTCGGTGAAAGACATAAGTCTTGCCGACTAGTCAATGTAGTGCTTGGGGTGACTTAAGACCTCGGTACAAGGTCTTAGCGAAGACGATAAGTCTCGCCGACTCTTTGATGTTTCGGTATGACATGTTCAGCCGATGTAAGGTCTTAGCAAAAGACGAATGTCTTGCCAACTATCAGGTGCTTCGGAGAAACTTGGGAAGACTCGGAAAAACATCTTGGCTAACGGTAAAGTCTTGCCGATGGAAAAGTTGAAATCAATATGACTTGTGAGCATCGGTAACACATCTTGTCGATGGAGGAATCTCTTGCTGATAGAAACAAAATGGATGTCGATGGATTCAATATGTCTCATGGCATTTGTTATAGCATCCTACCGATTGGTGGGATCTACGACGATAGTGATATGAAAACTTTCTGGCATTGGGGAGACACTGTTAGTGTCTCACCCATATGCCAACAAAGTTGAACGCCTTTGACCAGAATGACCATCCTATGTGGAGCCGCATAGACCAATCAGAGGAAGCAAATTTCAAAAGGTTGGTAGTTAGATTTTTGCAACTGTTGCAACGTTGGAGTTGAACAACATGCAAGGAAAAATCAATTGTTCAAAAGGAAGTTGTCTATGTTGGGCAATGGTGGATAAGGATGAACAAAAGGAAAAAATCATAATGTGTTAATATCTAGAGGATACCATTCTAAGTTGCAGGTAGAGAGTGAATCGACTATTGAGAGCATTTTCTATAACTGGATGAACATTGAATGAAACTACTGTGAACTAATACTAGAGAGTTGTACCTCTGATTGTATGTAATTGTTGTTACTGTAATACAAAGAGATTCAGCTTGGTGTGGTGGGTTTTTTCCCAAAAGGGTTTCCCACATAAATCTGTTGTTCATTGTCTTTAAGTATCTTCTATGTTTCTATAAATCTTTTGTGTATCTTAATTGGATTGTAATTAGAAAAATTGAAAGTACTATATTCTTACTCCCCTATGGTTTTGACATTAGGAAAGTTTCTTTTGCACCATTACTTTCCTTACCAAAATGTGTCGAATGATGAAGAGTTTGACAGGCTATGGGATGAGGAGCATCCTACTTCTGACTCAAGCACTAGTAGAGCCAATGACCTCGATGAAGAAGAAGAGAAAGTGGAGGAGGAAGCTGATACATCGACATCCTCCACTCAACAAAAGAGGAAGTCCATAGGGCATTCTACCTATGTTGCTTCAAATGTGTGACTAAATATATCAAGGGCTTTGCAAATGCTTACTTGGGCCTCGAAAGCAACAAGGGGGTCCCAATCACAACAGCAAAAAATTGTGGAGATCAAAGACTCCCCACCCCCTAAATGGAAACGCACTGATGCTATTGTGGGAGAAGGATCACAAGGAGCTGCTGCAAGCCAAGTGCTCACAGCGAGCCAATAGTTTGAAGTGAGTAAGCAACCAATGACAAGTGAAGCACCACCAGCATCTAGTCAGCAGGTAATGTTCACTCCTCTCACTTATCAATCCTTAATATCCTATATTGTTCACATGGCACCCATTACTACAAGTGTTGGCCCTACCTTCTCTGCCCCTATCACAATGTTTGCAAAAGGTATCTCTCAATTCTCCCAAACAAGGTCATCTATCTTAATGCCTCTGTGAACCTTAACCCCAGTCATCGTAGCTCAATCTCTCCTTGCCTCTCTTTCTGAAGGCTCAGGCACCATGGATACCCCTATTGCTACTGCTACCTTAGGTTTGACCCAATTTTCCCAACAAATGGACTCGATTACGACTACCCCATCATCATAGCAAGTGATGAGCCCTTCCACCAGTTCGCAAATTGAACTATGGTAGGTTCACTCTTTCTCCCCAAAAACTATTAGTCTCCCACCAAAGAAAATGCAAGGGCATGCCACACTTGTATTCCATTTTTCCCTACCTCTTGGTGCACCTATTGCAAGCAAGCTAGTTCAATCACTAGGCCAATTCATAGTGCAGGGTGATGCTACGAAGGAAGCGTGGGCCCTTAGGATCCAAAAGTGAAAAGTGAAGGATGACAAAAAGGAGGTGGAGTCTAAGGTGTATACAATTTACAATGAAGCACAAAATATGCTTAATTTCGCCACCATGTACCCAAATGTTTTCAAACCATAGGGGGAGATGTTGTAGAGCAATTACAACATTTATGCCATGGGGCTTGACTGGCCACAACCCGACCGCGGGATAAGGTAGAAGTCATGGAGGAAACACAATAGATAGTAACAACTTATTTCCTTCACTCTAGTCATCAATTGAAGAAAAGAGAGGAGTTTCTAAAGCTTTTGAAGGAAAGGGTCAGTTTTCTAGAAATGAATGAGAAATCACTAGAAGCAGAAGTTGCACGCTTGTCTGAGAAAATGTAAGCAGAAGAATTGGAGTGGAGAAAACTCCAAGAGGAACTCAATAAGTCCCAATCCGTTGAGCCCACACTGATTAACGAGCTACAGGAGAGGAACCAAAAATATTAGAGCCAATTGACCCTAGCGAAGCAAAATCTACAACAAGAGGATAAAGAGTTAGCAGCTCAACGTGCTCTATATGAGCAAGAATTAGAAAAGAATCATACAGACTTTGAAGGTTGAAAGGCCCGGTTAAAAAATGAGCTCCAAGAGACAAAGTCCTCTCTTGACATAGAATTAGCTAACCATGCTAGAGCCGAGGAGAACTATTATCGAGAGCTAAGTAGCTTCAGGGAGAAATAGTCATCCACAAAAAAGAGAACTATGGAATTAACAAAGGATGTCAATTCAAAGGATACATAGATTTCCCTTCTAAGGAGCTCTCTCCAAGCCTCCGCTATGCAGTCAGACCACATCACATTAGCTCAATAGCTATATATTTCTTATTGGGAAAAGGTTAAATCCTTCTGCCTAACACTATAGCCAATGCTCTGGTTCATTTTAAAGGCAACAAAATTGAGCCAGGAGGTTCACAGAACAATCGAGAAATTCCCACGGTTCATCATAGAGAAGGTTCATAAAGTAGAGTTTGCTTAGCAAGCTATATACATGGTGCAGGAGCACCTAGGCTGACCTCCATGTTGTTTGTCATCAATTTTGGCTTGTACCTGATCTTAGCCAAATCAGGATATTAGTGTGTTTTCTTTGGACCTTAGAAGGTCTTGGTTGTGTGTGGTGAGTTAGTCACTAGGACTAAAGTCATCATTAGTTAATCATTGTTGTTAAATTTTTCTTTATTTAGCTCTAGACAATTATGTTGGAATGTAGGGTATTAAATGTGTTATAACCACATGGTCATTGTTATAAGATGCCAAGAGACAGTTAAGGGAGTTGTTGGCTCGAGATCAAGGTGTTAGAGGTCCTAAGATTTAGGATCATGACATGGTGATAAGTTGCAAAATGCTGTTGTAAAGTTGCATGCAACATAGTTCGATTGGATTCCCTAAAATTTAGGAGCATGGGATTGATCAAAATCCCTTGAAATGTGGAAAAGGCATCTAAGTAGAGGTGTGGCTCGTAGAGAGCAGTTAGAATACTTTGTAATCAAGTTTTGGCTTTGTGTGAATAAGGAATTTCTGTATTTTCTGTGTTTTACCTGTGCACTTTGAGAAATAGAGTTAACAAAGGCATTGTATATTCTAATTTAGCATTGTATTGGTGTTCTTAGAATAGTTTTGAGTCACTTTCCTTCTGTGTTCAGGTTGCTTAGAGTAGAGTTGTTGTATTGAATTCATAAGTTAACTTCTAGAGGGTTTTTATCTCTGTTTTGAGCAGTCAAGTTTTTAAATGGCTCCCCCATGAAATCTAACCATGGGGTTTCCCAGAGATTGGATGGAAATGATAGGGGAGCTAGTATTTTGTACATATTTAGAAGTAGGAGTTCTAAAGAGCCAAGCAAGTATTTGTAATCTCAAACCCTAGGCAAGCTAGGACTGCTTGGTTAGGGGTTTGATTGAGAAAAGTGAAGAACTTAGGCAGGGGAAGGGACCACTGTACAAAAAAAGTACACTTCCAGGTGGGATATGACCAAACACAAGGATACTAGAAGGATTGAGGCTTGAACAATCCACTGGTGTGAGAAATTAGCAAGGAATTCTTGAAACCCTAGGAATTAGGCCTAATTAGCCTATTTGTCCTTGATAGTAGGAATCCATTGTATGTATGAGATAGAGTTTTAACACCCTATGAAACATTTAAAGGATTGAAAAGGGTGTCCAAAAGTGCAATTTAGTTGCTAGGTTGTTTGACAAGTTTCATCAAGAAAAGCAGAAAAGTGACTGGTAAGGGCTACAAGGATTAGGCCTTTTCAAGGCAAGATCTTGAGATCGGGTAAATTGAAAGCTAAAGAACCTCCAAGATGCATTTAGTTGAATGTGAAATGCAAGGAAATAGAGCTCCCAACACCCTTGCAATCAGTTCAAGCAAGATGATAAAGTTAGCACTTAGATCCTTCTAAGTGTTGGAGATTGAGTATAAGTTTAAATGGTGTTAAATCCTCTAAGGTTAAGCACAAGGATTGAAACTCTTGTAACAGAGTTAGAGCAAGGCTTAGTTAATGATCTAAGTCAAAACAGAGCCTAGAAGTGGTTTGGTTCTTGGTGGAAGGCATAGTAAGTCTTCTAATAAGTTGGTGCAAGCAAACCTTGGAGCAGAACTACACCAATACAGTCTCTGATGAAGACCTAGCCAAGGCAAGGATCAAAGATCAAGATATTGCTACCCAGTTAGCAAAGAAGTTCATCCATTTCCACTCGGCCTTCCAGCAAACTAAAGCCACCACAACTACTTTGAACTAGACAATGGACAACATGCAAGAAAATTTCTCCTAGCTGAGTAAGATGGATCTACCATCCCTATTTCTTGAAGATTGGTCGATCCCCACAACTAAGTAGATTGCTAAAAGAATTGAAGAAAAGGAGTAGGATCCAACTGCTTTCTAGAGTTTCAATCATCCTCCTACCATAGCAAACATTGAAGGTTTTATTCATTCTCTTGCGTAGCTACTTTTCCATTGTGAGGCAGGTGTCGATTTACCTTAGGTACTTCCTTATAAAGAAATTCTCGAACTAGGCAAAGTGCAGGAAAATTTGCATAATAGAGTGAGACCATTCGAAGACAACTGGCCGCCCCTACAAGCAGTCCTTTCCAAGATCTAATTCTATTTCCAATGGATGGCACTTTGGTCTGCGAACCAAAGAAAATTTTGGGTTCCATGTTCCTCAAAGAGAAAGACCCCTAATAGTCACCAGAAGATGTAAATACGAAATTCACCATGCTCCCTTCGGGTTTTGTTTTTGGCTAAGTACCAGCCCATTCCTTCAAATGAATATCATTGGCCCCTTTTTGATAATCACCGCAGCCTCTGCCACTTGTCCGGTCATTGCTCTCTGAAGGAATTTTCTCCTTGCTCTACTATCGGCCCCCAATATGCTCCCATGTGTCTTCACTGTTGGTTATTTTGATTGCTTCCCTTCACTTCCTCGTTGGTCCTTGTCCATGTCCCACGTAGCTCCCATTCGCAAAAATATTTGGCGTACCTCGCAGGTGGCATCTATAGTGAACATTTTTTCTACGTGTCATCTCAGCACAAGCTTTCAATGAAGGAAGAAAAATTAACTGCATGCAGTGAAATGCTACCATGTGTCTCTTTAGTGCATGCTTCTTTAATGCAAGGGATGAAGCAAACTATGGGCTGCGATATGTTGCCATGTGTTCTAACTTCCTATATGAGGAGGCAACACTTGCTTACACAATACCACTGCCATTATTCATTGGGGATGCACCTAGATAGGAAGTGACCAAATACTATGGCCCAAACCTTTTTTGTTGCAATGGTCGAGGGTAATCATTATCACTACATCATTACTCTGGATTCTAAATCTCTTCAGTTGCTACCCGCCAATGATGGGAGGCTTGATATATATACTACTCTCTACTTTTAAAGAGGGGTTTCGAGTTCGAAGATCACATGCTACATGTTTTCCAAGTTCCACTAGTTTAAGAATTAGAGGATTTTTGGAGAGATACTAGGCCTTTTTATTGTTTATATTATTGCAAGAACTCATAGACTGTTGCATTGTTTGGCCTCTCTATTTTCTTGTGCTATTGATAAACTTTACATCATACCATTACTATTTGAATGGTTTATTTTCTGTACTTCTATAATTTGAAATCAAGTTTACAGGTTTAGATCATATCTTTTGACTATTCTTTTCAGTAAATGGGTGTGATAATTATTTTATGTCATTGAATGAGTTGTTCATACTGCAATCCCTAATTTATGTTATTCTAGGACATGGTAAATTTCTAAGCACGCCCTTAGATCATATTCAAAAGATAGGTTTATTGTTCCTTTTATCTAAATTCTAGCGCATCACCTTAGTTAGATTTTTTATTTTTATATCTACTTCCTTTTCCCATTCCAAAACCCCAATTACAGAAGAATCTAACTTCTTTAAAATATATAGGTCACTTAGTTTAGTGCAATAAGTCCCCCATAAACTGAGTTTCCCACAAAGGTTTGTTACCTTCCCAATTTTTGGCATCAACAGGTTCATCTAGTTCAACTTCACTTATCTCAATTGGTTTGTGCATATCTTCATCAACCTTCACATTTGCACTCTCAACAATCTTCCTCAATCTTTTATTGAAGCATCTATAAGCTTTTCTACTAGTTAAATACCCAAGGAAAATACCTTCATCACATCTAACATCAAACTTTCCAAGGTTCTCATCATCTCATTTAATGTAACATTTTTTTCCAAACACCTTAAAGTACTTGACAGTAGGAATCTTGCCAGCCCATAGCTTATAATGAGTCTTAGTGTTGCTACCTCTAATTTGAACTTTGTTAAGAATTGTTAAACAACAATGTGGATTGCCTCTCTCTAGTATACATCAGGTACATTTTCCTCTTTCATCATTTTTCTTTCAGCCTCTTGAACAGTTTGGTTCTTTCTCTCAACAACTCCATTCTGTTGAGGAGTTCTAGGAGCAAAAAAATGTCTCTTTATTCCATGCTCTTCACAAAATGTATTAAACTCACTAGAAGTGAATTCTCCACCTCTTTCAAACCTTAAAGATTTGATTCTCAAGTTCACTTAATTCTCTAACCTAGCCTTCAACACTTTGAATCTATCCAAAGCTTGAGCTTTCTCCCTAAGAAAATTAACCCATGTCATTCTAGAATAATCATCAATCAGAAGCATGAAATACCTGTCACCATTAAGACTTCCTATTCTTGTAGGACCACAAAGGTCTATATGAACCAATTCCAACAATCTAGTAGTTGATTGGTATTTTCCTTTAAAGATACATCTTTTTTGTTTTCCCAACTGACAACTTTTGCAAGCAGTATTGGTATGCTTTGTGATTTTTGGTAGATCCTAGACAACCTCTCTTGAACTAATCCTGATCAGATTCTCAAAGTTTACATGTCCTATCCTTTGGTGCCATAGCCAACTTTCATTAACTTGAGATACAAGGTATTGACCATCAACACCCTTAAGCTAATAAATGTTTCCATATGCTCTTCCTATAGAAACCATAGTTTTGGACATTTTTATGATCTCACAAGTATTATCTTGAAATACAAGCTTGAATAATTTTCTACACATTTTTCCAACACTCAAGAAATTATGTCTTAAGCCCTTAACATTGTGGACATGAAAAAAGTATCCCTTTTTGTTTTCCTGATTCAGGAATAATTGATGATAAAATTGGACTTAATGAAGCCTTGATTTGGTGTTGTGAGGTTTTTTACACATCCACACTAGGTCTTGGACCCTTGCAAACTGAATAAAATGTAGATCTAATGATGTCTTGTGAAGGTGTTGTAAAGTTTTGTAAAAGACTTTCACACCTCTCTAGACTTAATGGACCCATCCTCCCTAATTCAATGTTGCAAAATGTATTTAATGGAATTCTCACATTAATCTAGAAGGCTTGTGAATTAAACTTAACTCTAATCTAGTGTTGTAATGTGCCTTACACATTCACATTGGATGTTGTGCCTTTCTAGGCTATGTGGATCTCGTTTAATTGATGTAAAGTGTATTTAATCACACTTTCACATTGAACTTTGTGTGCCTAGCCCTAATTACTCTTTAAATAATCATTAATAGGCAACTATTGCCCCATATTGTGTATCCCAAGGCATAATTTGAAAAAATACCTAATGAAATCAACAATAGAACTAAAATTCCTCATTCCCCAACATTCCAGCTGGCAAAAGGGCCCCTCTGGGACTATGTCACCCATCTGGGTGAATGAGTCCCTGCCAAGTAGTACTAAGTCACCTAGAGTGGTGAATTAGTCCCATTTGGGTTATTTTTGAGTTTTGAGCAAGAAAAGTTGGATTTTAAGTTTTATTTTCCTCTGTGTTGTCCTTGGGTATCAAATTAATGAGAAAATTAGGTGGATTACCTATAAATACAAGCCTTTAAACCCTAATTCATTATCATCTTAACTCATCATCATTTATTCATCATTCATCATGTTCTCAAGTCAAGCAAGTTATGGTTTTGGCATTCTAAGTCATCAAGATAGCATTTTTAGACATTCAAGGGAAGATTCTTCATATATTTCTGTAGAAAACCAAGATCTATCATCATGGAAAGGTACTAACTCCATTTTTTCATGCTTCGTTACATTCTTTCTTCATTTTTGTTTAATTACCTAAAAAGGAGTTTGACCAAGGCAAACCCCCATGCCCTAACATATACCATTTCTTTCTCTTTCCTTGTGTGTTTACAGATTTAGGAACTTTGAGGGTTTGAAAATCATTGAAGATTAGGTTGAATATTTTTTGAAGACCTCTCCTTGCTTGAAAAGCCAAAATATCCACTAAAAGTCACTTTCAAGCCCGAAAATCAAAGTTTCAGAAGTGGACACCTGTAAAGAATCAAAGTGTAGACCGAGGGCTTCCATTTCCCCTTTTGAATTTTTAGAAATATAGAAGTGGACTAAGTCACCAATAATGGAGAATTGGTCCCACTGTACATTATTTTCAGTGATTTCTACAAATTCAGACACCCATTTTGCTGAAACAGGCTCAAGAGTAGTTTTTCCAGATCTGGGACTAACTCGCTTAGATTGGCACAAGTGTCCTGATGGGCTAAATCTTCAGAATCAATAGCACTTCCAGTCTTCATCACATTCTTCAACATATTTCCAGGTGCATGCTTTCTATTTTAATTTCTTATTCTGTATTGTTTGCATTTATATTCATCTTTCTAGGTGTTTTTTCATATCACAATGTGTTTTCAAAAAACTTGCATTTCAATAGTTTTGCATTAATAATCAATAACTTTCATTAGTTTTCTGCATTTAGATCATCCCATTTAGGTGTATTGCATCCCTCTTTGCATTAATATTGAGTGTTTACGTTGTATTTTGGCCCATCTTTCCCCTTTTAGGTGAAAAACCCTATAAGGGTTAGAAAGACCTTGGAAGCCAAAATCTTTGTTTACAAACATAATAGAAATCATCAGTACTATGTTTTCCATCAAGACTAATTATTCCTTTTACAACAATCTTTTCACCAAAATTATCTTCAAACATGACTAATCCACTATCATACTTTTCAAGCTTAGTAAACTTACTTTTATCTCTGCTCATGTGATGTGAGTAGCCACTAATCACAATAGTCTTCATCTTGTCGAGCATGAAAGGAAGTAACTAGAGTACCTTCCATCTCTTCCTTCTTTCTCTCTGGACCACTTTCCCTTGCACATCTTCCAAATTTAGTAGACACTAATTTATTCTCTAAGGCTAGAAATAATCATTCATCATTATCATCCTCAAAATCAAATTCATCATCAGAAATTCTAACATCTTCTCTAACATAGTACAATTTCTTGAACTTCTTATCCTTTTTGTCTTTTTTGTCTATATTCTTCTTGTGTATAGCTCTATCTATACATCTTGAAGCATAGTGACCAATTGATATTTCCACAACTGAAACATTTAAAAGGTAACATACCTTTGTACTTACCGGTACCTTTTTTCAAATTCCTTGTAAAGTTTGCTTCCAACTCCTCTGAACTATCACCATCTAAATCATCTTCTATCTTAGTGGCTTTAAAAGATAGTTTAGTCTTCTCCTTTTCCTTTCCAAATTTCCTCATTTCAAATGTAGTCAAGGTGCTAAATAGCTATTCTTTAGTGAACTTCTTAGGATCATACACTTCTTCAATAGTTGGGACCTTATAACTATAACTCTCTAGTAGAGTCATCAAAATATTCTCCATTGCATCTTCATCAGTCAAAGTACTGTTGGATTTTGTGGTTGTGTTGTTGATATGTGGTTGTCATTGATGTCAACACTATTAGCATTAATTCATTAGAAGTTGTATATGTCGAGGATATTGAGAAAATTGAAATGAAATGAGTTGCAGGTTGTCAGTGGTGAAGTTCACTATGTTGGTAAGTTTTTTACATTGATGATCAAAGGTTATGGACTAAAGGGTTTATTGCTGAGTGTATCTAGTTTATCCGTGTCAAGTTTTAGAGATCCATGTGAATATTTGATCGAGTTATGAAGATTCACATTTTGACAGTTTTTTTGTTGCTTCAGTTGGTGTTGTTGGTTGGCGATGATGTGATTTCAGTTAGTTCAGTTGTTGTGGATGCTTCTCTAGTGATTTTTGATGTTTTTGGATGCTTCTAGATCATGCTCTATCTTTTTTGCACATCCACTTGATCATTGTGCTCGTGGTTGGTGATTTTCTCTTGTGTGTTCATGTTTTTCTTGTTCTTAGATGATATGGTGGTTGTAGTGTTTTTTGGATCTTTGAGGAGTAATTAATTGTAGTTTTTTCACATTGGAGATGTTGATTTGGGTTTTCACTAAGCTATGGCTAACCTTGGTTGATTTGCATTAATAATCTTGTGTTTTGGGCCAATAGTTTATATTAATTTTATTATTTTGTTGCAAGGCTGACTTGAAGGGATGAAATTTCCTATTGTGGATATATAAGAGTGATTGCTTATTCAAATTGAAGTGTGTTAGTGTATGTCAGAGTGTGTTTATGTCTGTATATGTGTGAATATTGATCTAAATCATTTGAAGGCAAAGCAGATTATGAAGAGGAGTGAAGAAGAGTAAAGAAGTGTTCATGCACGTAACTAAAACTGTGATCAAGCATTAGTAGATGCTATTCTATTAGTTCAAATCCCTGCAGATGTAATTTGATTCTCTCTATAAGATAGTGTGTCTTCCTTTGGGTGGTTAGCCCTACTGTAATTGAGCAGTGAGCTCTAGGAAGTGTGCCTAAATGCAAGTTCATTCCCCATATTTTCATTTCTTATACTTTTAATGGGTATATTCTTGTGGACTAACCTCCACCGTGTTTTTTCCCCTAAAAGGGTTTCCACGTAAAAATTATTGGTGTTATGTGTGTTTTTGATGTGTTGATGATTTATCCTTTCATGGTTATCAATCAGATCTAAGAATAAGGTTAATAAGTTGAATAATTTTGAAATTCAGTGACAACTGATTCACCCCACCTCTCAGTTGTTTGCCCTTGTGTTGCCAACAATTGGTATAAGAGCAAGTTCCTTGGAATAAGTTTAACAACTTAAGGTGATCTAGGATGTTGACTTACAAGAAGGATAGTTTGAGATTTGATGGAACAATTTATTCTCTATGGAAGACTTTAATGGAGTGTCATTTAAGATGCATTGGTGAACCCTACTAGAGCATTACAAGTAATAGGTATGTTATTCCTCATAATGGTCCTAGTACTACTGCTTCAAGATTAGAGATGTTGAGTATAATATCCGAGCTAAGGAAGCATTTTTGAGTGCCTTGAATAATTCTAAGATGACAAATGTTATGGATCTAAAGAATACTTATGAGATCTAGAAAAAGCTGGAAACCTTGTATGAAGGTGATACTAATGTGAGGATTGCTAAGTTGTAGAGTTTGAAAGGAAAATATGAAAAGTTGAGAATGGGTGATGATGAGAACATTACTATTTTTATGCAAAGAGTGAATGAACTTGTGTGTGGTATCAGATGTGTTGGTGTATAGATAGACAAATAAGAGATTGATGCTAAAGTTCTTAGATCCTTTCCTGATTCTTACAAAGTCAAAGCTAGTGCTATTGAAGAGCTTTGGACTGTAACAAATGTATCTAGAGACATGTTGGTTGGTAAGCTTACTGCTTTTCAGCTGAGTGAATTTGGTGATGCCCTTCCTAAGGTTGAATCCGTATTTAAGGCTACTACTTCTGGAAGAGATAGACACATATATGATCTATGTGAGATTTCATCTAGAAAGATATTCAAGTATGAGGATGAAATCAGACAGATTGAAGAAGAAGAAAGAGAGCTAGAAGATCTAGAAGCACTTATTGTCAAAAGAGTACCAAGAGCAAAAGGTAAGTATGAAGGGAAAATTCCTCTTAAATGTTTTTCTTGCAATAAGATAGGTCATTTTGCATCAAGATGTTAGGAAATAACTCCTAAACCAAGACATAACAAGCCTAGATTTTAGAAAAAATGTTACTATGCTGCTGATGAAGGTGTGACAGATGATGAATTGGTATTTATTTCTATCAAGGAAAACAGTCTTGTATCTATTGAATCTGCTAGTTGCACAAATGTGGAGAAATCCCTAGCTGCTCAAGTTGAAGAGAAAGATGAATGGGTGATTGATAGTGGATGTTCACATCATATGAAAACAGATAAAAGTAAGTTTGTGAGCTTGGAAAAGTATGATGGTAGTGTTGTGATATTTGATGATAATACAATTGGTGTGATCTATGGAAAATGATGCATTTCTCTTGATGGTAAGCATAATACTAATGATGTATTGTATGTGGAAGGCTTGAAGCATAATCTTTTAAGTGTTGGTCAGATGGTTGATAAGGGATACAATCTTCAATTCAAGGATGTAAAGTGTATAATATTGAGTTTCAAAAATGTAATTGCATCAGGTACAAAAACAAAAGGTAATATATTTCACTTAAGTTCTACTACTATAAGTTGTTTGATTGCTCAAGTTGATGAAAGTTGGTTATGGCATACGAGAATGTGTCATGTTAACTTTGATAATATTGTCAAGATAAGTTCTACTATGGTTGTGAGAGATCTACCTAAGTTGGTGAAACCTACTAGTGCCATATGCAAGGAATGTTAGTTAGGAAAGAAAACTAGAATTTCATTTCGAAGCAAACAACATTGCTCAAATGAATTGTTGGAACTTGTGCATACTGATATGTGTGGTCCCTCTAAGGTCAGAAGTTTACAAGGTTATAGACCTGGTATTTCATTTTACTCATTGATGATTATTCTAGAATGGTGTGGATTACTTTCTTAAGGGAGAAATCTAAAGCACTAGAAAAGTTCAAGACCTTTAAGGCTATGGTTGAGACAGAGACAAGTCTAAATATTAAATGTTTGAGATCAGATAGAGGTGGTGAGTTCACTTCCAGTGAGTTTAATTCCTTTTGTGAAGAACATGGAATAAAGAGACAATTATCTTCACCACAAACCCCTCAACAAAATGGAGTTGTGGAAAGGAAGAACAAAACAATTAAAGATGCTACTAGAACTATGATGTTGGAAGGAAATGTCCCTCATATCTACTGGAGAGAAGCTATGAGTACTATTGTGTGCACACTCAACTGGTACAAATCAAAGGTGATACTTGTAAGACCCCTTTTGAGCTATGGACTGGTCAAAAGTCTACTGTTAAATATTTCAAGATATTTGGAACAAAATGTTATATCAAGAGAGATGAAGACATAGGAAAGTTTGATGCTAGGAGTGATGAAGGTATCTTTCTCGGTTATTCTACTAATAGCAAGGCCTACTGGTGTTATAATAAAAGATTGAGGAAAATGGTTGAAAGTGCAAATGTCAAGGTTGATGAAGACTTACGTACACCATCCAAAACCTATGGATATCATTCTGATGATCAAAATGTTAGTACAAACAAGGTAAAGAAAGTTCATACTACAAATCAAGTGCAAATCATTCTGGTGGATCAGGAAAATCAAGAAGTTGCAGAAGAGAGAACACAAAATCCTAAAGTTGAAGAATAGCCTAAGAAGACTCTAAGGTATGTAAGATTGAATCATTCAAAATATCAGATTATAGGAGATAAGAACAAAGGTACCGAGATTAGGAGAAATATTGCAAAAGAATACTGCTTGATTTCAAAGACTAAGCCTACTAATGTGAATGAAGCATGTAAAGAAGAGCATTGGGTAGAAGCAATGAAAGAGGAACTAAAACAAATTGTGAAGAATGATACATGGGTTCATATTCCTAGACCTAAGGATAAGAATGTCATTGGAACTAAATGGGTCTTTAGAAACAAATTGAATGAGCAAGGAGAAGTGGTTAGAAAAAAAGAAATACTGGTATGCAAAGGATATTCACATATGGAGGAATTGATATTGAAGAGACTTTTTCCCCTATTGCTAGAATTGAAGTTGTAAGATTATTTCTCAAGTGCCTATGCTGCTTACAAGAACTACAAGATTTATCAAATGGGTGCCAAGTCAAATTTTCTAAATGGTGAATTGGAAGAAGAGGTGTATGTTGAGCAACCTGATGGATTTTAGTTGAATGATAAGGGAGATATGGTATGTCAGTTAAAGAAAACATTGTATGGACTCAAGCAAGCCCTTAGACCATGGTATGCTAGATTGGACAAGTATTTGTTGAAGCTTGGATTTAACAAAGGTACTACTGATAGTAATTTGGTTGTTTTTTTGATATGTGGTTGTCATTGATGTCAACGCTATTAGCATTAATTCATTTGAAGTTGTATATGTTGAGGATATCGAGAAAATTGTAATAAATGAGTTGCAAGTTGTCAATGGTGAAGTGAAGTTTAGTATGTTGGTAAGTTCTATACATTGATGATCATAGGTTGTGGACTAAAGGGTTTGTTTCTAAGTGTATCTAGTTTATCCACATCAAGTTTTAGAGATCCGTGTGAATATTTTATCGAGTTATGAAGATTTACATTCTAACAGTTTTTTATTGCTTTAGTTGGTGTTGTTGATTGAAGATGGTGAAATTTCAATTAGTTCAGTTGTTACAGATGCTTCTCTAGTGATTCATGATGTTTTTGGATGCTTCAAGATCATTCTCTATGTTTGTTGCACGTCTACATTGATCATTGTGCTCATGGTTGGTGATTTTCTCTTGTGTGTTCATGTTTTTCTTGTTCTTGGCTAACATGGTCTTTGTAGTGTGTTGTGGATCTTTGAGGAGTAATTAATTGAAGTTTTTTCATGTAGGAGATGTTGATTTGGGTATTCACTAAGCTATGGCCAACCTTGGTTGATTCGCATTAATAATCTTTAGTGTTTTGGACTAATAATTTATATTCATTTTATTATTTTGTTGAGGCCGACTTGAAGGGATGAAATTTCTTATTGTGGATATATAAGAGCAATTACTTATTTGAATTGAAGTGTGCGAGTGTATGCTAGAGTGTGCTTCTATGTGTATATGTATTAATATTGATCTAAATCATTCGAAGGCAGAGCAAAGTGTGGAGAAGAGTGAAGAAGAGTAAATAAGTGTTCATGTGCTTAACTGGAACTATGATCAGGCATTAGCAGATGCTATTATATCAGTTCAAATCCCTACAGATGTAATTTGATTCTCTCTATAAGATAGTGTGTTTTCCTTTGGGTGGTTAGACCTATTGTAATTGAGCAGTGAGCTCTAGGCAGTGTGCTTGAATGCAAGTGCATTTCCCATATTTTCATTTCTTATACTTTTAATAGGGTATAATATTGTGGATTGACCTCCACCGTGGTTTTTCCTCTAATAGGGTTTCCACTTAAAAAATCTTGATGTTATGTGTGTTTTTCCGGTGTTTAATTTATCCTTTCATGGTTATCAATCATATATGAGAATAAGGTTAATAAGTTGAATAAGATTGAAATTTTGTGACAACTGATTCACCCCCCCTCTCAGTTGCATGCTCTTGTGTTTCCAACAAGTACCACCTTATTTTTTACTTCATTCACTGTAATATCAACCCTCTAAAAATAGCTTGCAATATCTTCAGCTTCTTCCATTTGCAAGTTCTCATATCTATGCTTAGTTGTTAGCTTCTTTGAAAATTTGACTCTATCATTTCCTTCATAGATATCTTCTATCTTTTCCAAAATTCATAAGGAGTCCCCAAAGAAATAACTTTTTTCCAATCAGTCTTAGATAAACCACTATAGATTGCATACCTTGCTTTTTCATTTTTTGTCATAGGCAGAAATCTCATTTGCAGAAGAACGACCACTTGTTGGTGCAACATATTTTGTCTCAATAGCGTACAAGTCTTGTAACCAAGAGAGATCAAGTAACCTCTCATCTGCACTTTCCAGTCACTATATTCAGATCCATCAAACATAGGGATTAACAATTTGTGCACCATCGGATCTACCTCAAGTGGTTAAGCTCTTCTTCAAGGAACCAAAGATCCGATACTAATTGTGGAAAGGTGCAAGAAAACTGAGAGGGGGCGTGAATCAATTGTCACCAATGCAATCTCAAATCTCAAACAATTATTAACTTTGCATCCACTTTATTCTGTTATTAAGTATGAACATGAAATACAAATAACAAAAAACAATATCAATACAAGAAACACCAGATTTACTATAAAACCACATAAGGGAAAAACCATGGTGAGGGTTAACTCACAATATATAAAGTAATTCCAAAACCGATTACAAAGAGGCTCACTTCCCAAGAAGGACTCACTGTTCAGATATAAGTGTTAATGTTATGGCAGCTTCGGGTTCATCCTTCCAGCCATGAGTGAAGACATAAATTAATATGCCTATCGGCTATTTATTTATATGTGATATTTAATGTGAAGGGGTGCTTCACTTGGAAACAATGTAATTTCTAAAAGGGTTGACCTTCCTTGTAATTCACATATTTTAATTGTAATTATATTTCTCTATTTTGGCCAACCTTGTACATGAAGAGGTGCGACCTCTCTCTCATTGTGTATTTATACAAGGTCATTTCCATCCTTTCTATCATCAAGCAAGTTTGTTTCTCTCCTTCATTCAAGTGCGAATTTTCTCCAAGAGCAGATTGTGAATTTCTCTAAGTGCAGATTTAGGTTTCAAGGAAGTGAAGATTATTATCTATTTTGCATCTAAAGTTGGTGTTGAATACTAGCCTTGTGATTGGCCTCATTGTAAAGAGAATTGTTGCCACTATTTATATATATAAGAGAGATCTTTGTTGCTGGGTTTTTCTCCCTCAAGAGGAGGGTTTTCCTAGGGTATCAACTGTGTTGTGTCTAATTTTGAATTAATTTTATGTGCATTAAATCTGATCATTAAAATTCATATGGTATCAGAGCGAGTTTGAGAGGATCGTGATCAGATTATTCCTAATCAGCAATACCCTAGTTGTTCATCTATCTACATTAGTCAAGATGGTGAATGGGTTGAAGATCGAGGATAGACTCGAGGGTGCATCTAACTTCACATCATGGAGATTTAGGATCATTCTTACCTTGTGTGAGAATGACTTGGGTGAGTTTGTAGAGTCCAGCATTCCTGAACCTGAGGAGGAAGAAGAGAAGTTACAATGGGTGAAGAAAGATATTAAAGCAATGAAGATATTGGTCGATTCCGTCAAGGATCACATTGTGCCTATCATCTCTAAGTTGAAGATAGTGAGAGACATGTTCAAAACATTGGAAGAGATGTACGAAATCAACAATACCAACCGAGTGCTTGCACTGAAGCAACAACTTCATCATGTGAAGATGGCGACAAGTGAATCAGTGATTGCATACTTTATGAGGATTGCAGATTTGAGATATCAGCTCTTGACAATAGGGCATATGGTTGATGACAAAGACATGACTATGCTTGCTCTTAATGGTCTACCTTTGTCTTGGGAATCTTACATTCAGGGAATCAATGCAAGATCAAAATTTCCTAAGTTTGATTGCCTAAGATCAGATTGCATTCAAGAGGAATCAAGGTTGGTGGCAAGAGGTGTTGGTCAAAGTTCAAAGAATGAAGACATTCATGTTCTCGCCTCCCATGCTTCAAAGAAGAAAGGAAAAGATGGAAGGAAAGGATTCTTCAAGAGGAATCAGGACAAGGGAAATGATGATGCACCTCCATTCAAGAAGAAGAGGGATATGTACAAGATTCAACATTGGCAAGCAATGTACCTAATGACACCAACACTTGGTTGATCGAAAGTGGTGCTTCATGACATATCATTGGTTTTAAGGAGCACTTATCAAGTTTGGTGGAGAAAGACTCTTCCAAGCAAGTCATTATTGGAGATGATGCTAGCTACTCCATGAAAGGATTTGGGACCTCTTCACTTCATTTGGATTCTGACATCACACTTCAGTTGAGTAATTTTCTTTATGTTCCTAGAATCAAGTGCTATCTTATTTCTATTTCAGCCTTGGAAGATAAAGAATATCATGTTTCCTT
This sequence comes from Sequoia sempervirens, assembly GCA_007258455.2. Classification (NCBI taxonomy): domain Eukaryota; kingdom Viridiplantae; phylum Streptophyta; class Pinopsida; order Cupressales; family Cupressaceae; genus Sequoia; species Sequoia sempervirens. The sequence continues at coordinate 413,030,060 of VDFB02270651.1, read as the reverse complement.
CGCCAAAGGAAAAGTTCTAGTGTGGATGGAGAACTCTAGCTTCAAGGATGCTCAAGTAATTGGAGTTAGACATGAAATTCTTTATAGGGTTTGCACACGTCCTCTACAAGCATTGGTTCATGATTCTTCAAGTCTATGTGATCTTTGGCATCGGAGATTGGCTCACTTACACTTTCGAGCCTTACTTGGAGAAGATGGTGTCGGGCCTTCCTAAGTTCAACTAGGAGCACAAAGGTACTTCCAAGGGCGGCGCATTGGGTAAGAATATAAAAGCCCCTTTTCATAGTAGAGAAAATAGATCTAAGTGTATTTTAGACCTTATTCATTCTGATTTATGTGGTGCTATGTCTGTTCCATCTTTGAGTGGATTCTTGTATTATGTTCTTTTTATTGATGACCACTCTAGGAAGACTTGGATTTATTTTTTGAAATCTAAAGAGTCTAAGGAAGTGTTGGATAGTTTTAAAGAGTTTAAAGCCTTGGTAGAAAATCTTACTGGTAAAAGAATTAAAGTCCTCAGATCTGACAATGGTGGAGAATACACCTCTGGTAGTTTTTAGAATTTTTGTATTAATGCAAGGATTAAGAGGGAGTTTTGTGTTCCCTATAATCCTCAACAAAATGGTGTTGTAGAAAGAAATAACAGGACAATCGTGGAAGCAACAAAGGCCATGATTCATGATCAAGATTTGCAAACCTTCTTATGGGAAGAAGCTTCCAGGACAACTGTATATGTTCAAAATAGAAGTCCTCAGAAGGTCCTGGAAAACATGACTCCAGAAGAAGCTTTTACAGGGAAGAAGCCTGAAGTTAGTCATTTGAGGATCTTTGGATGTCCTATCTATATTCATGTTCCCAAGGAAAAGAGAACCAAGTTGGAGCCTTCTGGCAAGAAGGGAATATTTGTAGGTTATAGTGAGACATCAAAAGCCTACAGAATATACATTCTAGGTCAGAAGTTGATCGAGATCAGTAGGGATGTCACATTCAAGGAAGATGCCACATTCAGAAGATCCAGGGGGATTCATATGGAGATTGATAATGAAGAGTCTCCTCAAGAAATGGAAGTTGACCATACTCCTGAGATTTAGAGGGAGACTTTAGAACCAAAAGAAGATATTGATCCTATTGAACCCTTGGAACCTACTGATGGGCCTACTGAAATTGTTGTTAGGAGAAAGAGACCTCTATGGGCTAGTCGTACTATGCAAGAGGTTGAAAGTTTTGCAGCTCCTAGAGGCACATTCAGAGAAAGCAAAAGGCCACATAAGTTCTCCAGTTATGTTGCCTTGATGAGTCAAATTATAGAATCTGAGCCTACCTGTGTTGAGGAAGCATCTAGTCATCAGGTTTGGAAAGATGCTATGACAGAGGAGTATCAGTCAATTCTTAAGAATGATGTTTGGGAAATTGTTCCTAGACCCGAGGGAAAGTCTGTGGTATCTTCTAAATGGCTATTCAAGATTAAGCATGCTACAGATGGAAGCATTGAGAAGTACAAAGAAAGATTTGTGGCTCGTGGATTCTCTCAGAAAGAGGGAGTTGATTATGAAGAAACATTTTCTCTTGTTGCTCGCTATACTTATGTCAGAACCATCATTGCTATTGATGCATCTAGAGGATGGAAGATTCACTAGATGGACGTGAAGACAACCTTTCTCAATGGAGTGATTGAGGAAGAGGTTTATATAGAGAAACCTGATGGATTTGAGGTTCATGAGAAGGAGTCATATGTTTGCAAGCTGAAGAAGGCCTTGTATGGTCTTAAGCAGGCTCCTCGTGCATGGTACGAAAGGATTGATCGGTACCTATCAAGTTTGGGCTTCTTGAAGAATGATGTTGATTCAAATCTCTACTTCAAGGTAATCAATGGTGATGCATTAATTTTGGTTTTATAAGTTGATGATCTGATCCTTACTGGAGAAGATCACCTGATTCTTGAGTGTAAGAAGGAGTTGACTTCGGAATTTGAGATGAAGGGCCTTGGGCTCATGCATTACTTCCTTGGATTAGAAGTCTGGCAGAAACCAGATGAGATGATTCTAAGTCAAGGAAAGTACACCATTGATATACTTAACAGATTTGGTATGATGGATCGCAAATCCATGTCCACACCTATGGAGACCAACTTACACAAGTTGAAGGAGGCTGCAGCTAATTCAGACTTGGTGGATCCTAACTTGTACAGACAACTGATTGGATCTTTGATGTATCTAGTTAACACTAGACCTGACATTTGTTATGCAGTAAATGCACTTAGCCAGTTTATGTGTGATCTAAGATAGATACATCTTGTTGTAGCTAAACATATCCTGAGATACTTGCGTGGCACAGTTGGATATGGGTTGAGGTATAATTCAGATGCAGACTTGGAGTTACATGGTTTCACTGATTCTGATTAGGAAGGTTGTGTCTCAGATCAAGAGAGCACCTCTAGTTGTTGCTTCAGTTTGGGTTCAACTATGATTTCCTAGTGCAGCAAGAAGCAATCATATGTAGCATTGAGTACAGTAGAGGCAGAGTATATTGCAGCTTGTATGGCAACTTGGGAAGCAGTGCGGCTTTGTAAGCTCCTTGCAAGATTGTTTGGACAATCTATGGAGCCTACTATCATTCATTGTGATAATCAGAGTTGTGTGAAGCTTTCTGTCAATCCTATGTTTCATGACAAAACCAAGCATGTTGAGATCAAGTACCACTACATTAGGGATATGGTATTACGAAAGGCTATACAGTTGAGGTACATCAACACTGATGAGAAGATGACAGATATTCTCACCAAGCCTCTCGCCAAGATAAAGTTTGTATACTTTCGAGATAAGCTTGGTATGGTGGAGAATCTAGCCTTGACTGAGAAAGAGTCTCAGTATCAGTGATCCTTGTTTAACGAGTTCTTCTCTGTGAGAGAAGTTTGAGGTGAAATCCCTTGTTAATGCATTTTCCTCTGAGACGAAGGAATTTGAGGTGCAAGCCCTTGTTAATGCATTTCTCTTTGAGATTTGAAGTGAAATCCCTTGTTTCCACCCTCTGAGCTGAGTCATGGTGGATGTCATGTGTGTGACTCCATGACATATGTTGTACTTGTGTTTCACCCTCTGAGAGAGTCATGGTGAAAGTCACGTTGAGGTGACAACATCACCCAAGTGATGAACACTTGTACTTACCATAGTATGGTTGTAGCCATTATGGTTGATATCGTGTTGAGGCGATATCTAATATCACGGTGAGGTGATATTCTTCTTTTCACATTCGGTTGTAGCCAATGTGGTAGACATCACGTTGAGGTGATATGTCTTGTGTAGCTGGAAGTTCTCTCCCTAGCTGAGAGGGAGTGTTAATGTTATGGCAGCTTCGGGTTCATCCTTCTAGCCACGAGTGAAGAAATAAATTAATATAGCCTATCGACTATTTATTTATATGTGATATTTAATGTGAAGGGGCTCTTCACTTGGCAACAATGTAATTTCTAAAAGGGTCGACCTTCCTTGTAATTCACATATTTTAATTGTAATTATATTTCTCTATTTTGGCCGACCTTGTACATGAAGAGGTGCGACCTCTCTCTTATTGTTTATTTATACAAGGTCATTTCCATCCTTTCTATCATCAAGAAAGTTCGTTTCTCTCCTTCATTCAAGTGCAAATTTTCTCCAAGAGCAGATTGTGAATTTCTCTAAGTGCAGATTTAGGTTTCAAGGAAGGGCAGATTATTATTTGTTTTGCATCTAAAGTTGGTGTTGAATACTGGCCTTGTGATTGGCCTCATTGTAAAGAGAATTTTTGCCACTATTTATATATATAAGAGAGATCTTTGTTGCTGGGTTTTTCTCCCTCAAGAGGAGGGTTTTCTGAGGGTATCTGCTGTGTTGTTGTGTCTGATTTTGAATTAATTTTTTGTTCATTAAATTTGATCATTAAAATTCACAATAAGGATCACTGCCTACAGATAAGAATCACTGTCTAGAAGGGAGGCTCACTGCCTATAGATACAAAAGATAATAGAAAAATATACCACAACAAATTACACACATCTATAGCCTTCATCAGAGAATTGGAAACACCATCAACTCACTACTTTCTAGAATCTGACACATTAAAGTACTAGTGCCTTAATTCACTTTTGCATGCTCTTGCTTCTCACACTTGTGGAATTCTTGATCAATTCATAATAACTCAACTTGTCATATATTTATACCATCTTCAACCTTAGAAGCTTTCTCCAAGGTTGGCTACACACACTTCATATTACAAATTCAAATTAGGTCAGCAACTCAACATTCCCACGGTGTAAGAGAATGAGAGTGGACCAAACCAACAATTATCCAAGACCCAAAACAACATATCAAATCAATCACACGCTTCCTTAATTGATTCTTATCCTTCGCATGACATGTAGAAACTAGGTCAACCAAACCTAATGAAAACACCAATGAAGTTTGAATTACACACTTTCACAACAAGAAGATGACATGCAAACCACATAACATGCTTCACCATACACTAGAACACATATTAGATTCCTTTAGATACATCCGCAGAAAATGCAACAACCTTCATACACATAATACTTTCCATCAGTCCATGTCCATATTGCATACACACACACAGTAACTCTGAAACTCATCTTTCAGAGCACCGAACCATGAACACTTTTTTCAAAACATAGATAACATCATTATAAGCCATCTACCAAATCTACAAGATATAGAACCAACTAGCGGAGGACTATGGAGCAAAAATATTTCTCCCAGTTCATAGACAAACAACTATGTCAGACCAGTTCACCAACTGGTGAAAACAACTTACACTCTCCATCAAACTAGAAGCTACAAACTAGGATATATCACCAACAGATGCCCATAAACAACACTTTAGATCCACTCAAGCATAGGATCAACACAAAAGAAATGTAGAGCACAAACCGGAGCATATTCTAAACACACACACACAACTTTTTCTTCACTATTTCTCAAAAGAACTTGGTAATTCATCATATTAGCACACCTATAACACCATAAATATAGCTCCATGTACTTACAACATCTCAATAGTATCTCAACTATACATGCACAACTTGTAATCACTTGATTCCTTTCTCCGCAACACTTTGTACTGTGTTGACATCAATGACAACACCACCAAACTCACTCATACTTACAACACATGTAATAATATGAAATAAATAAAGTCATGAGAAGATGTACATATACATTGTAAAGGAGAGCAATCACTAACTTAAAATGTGGCATGTAAAATCCAAGTAAGAAAAAGATTGAAAGACACACCTAAGCAAGTTTATCTCTAGGAAAGGAAAAATAAATGTGAGAGAATATACCATGGAATATTCTACACTAACACCCCACTTAAGCAAAGTTTAGGTGGGTACAAAGAAATTGGGTCCCAAAAACTAGGTTTGATAAGGTGCCTAGGTACATTGCATTCTCTCATAAATTGGAGAAAGGAAGAAAACTTTGTGAGAAAAATATTCCCTCCAAAAGAGATAAAAAAATGTGCAAGTGTATGAGACATAGCACAAAAACACCCAAAGATGATAGTCCTAAAATATTTACAACATAAAGACCATGTGTGCCCCCACAAAGAAGATAAAGCAAACACAAAAATTTGCATGGAGAATGTTGTAGTAGGTTCCTCTACAAAAAATGATGCCTCCCCCATTTAAAACATAGAAACTTGGAGCTATCAAACTTTTGAATTCTCACTCAAATACAATATATGAAAGAATTGATATGTATGAATTTGGAAAATTCTCATGTTTCCCAATGTTGATGTTGAAATGAGTCATAATCAAATCAGGTTTCTTAGACCTAACTAGAACAAGTGACCTTTCAAATTCATGTGAATATTGATGAAGAGTAAGATATAAAGGAGTGATCTATGGAATGTCAATGCATGCCATGTGGCTATAATCCAAATCTTATAGTCCAAGTCCTACTACAAAAATATTTTGATGCCTAACAAAGTGAAGCATCTTTGAAATCCATAGTAGCGAAAGAACTAGATCATCAAGGAGAAGATGCATGTACTCAACACTCTCATCAAGATCCAAAATATTTCTCTACAAACAAGAAAGATATTTGCGGTAGAAATGTATCCCAATGATATGTAAACTAATATCAATATCCTACTACAAGGAATCACAAAAGGTCTCTAGGAAGCAAAATGGAACTCTGATGTAGCAATACGTAATGGTGGAGGATATGTTAGGCTTGTTTTAAGAATTTGAAGATTCAAGTGACCAACCTGAGCCTCTAATGAACTATCCACACTTGTTGCAGGAGTGTGAACCTTAGAGAAGAAATCATTAGGAGAAAAGTGTGAGAAGGTGTAAAGATAAGAGAAATTATCAACTTTTTCAACTGTAAAAACCTCCCTTCTCTATAAATTTTAAACAATAACCAAATGTAGCATGAACTCAATACTCTTCCCTACCCCACTATTTGTAATCTAATATATGGAAATAATATTGTTGGACAATTCAGGAATGAAAAAGAAATTAGTCAAACATCCTTCACCTATGTGAAAGTTTCATTTCCCACAAACACTCATATAAATATTGATAATATGTATCTATAGATTAAAATGACAAGAATAAATCCAAGGAAGAATCTATGTGATGAGAAGCTCTAGAGTCAAGAATCCATCTACAAGACTCAAAGACTATAGATGTAACAAGTGATTTTCCCTTGCACTTTTGTTTTTCTTTTGTCAAGTAGTAGATTTTTCCATTGATTAGGATGATTTGATTGAGGGATCCCTATGTTAGGACTCTCAAGAAGATGTGTCGAGTGTTAGCACTGAGTTAGCAATGAAGTCATCTAGAGAAGCCATTTTGCATGTGGCTTCAATAGCCCTTTTGGTCGAGTAAAAGGTAGACACAACTATAAAATATTCAAGACCTAATTTAGAGAGTATAAAAATGACCAGTTGATCATGCTTTTTTTGTATCTCACATTTTTTAACTTCAACCTCAATGACTTATACTTAGTGAAAATGTATTCTAGGGTGTCAAATTTCCTAGGGCCTAAACTTATGAGCTCATTCTCTAACTCATGATTCTTCATTTCATCTAGCTACCCAAAGAGTTTTTCTAAGGTTGTCCAAACTTAATTAGGTGTTTTTAAAGCTTCAACATGAAAGAAGAGTTTAGGAGAAATTACACACAAAAACCAAAAAGATTGATCATGTTTGTTAAACCACTTTAATTTAGCCTCATCATCAACTAGTTCAATCTCATTACCCTTAGTTAACCTATACAAACCTTTATTCTTAAGCACAAGTTATACTTTAAGTTTCCATTGGTGATAGTTAAAAGGTGTTAGAGGAGTAACTGATTTTTGTGAATACATGCTTTAATCAGAGTTGTTTGTACAAAGGAAATGCAAAAATAGAGTGTGAAAGGAATTTGGAAATGCACATAACACAACAGAATATCCCCCACACACCCCCTACCCATAGACTTGTATAGTTGGAATGAAAAATGACACTTAATAAGATTAGTGCAAAACATATTGAATAGATTGAACTCAAATAAATAATTTAAACAACTCTCAATAACCAGTCAGAAGATATAAGAAATTTAATTTTTCCTACTTTGCCTATTTTTACCCTCTAAAATAATTAAATTGCCTTTAAATTAGAGATTGAAAGGCAAGTCCGTGGGAACCAATAAAGGAATGTAAAGAAGCAAAAAACTCAACTAGTCACATGCAAAAAAGATTTTGCAATATCGAAACCAGCGGCATGCAAAAAAACACAAGCATAGAGAGAGAAAAGGTAAGCCCTCGTGACCTGCACATGCAACGCCCAAAGACAAAGATCACGATTTTGGTTATTACCTTCATAGCCTACAAAGTGAATTAGGTAGATTCAAGGAATTGCACCCTCTTCCACACTGATTGCAGGTTCGACTTCTTTGCAATCAATCGCTAGTTTGATCTTGATCTTTAGATGCAGTTTTAGCATGCATTCAAATGCTGGTTTTGAAAACTATGTTGTAAACCCACACTTTCAATGCCTTCAAATTCCAGTTTCAAATCACCTAGAGATTGTCCTTCCGCCTGTTATTCTTCAATCAGCCTTTATGATGGTAGCCTCATAGAGATCAAACATAAGTCAACTATCATATTATGGATCACACAAACTATTAGCTCAGATCGTGCAAGCACAAAAATCATGCTATTGTTAGATAAGTGATGCCGAGCTGCTAGTTTAAGAGTTGTGTACGAAACGCAAACTAACGGCATAATTAGAATTCTATGCTATGCAATTTGATTTGTGCATAGAAAAATAGTCTCAGCATATAGATTTTTTCTTGTTGTTAATCTGATAAAGTATAATTGAAGAGAAATAAGTTTGAAAGTCTGAGCAAAAACGTTGTAATCTATTTTGAGAGATTAAATGAATAGAAGAAATATTTGACCGTGTTATAAAAATTTCTGTTTATTGTCTATTTTTCAATTTAAAAAGTGGAATGAAAGCACTTACAATATGAATTTGAATTGGGACAAACCTAACCTTTGTAACTCATTGGTCAACATTACCATCACTCTAGTCTTATAGACTCACTTAGTACCAATACATTTCTGGTAGAAGTCAAGTACCAATTTACTTATTTTTCTCCTTTCTGAGAGATCACAAAGTTTTTCCTCTTTTCTCTGACATAGAGAAGACTCGTGATCACTTTCAATGTGTCAACATCACAAGCAATCATCGAGAACTTGAACCAAACATTCAAACCTTTTTTGACCACTATTTCTTTTTACAAGTGAATATTTAGGTTTGTACAACATTTTAAACATATTTGTAATATTTTTCCAATCGAATACATAAATCTATCCATAATTAATCTACATGCAATCTTTCATAGATTGCCTATTCCATGCCTTATTTCAACATGTGTTTCAGAATGACTCTTCAATCAACAAATTGTACATGGATAAAGATCCCAATGTATTTTCTTTTTATGTCCTTCCTTGTTACAATAGAGCATTCCATACATTGCATTCATTGAGCTTATTTGTTTCAACCTATAAGACTTGTAACATCATTTCTATCTCTCTTACCATTAACATATCTAAGGCCGCCATTCTTTGGCTTCACAATTAGTTGAAAGGGCTGTCCAATTCATTGCCCATATTTTTGAAATGATTTTCCTTCATAATCCTTCTTTTCATGATTTTCATACCACATATTTTCAAACTATCCTTTGATTTTAACATCACAACATTCAACATATGTAGATTCACACCCATTTTTACTTCAACCTTACACTTTTTACCTAAAAAAGTTTTGGTTACATCACGTGTATCAAATGAATAAGACAAGCCATTTTTATCACAAGATGTATTGCATATCAAAGGCTTAGACCTCAAACACTCATTTTCCTTTAAGTATAGTACAAGTAATTGATATAACTAATTTTTTTTTATTTCATCTTTGCTAATTCATCCTTTTGAGAATTATTTTCCTTTTCAAAATACTTCAAATTTTGTTTCTAAATCTTCATTCTTCTTTTTTTAATTTCATCAAAACAAATTCAATTTTTTTTTCTACTTCTTCATTTCTCTTTTGAATTCTCACCAATTTATCTTTTAGAATATCATTTGCACACATTAAAAATATTATTTTCTTTCTCTAATTTTTAGCCAATCTTTTCCATTGAAATAAATATTTTACATTTACTTGATGCTACTACTTTACTTGATTTTTTGTCAAATTTTGGCAATTATTCTTGTCAATATCATCAATAATACCACCGTTCAAAATAGATTTTAACATTTCAACATGATTTTTTTTATGACCATAAACTCCCCCTTCATCAAAAATCACATCTCTTGACACAATAATGTTATTAGTGAGAGGATTATACAACCTATAAGCCTTACATTTCTCACTATATCAAACAAAGATACATGACTCACTTTTTGGATCAAGCTTTTATCTCTTAATCAATTACATAATATAGGGTAAACAACTAGAAACTCTGGAATGATTAACAATAGGATTTTTCTCATACCAAACTCAAGACTTCAATTGAGAATGTACACTAATATAGCAACTGCATCACCCAAAAAATAATTTCATAATCCCTTGGTTTGTAACATACTCGTCATTTCAACCATTGTACAACTTTTTGTTTCAGCTACTCCATTTTGATGAGGTCTATAAGTAGAGGCGAGTTGTCTAATGATACCATTCATATCACAATAATTATAAAAAGCTTTAATTCCAAATGAAGATATTGAAATAAGTCCTTGCTCTTAAATCAATTGATTTAATGAATATGATACTAGAGAGAAAACTAACATCAAAGAATAGTGATAAATAAAATCACTTAGTGTTCTAACCAATACCACTCAACAAACATAAAAATTTGATTAATCATTGATTTTCATGAATATAATAATTTATAATTTTTTTCTAGAATGTATATCTATTACAGAATATTTTTATCAAAGCTTATACAAATCAACACAAGGGACAATTTGATGGATAATTCTTGCAACCTCTAATAAATAGATCATAGCATCTATCATACATTACATGGATTATTTGCACATCTCTTTGAAACTAGCATATTTGAAATAAGAACCTTTAGTTATTCAATGTTAAAAAAATTCAACGTTAGAATCAAGATCTTCTTGAAGAATAATAGCACCAGATCACCCACAAGAGATGGACAATTGCACACCTTGCATTTTCTTATAAACAAAAGTATGCAAAACAATGAATGAGAAGATAGAGAGATGAACACAATAGTTTGGAATAAATAAACTCATGGGAAGATGTACATATATAATGCAAAGGATAGCAATCAAACTTCATGCAAGAAAAAAGCTAAAAGGAAAACTTAAGTAAGCTTATTTCTAGAAAAGGAAAAGTCTATGCAAGAGAATATACGATGGAATATTCTGCACTAATTGTTTCTTTAAAGTGATCTAAGCAGTCAATTAAACGCATTCAACCTACATTAACTAAATTAAGAAAAGGGAATGTTCTTATAGTAACATGTGCAAATTATTCTACAAAATGTAAATAAGAAGATAGATGATACATATCTTGATGACAAAAGAATGTGTGTTTGTATTAGATGTATTAGATTACTTATTTATTAGAAGACAAGCTTGTACACTTGGAACAATATCACAATTGATGATCTATATACTCTAAGTTAGAAATTTGATCAACAATCAATAATCTTTCTTAGAGGATATATGTTTGATTTATTCTTTCTAAATGTTTTTGAAGAAGATAATATTCAGAAATAGACACCAACAGTGTATAAGAACCAAAACAGTAGGCAAATACCCAAGTACATAGACTTACATTTATCTTTTTACTGTGCCAACATAAAATATGTTACATTTAATTGTCCTAATATGCTGCCCTAAAAATTTGAAGACTCCAAATTACATGTTTCATTTACACATTGAAGGCTTGAACTTTCTAAAATCCAACTATGAGAAAATGGAAATCTCTTTTTTTTTAGAACTTTCAATCCAAAATTTACATACACCCAATGAAAATTTATTTATCAGATCTTAAATCCCAAAACCCTATCATTTTCATCCAATCATTTCCATCCATCTAAGAGTTAAGGCTTTCTTACGTATTTTGTTCTTCAAGAGAGCTGGGTAGTAGAGCATAAGATTCAATAGGTCAATCCACTTCTCTACCAATCCAAGCATTCCAAGGTGGGATTCTTACATGACATTACAGTAAAAATTACATCTAATTAAATTAAATTTATTTTTTATTTTTTTTCCACTTAAAACGCAAACTAAACAATGAACAAACTATACAGAAAATCAATTGCGATGTAACCCTGCAAAGAGCTGCTTTTCCACTGTGTCAGTCACCAAAGATGTCAAACGCTTTAAATAAAAAAGATCTCATATCCTTTGTTTCATAAGGCTGTCTCCAAATAAAACTATACATAAATTATCATGCTGATAGAATGTAATCCTTTTACTCCAGTCTATAAGATTAAAGTAGTCTCAAGCTCTAATAACATAACTTACATGGTTGATTCATGGTATTTTTGGCTTTGGTAATGCTTTGCAAGCTTTTGATGTCTGATTCTATGCCTCGCTTTTAGCACTGACATTATTTGAGAAAAAAACTAAAAGAGAAAGAAAACCAAAAAAATCTTACAGCGGATATGAAAGAAAAAATTATATGAGAGCAGCAACAAAGTAAAGTGAAGAATATTTGTTTACGCCACTATATAGTGGTGGATTTACTGTTATAAGACTGTCTTTGGAGGGACCTCCAAAACACTTATTTATAAGACTTATATATATTTACAAACCAAACAGCTTGTAAAACACTCTAGAGAGGCAGATTATGGGAAAAAGAGGCGGATATCAAATGCTCAGTGTTCCACATACTGAAATGTTGTAGATATATTCTACTAAATACACATTATTTCCAAAGGTTAGTTTCTTCGTGGATTTCTGATTCTATCACTATCCCCACTTTTTCGTAACATAGGGTTTTGAGTTTTACTGTGGGTGTTATTTTTTCTTACTAAAACATCTGGCCGTCACTCTTATATGATAATTTAATACACGAAAAGTAGCCTCTTTTGCAGAGAAGACTGTAATTTGCCAGCCTCATGCTCTTTGATATCTCCTCTATACATGGCATTGAAGAACAGATATACAGAAGATTCACTTGTTGAAAACTGAGACATATGCACATCTAGGCCGTGCTTTTCAACCTCCTCAATCAGCATGGAAATGCACCTCGCCCTTGCAAAGCTATAAATGTTAATTATAACCTCCCTTCCATAAACATCCACGTCCACCTTAGTAAGCTCTCTGCTTTCTTTTTCTGTTCCCCAACGTTTCTGTTTCTCAAGGAGATTGTCTCTGTGTCCCTTCAATCGGTATATTTCATCCTGCAGTTTTCGAATGTAATCGCTGGCTTCCTTAAATACCCCACACCTGTCGATCTGCGATGCCAAATACGAATGAGTTCAATACAGTAAGTCATCATATCTGTGTCCTATATCTTGTAGCAGCACATTTTCATTTAAAAGTTAAAAAACATAATATATTAATTAAGAATTTAAAGAAAGTTACAAAAATATTTCTAAAGAGTTATAATTGTTACTAAAATTTATAGAATAAAAATGTAAAGAGGGTTTTTACATATTTTCAACTCTCAAGAATGAAGGGAAACCGTGGAGTTAATAAAACACATAATCTTTAGAAAAAATAAATCAAAATGATCAAACCAAATCATTATGAAGGATTTGAAGAAACTATGAAGATTGAGAAAAAGATAAGGATTTCTAGTCTAGGGCATTTTCAGTTGTGATTAATACTAGAGTCATGTTTGGTCAAACAGTTTGCAACAACATTCCATTTTCTAACAATATGAAAAAAAGATGCTGAATCATTTTTTTCACAAAAGGCAAAAATTCTACTCCACAAAAATGTCATCCTCCAAGAAGACTCATGAGACCTTCCATAAGTCAAAAGGGAGATCTAAATTCAAGAGCTGTGAAAGTTGATTTATTATTCAATGATCAAAAATGCCTTTATATAGATGAGGAAACAAGGAGGAAGCGGTTGGAGAAACTAAAAATAGTTTAACTACATACACATATATTGCTGCCATTATTAATAGTATAATAATGTAATTTATAATGTTATTCTAACATTCCCCTCTTTATTACATTGTTCTTTCAAATGTACCCCCGAAACAATTCAAATTTCACCTTGCCAAGAGACTTGGTGAGTATATCAACTATTTAAGAATTTGTTGGGCAATACTGAAATGAATGTGGTGGTGAAAGACTTATTCTTGAATGTAATGACATTTGACATCAATATGCTTTGTTATTTCATGAAAAAACTTGATTCTTTACAAGTTTCAACACCCACCAATTGTTGCAAAAACAATAGGTGGTTTTTCCTCAAGAATGTCCATGTTAGCCAAAATGCGACGTAACCAAACCGTTTTGCACACAGCTCCTTGTGTGGCACGATATTTGACATTGGTGGATGAGAGAGAAACAATAATTTTCTTCTTTTACTAATCCAATAAATAGCTCCAAATCTATGATGAGAAACATATCCTATAATTGACTTTCTATCATCAACAGATCCAACACAGTTTGAGTCAACATATCCCAACAATTAGAACTAAGGATTCTTCTTGTATTCTAGACCATAATCAAGTGTACCTCAAACATATCTCAAAACATTCTTAGCTGCAACCCAATGACATTGCTTCGACTCCTACATAAATTTGGAAAGATAGCTAATAAAAAATCATAAATCTAGTCTGGTATAAGTCAAGTAAATGAGACTCCCAACAAGTTGTCGATAGAGAGTTGCATCTACTTGAGGTGAATCCTAGAATCGAGAAAGTTGCAAACCTTTCTCCATTGGAATGGACATAGGTTTACAATTGGACACTCAAAAAAAATTTAGGAGTGTCTTGGCTATTTCATCTAGGAGATAAAAAAGTGATACTTCTTTCACTATATCTCCAAACCAAGATAGTAATGAAGTAGCCCCAAGTCTATCATATCAAAGGATTTATTAGATTATTATTTACATCATCAATTGATGAAATTTTTTGAGCTTCCTGTGATCATAGGATCATCCACATACAAGAAAAGAATGGCAATCTCTATGTCTACCTTATTAAAAGAAAAATTTGGATTTGAGGGGCTATGAATGAAACCATGTTGCAAGAGGTGACCATGTATTTTTATGCACCATTCCCTAGGGGTTTGTTTAAGCCAACAAAATGACTTTATGAGATGACATACCTTTTGAGGATGATTTTCATCAATGGATCCTTCTAGTTTTTTCATGTATACTTCTTCTTCTAGATAACCATTTAGGAAAGCACTCTTGATGTCCATTTGATGAAGCTTCCATCCTTTCTATGGTGTCAGTGCGCAAAAAAATCTGATTGTTTTCAACTTTACAGTGGGTATGAAGGTCACCTCATAATAAATAACCCTCTTTCTAATAATAACCCTTTGCAATAAGTCATGTTTTCTATTTGTTGATGGATCCATCTGCCTTGTATTTTTCTTTGAGATATCATCACATCCTATGGGTTTCTTCCTGTAGGTAGATCAACAAGTTCCCATGTTTAATTTTTCATCAGAGAATCATACTCAACATCCATGGCCTTCTTGCATTGTGGCTGACTTAGGGCCTCTCAAACTGTATCACATTCAATTCTATCAACAACTAAACTCATCAATGCAAGATTTATCTAATTTATCACCTATATTCTTGTTATAACTCTTGATAAGAGATTTAGAAGAGAATCTATCTATGGGAGTCCTTGATGGTCGTTTGAAAAAATTTCATACATTGATTTTGTTTCTTATGTGAAGAATGATTTTCCAAAGGTCCAAGATCAACAAACAACTCTCCTTGTAGATCATTTTCTTTCTGAGAGGAATATTTATTCTCATCATCTAACTATGAGAGAAATCTATGAGAAGTGGTTGAATCTTCCTTATGTGTTGGGAATTCATATGATGGCTCATCACATACCACGTCTGAACTCTCATAAATCTTCCATGTCTCAAGACCCATGAGTCAATAAGCTTTTGAAGAAGTATTGTACCCCAAAAAGATGCATTGGAGAGTCTTGGAATCAGTCTTTTGCCTCCTATTAGCTGGGACATGCATATATGCAGCAGAACCAAATACTCTAAGATGAGATATTGAAGGCTTATAACCACTCCATAGCTCTTCAAGTTTCTTTTCTTGAATATATTTGTAGGAGACCTATAAAGAAGATACATAGCTTTCTAGATTGCTTCTACCCAAAATCGATCCTCCAATTGAGCTGAGGAAAGAATACACTAAGAAATTTCCATGATAGTCTAATTGTGAGGTTTTTCAATTCCATTCTATTAGGGTGTATAGGGGAAGTCAAGTGTTTTTTTATTTCATGATGCTTCAAGAATGCCAAAAAATCCCTTTGATGTGAATTCCCCCCTCAATCTAAGTGGAGGAGAAGAAGATACTTACCTATCTCTCATACAACTTGCTGGTAGATGTCTTGAAAGTGGAAAAAGGCTCCACTTTTCTTCATGAGAAAATACACCTAAGTCTTACGAGATAAGTCATCCATAAACAATTGAAAGTACTTGCATCCTTGAAAAGAAGTGGGCAATGGTACACACAGATTGGTATGCAGAATTGAAAGACATTTCTTGGCATGGAAGCTACTTGACTCAAACGGATCTTAATGTTGTTTTCCTAAAATACATCTAGGAAATACATGAAAATAATGGAAAATATGAGGAATTCATCTTACCATCTCCTTAGAGTTGAGCTAATAGAGGGAGCCAACTAAAAGGTGCCTGTATCAATAATTCTAGAGAATAGTTGACTTGATCATAGTGACAAATAAAGAAAATGTAGAGGATGAAACTACATCTAGTGTAAATAAACGATCCTTCATAAAAGTGCTAGCAATTGTCATACCTTCTCTAGAGATCAAAAAATATTTGATATCTTCCCTGACCTAAAACTCCACCTTAAGGTTTTGATTCAAAAGTTGATAAGTAGAAAATATATTTTCTTTTAAACTTTGAACATAAAGCACCTTTGTGAGGGTCCAAGTTCTTTTTCGAAGAGTAATGGTGGCATTACCAATTTATTTTGTAAGATACTCCTTATTGTCTGCAATTTGAACCTAATCATCAGTGGGCTGATTAGTCAGTGTATCAAAGAGCTCTTTATTTCCTATCATATGCTTAATGTTGCCAGAGTTAATCAACCAAGCATCCCTTAAAGGCTACGAGATTTGAGGAATAAGAAAAATATTTTAATTGATGTTGCAATTGGTTGTATTTGGTGTGTCCTCATTAGTTGTATCATCTTGTTGGGTTGTGATATGTCCTTTATGCTTCCATTGGTGAGGACGTCATTTTGAGTGAAAATTTCCTCCACTAGGCGTTCCTTCTTTACTATAATTTCCTTGAGTTGGGCCATTATACCAACAATGATTAGTATCATGTGTGTGGGTACTACAAATGTAACACCATTGATTTTGCTTCTGAGGCTTCTATAGCTATTGTGACAACCTTTTTGATTGCTTTGTGGTTGTCCCTTTCAAAAGATTTGGCCATGCCATTTTCTCAAGATCAGTTCTTTATCTTGAAACTCATCTTGCATTGACTAGATGGCTTCTTCTAGTTGGAGAAAATTCAATAGTTCTTCAAATGAAACCTTCCACTTGGTGATGTACTATAACAAAAAATTTGAATTAGGAAGGAAGAGCTCTCAAAGTGATCAAAACAAGTAGTTTGTCCTCTAGATTTTCTTAGAGGGAAACACACTCTACTCAGAGCTCTAATATTCAGCATAAGAACTCCTCTACTTTCTCACCATCTTGTATATTAAGTGTATGAAGCTTGAAATAGAGATCAAGGATCTTGGTATGATTCTTTACCTGATAAATGGTGGATACATCATCCTATCCACCTCTGACATTATCGCATCCTAAAAATGTGGTTGAACCTCATTAGATATGCTAAGGGTGATCAACATCAAGGTTTTTTGCATCAGCCTTGTCAAACTTTTTATGCTCATCTACATTAGGTGGACACTTCATTGCACTAGTAATGATTCCCCATAGTTCTTCAAAATGAAAATCATGCACATTTTCATCTTCCAGGCAACGTAGTTAGACCCCTTGAGGAGTTGAGCAATTGAGAGAAGCAACTTTTGTGCAAATATGATGACACCATGAAAAATAAAATAAAAAATTTATTCCTCAAAAGGAAATTTAATTATTTAGGGTAACATACACATCCTTTTAAGGATAAAATGAGTCTTGGAGACAAGCTTGTATGCTCATGTAGTGAGATGGGGATGCTTGTGTGGACATTCTACTTCACATTCATTATTTGCATCATAGCCTTTGTTGATCTTAACACAAATTCTCCTTGTTTGGCATCACACAACAAATAGGAAATACTCTAGTAACTCTTGCCTAACAAACTCACCTATTTTTTAAATTGTTGGTGTTTTGGAGAGTGCCTACAAGAGAAAAATAGAAGTCGATGTTGTCTAGGATTTCATCTCAACCTCTTAGTTGTTTCCCATTTTCATGGTTTCTTGCAACACTACTTACATCAACTAACATAATTGGCATCCATGAGAATCTACTTTATACTTCAAGTGATGGTCTTGTTTCATACAAATCACCAAGAGTTCTCAATTAATTGTTTAGTCTAGCATCTCCTAAAATGCATGCTAATGTTATTCTCCACACACATTCTTATTTCAAATTCCTTCTTTCCATATTTCAAACAACATTGCTCAACATGACTATGATATTCCAATCACAGATTACAAGATGTAATAAATGAAGAAAAATATTAATTGCAAAAGGAAACAATGAAATAAAATGGCTCATCTCTTGCTATATATATTGTACTCATTCCTAATCTATTAATCAATAAAAATCAAGTTAATAATTGAATGCAATTATTTAGAGTTTATTATTCTTCTCATTTTGTCAATTGTGTAATTTGTAACTCAACTAGTATTCTTGAAATTCTCACGTGCTTGATACCATAGTGAAGAGTTGTGAAAGTTGGTTTATTATTTGATGATCAACAATGTCGTTATATAGGCAAGGAAACAAGGAGGAAGTGGTTGAGAAACTAAACATAGTGTAACTATATATGCATACCACCGCCATCATTAGCAATATAACAATGTAAAAATGTTATGCTAACACAAATTATAGAATTCATCTCATATATTATCTTCTTCTAACCCAACTCACTTGCTTTCTCTAGAGCCACAAGGATGATTGAGGCCTTCATCTAATCATTAATGCCAAACCCTATAAGTTATAATATAAAAACAATTGAACTAAACAACACTATTGCACCCAACTCCACAAAACTCTATTTCACCTATATTACTATGAAAATAAGGTCATCAACATTGATTTTGAGAAAAAAACCATTGAAACGTCCATTTACTTCCTCTATTAATCTCATTAGAATATTTGATCCTAAATCCAAAAATATTGAAGTCAACCAAATGATCAAAATCTAATTGCCTCAAAATTTAAAATTCATAGAGAGTTAAGATTTCATCCATAAAACACTTAGCCACCAAAACGCTTTCTATTGAGTCCAAAATCTTTTGCTATATATATTCAATAAGACTAATAGTTTTGGAAATCTAACAATTTCTTTCCAACCAAACGTGGCAAATAATAAAGATGGGACCAATGTCCCAATTCATCAAAAGTAAGAGGATGTCCCAAAGTAGTGTAAAAATAAAACAAAAATGTAGCATGGACTAGAATGTGGTCCTAGATGTGCCATCACTACCTCCAAAAACCTTTTGAAAATGAGTATTAAAATAAAATATAAGCTACACTTCTCATTACTCTCATAGAAAACACAATTGAAAGGATCATGAAATTCTATATTTTTTATATTTCTATATTAAAAAATTATTTTAATAAAATAATTAAAAGAATATTTAAAAAAGTATTGTTAGCCTGAATAAAATTATAATTGCACTTATCTAACAAATAATTTCTCTTTTTCAAAAAAACTAATTTTACATTCTTATCTACACATGAGGTGATAAAAGTTTATGTTCTACAAATCCTAGCTACATTTTATATATTTTATTTCTTGAATTGAAAAAATATATATCATTTAATTATTCATAAAATGATAGGATATGTAAATATAAGGAGTTTTAATTTGGTAACGTAATATTAGGAGTAAGTTCATTTCAGCTTGAGAAATTAGAAAGTATGTTGTCATTAAATTAAATTAAAATTTTATATGATATAAATTATAAAATAAATAAAGTTGTTTCATAAAAAATGGATTCCATCTTTTTTATTCATAGTTTAAAATAATAAAATGTTTGTTGTGATTTATTTCAAATGGATATTTGATGTTAAATTTTGAATTGTTACAAATGGGGGACCTCATCTTCAACATAAACACTCAACAATAACATCTCAATGGGATTTGAACCTTGGTGGTAAGAACAATCATATTTAAACCAGCAGACAAACTAAGTGTTCTTGTCTACTGTTCAATCTTCACAATTTTTGTGTCTTCATAATAAGTTGGTTTGATTTTTATGATCTATTTTTCCTTTAAATTTTACATTTTTGTTGGTTTCTTAGATTTTGTTGGTTCTTAGAAGAGGTAGGTTTGGGCAAAACCTCCTTAAATTTTTATCCTATGAACTTTAATGGTAATTGTTACGATTTAGAAATATTTTTATACTTTATTTTGAAGTCTTATTTCATATATTTATCTGTTTTTCATAAAAAGAGTTTTTGTTGAAATGTATTCAGTTTTTGTTTGTATATTTTTTTAAAGAAATTAAAAGATAAAAATCAAATATATAATTTACTATAATACTAAGATTGCTTCTAGATTGGCTGTGTAAATTTAAAAACAAAAATAAAAACAGAGTGAGTCCAAAAACATGAGTTGTAATTTATGCACTCAAGAATCTATTTAGTTTGTACCCAACTCAATATTTAAATTTTTTTGTAGAATACAAATTGCAAAATCAAGGGAGATCTGCTTAATGGGTACTGAGTTCAATTCTTATTAATCTTGTCTTTTACCGTTTCTGGATTTGAGCTTCAAAACTTACACACAATCAAATCAGAAACAAACAAAAGACATTATTATAAATTATCAAAATCCAATAACATTAATCTTATTAATCTCATAACAATTAAAAATGAGAATCTGAACACAAGATTCACTACTTTCAAGAAAAATTATATATTAATCCATATACCTATTCCTTCAAACATAACAATGATAAATAAATATCATATTTTAAATTTTAAAAAAATCCTATTAAATCAAGTAAACAATATTCAGTTCAATTCTTATTAATCTTGTCTTTTATTGTTTCTGAATTTGAACACCAAAATTTGCACACAATCAAATCCAGAAACAACAACAAACATTATTATAGATTGTGGAAATCGAAAAACATTAATTTTATTAATCTTTTAACAATTATAAAGATCTGAACACAAGATTCACTACTTTCAAGAGAGATTATATATTAATCCATATACCCCTTCATTTAAACACAACAATGATAAATAAATACCATACTTGAAATTAAAAAAATTACTTGTTAAACTGAGTAAATAATAAAAGAAGGCCGTTTTAAATTACCTTAGGGAGAGTGATTGGTATAAGAGATTCCAGTTTTGTACACAGATATTGCATTCGATTCCTCCTCATTTGCTCTGCAATCATTGGTGACTTTGTATTGCCACAATCAGTTGAACAACTCAGTCCTCCCAACACAACATCAGATTTCAGTCTTGTGGGCATAGCAAGTATTCCATTATGTGAAGAGTGAATAGATCTAACAGGTAGAATGCAATTTTCAGGTTCCATAAGCGATGAGCATTCGGCACATTCTACTATCCAGTGAGGCTTCTCTTATAAGATCTGAAGGTGAGCGTGTACACATACGTCAATGGCATTTGGTGCACTGTTTGTGTGTTTGGTGAATGATACATCCGCATCTGCTTACAGTTGATTAGACTGATATACTAATCAAGTCACCCACGTTACATCCGTGGAATTTAGTCCTCTTTCTGGAAGGAAGATAGCATAATGTAATAGGAAACGTCTATCCAGCCTCCAGATATTTATTGAATGGTGACGATAAATATGTACCATATTGATGTGGTAGGAAAATGAATAAAAGCACGTGAATTTACAAGAGTTTGAGTTTGGCCCGGCTAGTGGATTGCGATAGTCTTGTTTTTCTTGAAAGATGGATTGATGCATATTGGTTTGTTTTTGTCTTTTTGATGTTAGTTTCTGTTTTTTGTTTTCTTTTTCTTAGTTTGCCATATAATATTTTTTTTGGGTCTTTCAATATTATGGTGTTATTTAGGATCTAATTTTTGCTGGTTTTTAATGTTGAAAGGTTAGTTTTTCTTTTTGATTGGTAAATAGTTTTTTTTTATCAAATTTTGATCTTTGGTATTTACCTTAGTATTTGATCTCATAGCTCTATTCCTTACTAGTGATGCATGTTATCTCATGTAATTTGTTGCATTTTAAACCTAAAATGCTACATAATAGAATTTAAAATTAAAAAAATAAAAAAAGGAAGTAATGATTGTTTAGGAAGAGTAATCTTAACCCTATCTAGTAGTGGAGTACCAATAGTTTGCAGCAACTTTAGATGTTTTTAATTATTTTATTTTGGTTGCAAAATATAAGTGTAGTTATTGATCTACATATAAAATCCATGTATGTACTCTCCATAGGATCACAAGGCTTAACTCACTTATTTCAAGAGCAAATCTTGATCTCTAGGTTGGGTAGAATATTTTTGGAATTTAATTACTTTATTCTATATTTTTTAAGCTTTCATGCTTGAAATATTTGCATCTCAATGTAGAGGTTCATCTTATCCTTGGAGGCTAGTTAGCATGAGATCCTAGGATTCAATACTACATTGACATTCAAGTAGTCAAGATACCAGATACCTATGGGATGTTATTGAGTAGAGATTTGTCAAAAACCTTGAATGGATATATGGCTACTGACTTCTTACATATGTGGTTACCCTGGAAAGGAGTTCCTAACCAAATCAGGATAGAGAGGGAACCATGTATGAGGCATATGATTACAAATTACAATCAGAAAAATGAAGTGTTATACATTGATGTAGAACCTAGTGTATATGGTATTAAAAGTTTTAGAATATGACTCCAAGGATAGATGTGCTAGTAGAATATGACTGAATCTTTCAAAGGTAAGATGGTTGCTTGGAAAAAAATTGGAAATTTTTTTCCAAGGAAGTCCACAAGGGCTAGAAGACTAAAGAGTCATTGGGTGATCCCACAATAGTGGTTTACAATTTTTGGCCAAACTGGACACTGAAATATATTTTTTTAACTAAATCTTCACTTTCAAGCACCTATAGCAGCTAAACTATGAGAAATTTGAAGATGATGCAAACTAGAGTTTCGTGACATTTTGTCTATAGATTCTAAATATATTTTTTTCAAAAATTTTGGAATCAGATTGCACTTCTTTTTCCATCTCCCTCGAAAACTAGTTTTTTTCAGAAAACAACATTTTTAAAAAGCGACACTCACCGTATAACGCATAACTTTTTTTCCATGAAGGATAAAATTCTAATTCTTTCGAATTTAGATTTGCAACTTTGATATCTAGTGCTTCCACTTGGTTAGATAGTTTTTTATTGAATTTTTTTTCTTTAATCAAGTTTCGAATTCAAACCAATTAAAATTCAGACATAGCGCGACCGTATAACACGTAACTTTTTTTGTATGTATCAAAATTTAATTTTTTTCTTTGTTGGATCAAGGACTTCAATATCGTGCACTAATATTTTTAATTTTTTTTAATAATATGCTATTTTTCCACATGTGCGAACATAGAGCTTGATTTTGGTGAAAAACCTACATTCACGAAATAAAAATAAATATAATAATCAAATTAAATTTATTTAAAATTATACTTTTTGGGAAGCGTATAATAAGGACTACATACTTGCAAAAAATAAATTTTAGATGAATTCATTTGATCCCCCAAAAGGTAAATCAAAAGTAGTTTTTTATCAGCATTTTGATAGGTGTAAAGGAGACTCTGTTATAGGTATGGTTTAAAACTAGCGGGGTTCTATCCAAGGGGGTTTAATTTAAGGTAGTTTGATCAAACCCTCTTCAATTGGAATTCTTTAAATGAAACTTTTCAAGGATTAAATCATTATATTTTCTAAAAATATGTGATTTCAACAAAAATCAGTTCCTCCCAGAAATTGTAAACCACTATTGTGGCAGCACTTGGAAGATTTGTTGTTACAAAGTTGGTGTAGGTTGCATAATTCTACACACTTAGAAGATAGCTATGTGATGTTCCTATAAGTTATCTATAGAGATGGAAATGAATGTCTCCTGGAAGTTACAATTCCCAATAGGTATGAGCTTGAAACACCTAGTGATAAAACACACACAGTGTGGACTAAAAATATCAATTCATCAACTAATAAAGATGCTAAGTTCAAAGCCATTGAAGAAAAAACTTGGATCCTTAGATTCAATGGATTAAAATTGATGAGGGCGCAGCCCGAGACTTAGAAAATAACTCACAAACAAGAGAATAATTTTATTATTCAGAAAATGGAGCTTCTTACATGCAAAGGATCTCAAATCCCCAAGTTCTACAACACATGCAAGTTACAGAAAGCTACAGAATCACCCTTTCACAATATGCAAGCTTGTCCCCAAAAAGTTACCCAAAAATTAGAAACCCGCCCATAAATAGAGCTCCTCTTTAGTTTGGAGCCAGAACAACATTCAAATTTAAGTTTAGGTAGTTTGGCGCCAAAAAATTACAACTTGAAGTTCAAATTTCAAAAGAACATTTGCAATTGTATCTTCTAGAAAGTGCGCCAGCTTCCCGGGGCCATAACTTTTGATCTGGGACTCCGATTCGCAAACCGTTGGAAAGGTCTCGAAGTCAATAACATGTTTGAAATCCGCTATGCCGATTTTGGCAAGTTTCGGAGCCGTTCCGGGAACTCTAAGTGCCTCAAATCTAACTCAGAAAATTTTTAGGTGTGAATCTGAGAAAATAAAACTACAATATCTTTCAACCCAGGAATAGAAAATAAAAACCATAAATTATGAATTTCATTATGACGAAAAGGGTATCCAAAAATGTAAAAACATCTAAAAACTGAGAAACTTGAAATTTAACTATTTTTGGGTGATGCAAGATTGCCCTTACACCACTGGATGCTCCTGCATCAGACACCCAGGGTAATTTGAGAAGTGACCCATCATGTCTCAGATAGTTGAGGAAAACCCAACCAGTCAACCGCTACCTTAGATAGCAAGGATGAATCTTCCACAGGCCTTCCTCTCCATTTCACTAGATATTCTTCATACTACCTATTTTTGGTACTCCTTCCCACATGACTATCCAGGATTGCTTCAATCTCCTCCTTCTCTAAAGTAGGTGTTGGAATGCCATATTTCCCTATTGTTGGTGCTTCGTTTCCCACCTTCCTTGTCTCTGTCAAATTTGAAATGTTGAACATAGAAATGTTGATTCCATCGGAATAACTCTACCTCATATGCATTCCTAATCATGCTTCTTCCAAATCTTATAGGGACAATTTTTTCATCTTCAATTTTTATAGGTTTTACAGGCTTGCTTTCTTTCCTCAAGTGGACCATTACTTCATCCTGATCACGAAACTCCTTATTCCTCCTTTTAAGTCTGCCTTAAGCCTTATATTGCATATTCATCTTGTTAATCTATTCTCATACCTTCTCATGTATATTCTTGATGTGCTCTCCAAAATCTTCAACTTCAGCACTTATTTTTTTCTCTTGGTCCATCTTCCTCAATTCTGGAGCTATTCTAGGGCTACCTCCATACATAATCTGGAACGGTGATCTACCAGTGTTTTTGTTGATAGAATTGTTGTAAAAAAATT
>VDFB02270651.1:412948363-413004422 GCA_007258455.2 Sequoia sempervirens | reverse complement strand
TGTTTATGAATTCTCGAATATGTTCAATAGGACTAGGCTTCCCCTTGTATTTGGTAAAGTGTGGTGCCACATATCTAGGTGGGAACTGTGGTATATATAAATTTGTGTTGAAAGGATACAAGGATAGGTCATATGACATGTGTGACTTCTTGTCAGATACTTGCATGTTTTCTATGGTCTTTTCTAAGCCCATCACCTTAGCTTGCAAAGCATCAATTATAGGGTTATTTGTGGCTTCATACGTGGGAGTGATAGATATGCCATGGGTCCCCATTTGTTGTGAAAATATGTTGGTGTTCTGTTGTGGGATGTGGTGTTGCGACATGTATGATGTGTTTTGTTTTGCATGTTGTTGATATTGAAATTTTAGATTGGGGACGTGTTGATGGGTGTGAATATGGGATGAATATGTTGGAGTGTGCTTTCTAGTTATTTGAGTCAAAATTTGGGGAATATGGTGACCATGAATATTTTGGTGTTTGAATGATGCCATATGTTGTGTGTTTGGATTGCCTTGTCCAAATTGTTGAAATTTTCCATGGGGAATATTCATGTTTTGTCCTTGGGAGGGATTGGTATTAAATTGTGTTGACGTGTTAAAATTTGGTTGTGGTCCTTGAACAAAGACACGTCAGTTACTTCCTCCTAAGGGATTAGATGAGGTACCAATGAGGGGATTTGATAAGGATGCACCCATGGGGCTATATGTAGTTGTAAATAGAGGATTCAAATGGCTTTATGATGCACCCATGGCACTCACCGAAATGGTAAATAGAGGATTCAAATAACTTGCCACATTGTTGATGACCCAAAGGTGGCTCCAACCGATTGTGATGATATTGTGGACATTGTTGGCACTGATTGTAAGATGGGTTGTGTTCCTCCAACAGATTTTGTGTTGATTATATTGAGATTGTTCTGATTATTAGAGGTAGCACTAATGGTGCTTGTGACAGTTTGCGAGGTAGCACCAACAAAAGTATTGCTCATGTTGTTTTGAGATTGGCTATTAATGGACATGTTTGTATTGTTGACATTATGGTCAAGTGATGTTGGTCTCAAAGTATTCACGTCAAAGACACATGGTGACTTAACCCCTTGGTCCAAAAGCATGGCTAGATACATTTGAGGGTCATGTAACACTAATTCTTCCATGAAATTGGCTACATTAGGATTTTGCGCTGCAGCTTCTAAGTCTTCTTTGTATATGTGTCCATGTTGGTCTCTTTGTATGAATGGTTCAAAAACATTCTGTGTTAAAGATGGCACGTTCATGGAAGATTGTATGTTCATGTTGTTAAATGGGTCAAAAAAAGGCTAGTTTTGGTTTGGGTCCCAAGTGTTATTGTTGATATTGGGATTGGAATCTTGTCCAAAGTTTGTCATTTGTCTTTTCTTTCTTTGAAGCCTAGTTTCCACCATAAAAGGGAATTACTCAAATGAGGAAGATGAGAATGACAACTAAATGCAAGGATGACAGTAGCCTATGTTTTTGGAGTTTTGATAAAGGATGCTAATGCAAGACTATGTTTTTGGATTTTTGATAATAAGGGATGACAATGCGACAATGTTGTCTAAAGGAAATGACTAATGCAAAATGAAGACTAGGATGACAAGTTATGACACTAATTTTTTTGTATTTTTGGAATAAAGGATGACAATGCAAGGTGATGTTGTTTTCCTAAGGAAATGATTAATGCAAGATGACAAGGTTGTCAAGGCCAAAGTGCAAAATGAGGACTAGGATGATAATGTTGACTAAGGAGATGATTAATACAAAGTCTAGGTGCAAAATGAGGACTAGGATGGACAATATTAATGAAAATTCTAAGTGTAGAGTGAGGACTAGGATGGAAAATATTAATCCAAAGTCTAAGTTCAAAATGAGGACTAGGGTGGACAATATTAATGCAAAGTCTAAGTTCAAACTGAGGACTAGGGTGAATGAAATTTGAAGAAAGGTTTTCCTAAGCACTCTAAGCTTGACCTATGTCTCAATTTTGGTTATCAAAGGACTTGCTAAAGGGACTAAGTGACAAGGTCGAAATGATTGGTGAGCTTTCCTAACTAGACTGTTGAGTTGGAAGTTCTCACAAAAGGGACAATGATTGAAAAGAGTAATGTGACTAAGTCCCAAGATAACCTACTTTTGAAAATAATGATTTTGCAAAGAATGGTGAGGTAGCCTAATCCAAAGTCTACAAAGATGAAACCTAAGACAAATCTATGCTGGAAATGATGATTATGAAGCCTAGGGAATGCAACTAAAATTTGGAGAATTAAACCTATGGTCAAAATACAAGCTAGTGGATGTAAATGATGAAGAGTTTGAGCAATTTTAGATCTGGTTGCTGACAGAGACTTCTAAAAAAGATGTTTGATAGCAAGCTAAAAAAAATTGGAATTAAAGTTTTGGTAAAAAAATTGATTTGTTTGAAGTTGATTGTTTGTTTCTAGATGTGTGAATCTTGTTTTCTTTGTTTCACTATCCAGAAAATACTTGGCAAGCATGAAATTTTGATTGTAGAAAAGTAAAAATAAGACAAGTACAATCCTATGGTTAGGCCATGACAATATCTGCTAGAATCCACATGGGTTTCCCTAGCAGCATATCCTTAGCGTGTGAATCCAGAAGCTTGGTTGCACTGGCTCCCCCTTACAGTGCACTCTCTTCTTAGGCCAACCAAGCTTCTGACCCCCATGAAACTTCCATGGTAGATTGATCACCTCTACTAAAGACTACGAAGATGTGGATTCCTTCACAACGATCATTTCTACGCTAGCAGGTAGAAGGTTTTTGGCTACTACACAAGAGTATTTATTTTAGGACCCCCGTTCGAGTGGCCATACATGGGGCACAAGATTAAGCTCCATTTATGAGGCACTCCATCTTGAAGAGGTTACGTTCAACAGGGTTTTGGGGAGTACTACTTGGTATGCATGACACATCCGCACTTGTAATCTTAGGCTTTCCCTTAGGATTCACATTTATATACCGGTCAAGGGTAGCTTGATGAAAAACCTTCCTTGTCGGTCTCAGTCGTCTTGGGGTGAGTACCTTTTTCCCACCAAGGAAGACCCAAGTTCTAGAGGAAATAACCATTTCTCTTACACCTAGGATCACATAATGCGCAAGGGGAGAGGATACTTCAATTATTGCATCAAGGTTACAAATAAGTAAGGTGGGTCTGGTTTTTTGATCACCTAGTTTGCACAAGGTGAGAGCTTTCAAGCACAATAAAAAAAAATCAAAGACATGTTCTTTTAGTGCACCAAATGAATTTTTTTCTAATCTAAAAATCACAAATACAATATTTTCAAATTGATATTTCTTGGACAAACGAATCTGCACAACCACAAATTAGTATTTTGAACAAATTGTCTTGGAGCCTCGAAATGTAAATGCCACACGCTACCAAAAAGGATTAGTAACCAAAAATATCTAATCTAGAACATGCAATCTATTAAAATCCTAAACTAAATTAAAAAGTTAAAAATAAAAATTAAAGTAGAACTTGGAAATCTAACTAAATTAAAAAGTTAAAAATCTAAGTTAAGTTAGAAATTAGAAATCTAAATCTAACTTAGAACTAAATTAAATGAAAAATCTAAAATAAAGTAAAAATCTAAATCTAAATTAAAAATCTACGTTAAATTAAAATCTAAGTTAAAAATCTAATCAAAAATTTAACTAGAAACTAATGTAAAGATCTAAAATTCTAATTTAAAAACTAATTAAAAAGAATTTAAATCTATACTAACATTGAAATCTGAATTAAATTTAAATCTAAATGGAATTAAATCTAACTAAATTAAAAAGTTAAAAATTTAAATCTGAATTAGAAACTTAAGTCTAAATCAAATTAGGAACTTGAATCTAAATTAAATTAGAAACTAAAAACTCTAAACTAAATTAGAAGTTAAAATATAAACTAAATAAGAAATTTAAATCTAAAAGCTAAATCTAAAATCTAAATCTAACTAAATTAAATAAAAATCTATTTTAAATCTAATTAAAATCTAGATTAAAAATCTAATTTAAATCTAATTTAAAAATCTAATTTAAAATCTAGATATGTTTTTCACTTGGGAACAAATCTCATATCATGGGAATCCAAGAAACAACCCATAGTTTCAATATCTTCACTAGAGGAAAAGTATGTGGCTGTAACTACAACAACTTGTCAAGCAGTATGACTAAGAAGAATATTGAATGATCTTGCACATATTGAAAAGGAGCCAACTCCTATTTTCTATGATAACAGTTCAACAATTGCCTTATCCAAAACTCATGTTCTCCACAAGAAAATCAAGCATATTGACACTCGCTTTCACTTCATTCAAGAGCTCATCCAAAATGGAGAAATTCCTTGACTTTTGTGGATCACGAGATCAACTAGTGGACATCTTTACAAAACCATTGGGAAATAATGCTTTTGAATTTAAAATAAAACACTTGGGGATTGTTAGTGCTGATAATTGTAACAGTTGAGATTAGGAGGGGGTGTTATAATTATATTTCAACTATTCGTAACTTTTTACTTTAGCTTGTTTTGGTAGGTATGGTAGGTAAATGTTTTAACTCTTAAAAACTCTAGATTGCTTCGTATGAGGTTTAGTTTCTTGTAGCTTACCCTTTCTCTTGCAAGTTGTTTCTAGCTATTTCCAGAAGTTTGGAGAAGACCTAAATCTTGTATTCCATGTTTTTAATAGATGAATGAACATATATTCTATGTTTTTCTACCCATGTTTTCATGCTCTATTTTCCATTGTTTTCATTTCCTCTGCCATTATTGATAGTTATGAAGGTAATAACCAAAATCGTTATCTTTGTCTTTGGGTGTTGCATGTGCAAGTCATGAGGGCTTGCCTTTTTTCTAGCTATGCATGTGGTTTTTGCATGCCACTCCAAGTTTTGGTATTGGAAAATAATTTTGCATGTGACTAGTTGAAGTCTTTTTTCTCTTCTTTACGTGTGTTTATTGGTTGTGAAAGACTTGCTTTTCAATCTCTAATTTAAAGCCAATTTTAAGCGTTTTTAAATTTTTTAGAGGGTAAAAA
The DNA here is from genome assembly GCA_007258455.2 of Sequoia sempervirens. Classification (NCBI taxonomy): domain Eukaryota; kingdom Viridiplantae; phylum Streptophyta; class Pinopsida; order Cupressales; family Cupressaceae; genus Sequoia; species Sequoia sempervirens. The sequence continues at coordinate 412,999,361 of VDFB02270651.1, read as the reverse complement.
TAGATAAAGGAAAAAATAAATTTCTAATATCTTTTAGTTTTCAGCTATTGAGAGTTGGTTAAATTATTTATTTGAGTCAAATTTATTGGATATGTTTTTGCACTAATCTTATGAAGTGTCACAATTCATTCTAATTGGGCAAGCCTATGCACTAAAAATATCTTTTGTCACAATCTAAGGGAAAAGTAATACTAAAACAAGGGGGATTTATTATGTTGTATTTTGTACTTCCACATTCCTTTTGCACTTTATTTTTTTATTTCCTTTCTCCAAACAACTCTGATTAAAGCAAGGATTCATAAAAAATGGTTACTTCTTTAACACCTTTTAACTATCACCAATTGAAACCTAAAGTACAACTTGTGCTTAAGAACAAAGATTTGTATAGGATAACTATGGGTAATGAGGTTGAACTAGCTAATGATGAGGCTAAAGTAAAATTGTTTAACAAATGTGTTCAATATTTTGGGTTTTTGTGTGTCATAATGTCTCCTAAACTCCTCTTTCATGCTAAAGCTTTAGAAAAAATTAATGAATTTTGGACAACCTTAGAAAAAATATTTGAAAAGCTATATGAAATGAAAGTCATGAGTTAGAGAATGAATTCATAAGTTTGAATCCTATGAACTTTGACACCTTGAAGGAATTTTCACTAAGTTTAAGTCATTGACCTTGAAGTTAAAAAAAATGTGATAAAGAAAAAGGATGATCAACTAGTCATTTCTATACTCTCCAAATTAGGTCCTAAATTTTCTATACTTTTGTCTACCTTCTACTCCACCAAAAATGCTATTGGAGCCACATGGAAAATTCCTTCTCTATATGACTTCATTACTAACTTGAGTAGGGAGAAAGATAAGTTAATTCAGATACATGCAAATTAGATTCTTCAAAATATCAATCCCTTATTGCTGGTAATGAGAAACAATATGATTCAAGAAAAGAGGGGAGAAACAAAAAACTAATTTTAGGATGAGGAAACCAAAAAAGAATAGAAATCCAAATCTTTCAAATCCAACACTAAAAATTCATCTAAGCAAGGTAAAACTAAAAAATAAAATTTATATGTTTCTATTGCAAGAAACTTGAGCATGATGAGCACAAATATATGGAGAAGAAACTTGACCACCTCACACATATTCTTGAGAATAATAACATAAGGGTCCCTAAATCTATTTAATCATCCTAATCAACTCAAGAATCTACTAAGACAAATAAAAAAGTGAAATGTAAGGGGAGAGCACTTGTTACATCTACATTCTCTAAGTCTAGTAGATCAATTCTTGACTTTGTAGCTTCCCATCACATGGATTCTTCATCATATATATTCTTGTCATTACAATCTATAGATACATATAAAGTGTTGATGGCTATCAATATTTATATGAGCATTTGTGGGAAAGGAACCATTAACATAGGTGAAGGATTTTTCACTAATTTAATTTTTATTCCTAAATTTTTGAACAATATTATTTTCATATATTAGATTGCAAATAGAGGGATAGGGAAGAATAATGAGTTCATGTTAGATTTGGTTATTATTCAAAAAATTTAGAGTAGAGAGGTTGTCATAGTTGGAAATGTTGATAATTTATCTTATCTTTACACCTTCTCACACTTTTCTCCTAATGATTTCTTCTATAAGGTTCACACTCCTGTAGCTAATGTGGATAGTTCATTAGAGGCTTAGTATAGGTGGAGCCCAAGGTCACCATTTGCAGAAATAACCTTCATAGAAAATGAGAGAAGCAATGTATGCTAATTCACTAGTAAGAGGGAAAAAATGAGATGATTATATTACATAATGCACAACCTTATTAAAGGCAAGAAAAAAGTGATAGGTATGAAAATTCCTAATACGGGAAACACAACTACCTGAAGTGAAAATTAATTACACTAACACCCCCCCTTAAGTGCAAACATAGGGAGAATGAAAATGAAAAAAATGTAATATGGGTCCCAGCTACACAACCATGTTAGGTACCCATCTACAATGCAAAAAATAAATCTTGCACAACCGGAGAAAAGGAGAAAAACCCTATGGGAAGAAACCCCTCTCCAAAAGAGAGAAAAGATAACAAGACAAGATGCATGGATGGAGGACTCAATCACACCCCCCAAGGACTACACACATCATGCATATACAATCAATGGTCCCTCCAAAGGAAGGTAAAAAAGAGATATCATATCCCCCCATAATGAAGAAGCTCCAAAGTCAATGAAGTATGCCTGAAAACAAAAGATGATCCAATTCCTACAAGCAACACTTCTTCCCTTAGGAAGAAAAAATTCCACCAAGTGGTGAAGAAGCCATGCCATGTCCAACTGAGTAGAGGAAGGAAACCTCCAAATAGAACAATCCACCACATAATCATGATCAAAGACAACCAAGAAATGTGACAAATCAAATGAAAGTGAAGGATCAACAATGTTAACCACCAAAGGAAATCCAAATGTATCAACTGCCATGCTAAAATTGTCATCAAAGAGGAGAGAAATCCCCTCAAGTATATCTCCCAAATTTGCAAGATGAGACTCCACAAAAAAATTTGAGATGCCTGCCAAATACTCATCAAATAAAATAAGATCTAAGGGATCAAAAATATCTCGTTGTGCTGAAATATCATCCTTTGAAATAACATGAGATGTATGAACATGAGTCTAAAGAACTCCAAAATTTAGATGACCTATCTCCCTTGAGTAATTTTTTTCAACACTAGAAAGCAGGGTGTGAGGAACATAGTCATTATCATCAAAAAAAGTGAGAGAATGTATACAGACGAGAGTGATGATCAACATTACCAATTGGAATAATTTTTCCAGTATGAGCCTCTTTGATGAAAATTGAATCTGTAGTGACTTCTATAGTTTTTGGTACCTCTCCATGGGTGATCTGATAGATGAAGAAAATAGTTGTGTGCAACCCTAGTATACACAATAAATACCTCGAACAACCATCACCTATCTCCACATTTCCTACCCCAACAACATCCCAAATCTTATTATCTCCCAATAGAATTGTGTTGTAGAAAAAATGACCCTTTTCTTGAAATGGGATTAATTCATGATAAAATGAGCTTAATGAGGTATTAATCTAGTGTTCTGAGACATTTTATGCATCCACACTATGTCTCTAACCCTTGCAAATCAAATAAAATTCTTTTAATGACATTTTGTAAAGGTGTTGTAAAGTCTTGTAAAGGACTTTCACACTTTTCTAGACTTACTTAACCTATTTCTCCCTAATGCAACATTATAAAATGTGTTTAATAACATTATTACGTCAATCTAGAAGGTTCCTAACTTAATGATAAACTAGTGTTGTAATGTGTCTTGCACATTCACATTGGTTCTTGTGCATTCCTAGGCTATGTGGACCTCATTTTAGTGTTCTAAAGTGTATTTAATCACACTTTCACATTTATTTTTGTGTCCAAAGCCCTATTTTAGATTTACATAATCATTAATAGGCCCCTATTAACCCATATTGTGCATCCTAAGGTTCAAATTGATCAAATTCTTGACAAGGTTGCATTTTAGACCTTATTTCCTTATTCCTTGGTATCCAAGCTATCAAAATAGCAACTATGGGACCCATTCACCATGCATGGTGAATCAATGCCATCTATGTGGGACCTATTTGCCATGTGTGGTGAATGAGTGTCATTTGACCCCATTTTGAACTTTGAGCAAGAAAAAAAGTGAAATTTGAATTTAATTTTGCTTCATGTCAGCCTGTGATGATGTATTAACAGGTAAAATAGGTGAATTTCCTAAAAGGGTGATCCCATAATAGTGGTTTACAATTTTTGGCCAAACTGGACACTTAAATTATTATTTTAACTAAATCTTCACATTCGGGCACCTATAGCGGCTAAACTGTGAGGAATTTGAAGATGGTGCAAACTAGAGTCTCATAATTTTTTTTCTGTAGATTCTAAAAATATTTTTTTCAAAATTTTTGGAATCAAATTGCACTTCTTTTTCCATCTCCCACAAAAATTGATTTTTTTACAGAAAACAACATTTTTAAAAAGTGACGCACACCGTATAACGTATAACTTTTTTTCCATGAAGGATAAAATTATATTTCTTTCAAATTTAGATTTGTAACTCTGATATCTAGTGCTTCCACTTGGTTAGATAGTTTTATTGAATATTGTTTCCTTAATCAAGTTTCAAAGTCAAACGAATTACAATTAGACATAGCGACCGATAATGCGAACTTTTTGTATATGTCAAAATTTTATTTTATTTTTGTTGGATCAAGGACTTCAATATCTGATGCACTCATATTTTCAAATTTTTTAATAATCTTCTATTTTTCCACATGTGAAGAACAAAGAAATTCATTTTCAATGAAAAACCTATGTTTAATAAAACTTAAAAAACAAATACATAACAAAACCAAAACATATTAAAATTATATTCATTGGATAGCTTGTTCTGAGGAATACCATAATCATTTCAAATAAATTCTAAATGAATTCATTTGATCCCCAAAAAGCTAAATCAAAAGTGATTTTTTATCAGCATTTTGATAGGTGTAAAGGAGACACATTTATAGGTATGGTTTAAAACTAGCATGGTTCTATCCAAGGGGGTTTGATCTAAGGTGATTTGATCAAACCCTCTTCAATTGGAATCCTTAAAATGGAACTTTTTAAGGCTTAAATCATTATATTTTCTAAAAATATGTGATTTCAACTAAAATTCGTTCCTCTCAGGAATTGTAAACCACTATTATGACAGCACCCAAAAAGCACATCTCTAAACTCATTTTTACATCCATTAACTTAATTTTTCATTATTTATCCTTCAGTCTTTCATCTCAATTAAAGCATCTTAGGGTTTTTACATTGCAATTCATCAAGTAAGCTTCTAAGTACATTCAAGGGTTGAATCTTCCTCCATTACTATAGAATTTCAAGATCAAATCATCATGACAAGGTAATCAACCCCATTTTTGCATGTTTCATTACTTTATATCATCATTTGGTTTAATTACCTAAAGGGGATTTGACCAGGGAAAACCCCTATATCCTAACCCTTAACACTTTTTCCCCTTTGCATGTGTTTTTGTTTGTAGATTTTATCAAAAAGAAAGGTGAGATAAAGTGTCCATATCCCATCAATGTCATTCAAGGTGTCTCAAGCATTATTTCAAGCTTGAAGAGAGTCTACAGGTTGAGTTTTTCAAATTCAGATTCGGGGAACCTTCAGAAACAGAATTGTAGATCATAAGCCACAAAATCATGTCCAAAATTCTCTATTTTCTAGAAGAGGACTCATTCACCATTGATGGCGAATTAGTCCCATTTCTAGGCTTGAATAGTGGTTTCTGTAGATTTGGATACCCAATTCCCCAAAACTAGTTTTGACACTTTCTAACAAGAATAGGACCCATTCGCCCAAGATGAAAAATTAGTCCCAATGAGCATTCTTGGTGTCTTCTGCAAGTTTTGAGAGCCTCATTCAAGCCTCTTCTAGCTTCTACGTTCATATCTTTAATTTGATTATTTTCTGTTACAATTTTATATAAGAGTGAATTTGTACCCCGTATGCAAATCCATTTTCTTTCCCTTATCCACTTTAGAAAACCAATTTCGGAGGCTTAATTCCACTTAAGCCCGCTATTGGCAGTCCACTTAGCACCTGTTTTGAGCATTGCTGGGGGTGTTTCTGTCAGGGACACCCGCATGACATGCAAACATTTGCACGGTGTGCTTACGTCCCTAGCAGATTCCTACTAGTGAACTTGCAGGGGCATTATACTTCTCATTAGAAATGATGTTGTAATACACCCTTTGGTCGACTGACTCTAATATGGTCATTTTCTTCCTTCTTCATATTTAGTCCTTCAATAAGCATTTAAAAAACTCTTTAGAATTCTACAAAACTCTTCAACAGATCAAGCCTTCATTCTTGCACACTTCTAGCTTCCATACTCACACCCTTGCATCCATTCTCACTCAATTTAAGCATTCAACCATTCCATTAAAAAAAATCTTCACTTCGTCACTTCGGTAGAGCATGTTTGGGACAACGCCATTGCAACAGAGGGTTGAGTTCCTCTCATTTTTCCCCCAAGCAACCTTGAGTGCTCTTGGTGGAGGTGGTAAGCTTCCCTCTCCTCTCCTCTATCACTTGGTTGAGTAGCATAGTACTGCTTTCTTCTGTTTGTGTTTTCTTTATTATGCTATCTCTTTATCTGATTTCCTTAGTTGTCCGTGGAGGTAGAAAAACCTAAACAAGGGTCTAACTGAGGCAGGCCCCAATTCAACCATCCAACATTTTCCCTATTGTTGTGTGTAGGTGTGTTTGTTGTGAGGAAGATCAACTGGTGAGCGAATTCCTTGGTGAGATCCTTATTACCCTTCTTACACTTGCTTTTCTACTTTATAACATTAGAGAATACTTCATTTATTTACTCGTTTCATTCTGGCCTTTTAGTTGAATAGCTAGGCCATTAGTCATTTTGGCGATTTCAACATTTTATTTGATGTGTCCTTAGGAAGAGAGCTCCTTGATGTGTAAAGTTGAACCTAAAAACTAACTAGCCTAGCCCCACCTTAGAACTTGAGATTGTAGAGTGATTGTAGGACCTCATAATCCTCATCATTCTCATCCTCATAGCCTACACATTGCATTTAGCTAAGGTAAGTTAGGGCAGCCTATCGCATATTGACCCTTCATGACCCGGGGTCTTACACGTGGTGGTCCCCCTCTCTTACATTTTTGGTGAACCCAACATGAACCAATGTCTATTCATTTGACGGTGTTGGGACTTCCCTCGAATATTTCACGATTGTTGTGTTCTTGAGTGTTGTGAAAGTTTATGAGCATCAAAACCCAATCCACAACTTTTGGGCATATTGTGAGGAGAAGTGTATGAAACTTCCTGATGGATAGGACAAAGGTCTCACTTGGTCTCTCTATAGGCCTTTTCTCTTGTCCTACCATTAGTTTGGCTATGTAGGAGCAATTATCAAGGAATGAGATGGGATTCATTGACAAAACCAATCACATTCCCAATCCTCTTGTGTCTCCCACACCATCATCGGTGGATGAGCATGAGGCTATTAAAATCCTTGTTGAATATGTGTCTACCCTTGCTAGGGGGTTGGGTGACCTAGAAAACCATTTGGAAAGGAACCTGAAGATGGTTATGGCCACTCGGGTTGTTAGTGAATTAAAGCATATAATGGGTGAAGATCGAATGGGTGTAGAGCTTCTAAGTAGTCTCCTCGATCTTTCTGAAGCGTGTGCTCCTTTGAGCAACCCTAGCTTTGTATAATGGGTCACCTTCAAAGAGCATGAGGGATAGTTAGGTGTATCAATGCCTCCCACTTCTATTTACATGGCTGACGTGGTCCCTTCCATCCTTGAGCAACCTAAAACTATCAAAGTGAATAAAGTCTCATTGGGATTTAGCTTTACCCCTTTTGTCAACTCTGGTGGTGGAGGTCATGGAAGACTGGGTGCTGGAGGCTTTGGTAGTGGTCATGGATTTAGTAGTGGAGGTGATGTATGTAGAGGCAGTTTTGGTAGAGGTCATGGTAGTGGCTTTGGCGGAGGCCCTACCGATGACAACAACTCTGGTAGTGGTTTTGGAAAAAGTCATACTAGTGGTAGTTCTAGAGATGGACTTGGCGGTGGCTCTGGAGGAGGTTCTCCTGGCCCTATTTCTTCCAACAACCCTATTTTGAACACTCTAATTTACAATATGGGTAAGATGCAGATCCAGTTAGTGAGCCTTTCCCAAGCCTCATCCCAACCTATCTTCCAGCCTTTCTTTTGACATAGTCCATTGTTAGTTTCCATCTTGAACACTACCTTCCCTCAGGGAATGGAGATTCCTAAATTCAAGAAGTTTGGTGGAAAGGGAGATTTGCAAACACATGTGTCTACCTTTAATGTCCTTTGTATAGACTTCTTCCATCATGATGTGTTGATGGCTAAACTATTCCCCCAATCTCTAAAGGACACAACACTTGAATGGTATTGTTCCTTACCCAACAATTCTATCTTCTCATTTGATCAACTAGTAAATTAGTTCCTCAGACAATTGCTAGCAAACATTAGGTTGAAGATGACCTTTTCGGATCTCATCCAATGTAAACAAGGAGATAACAAAAAAGATTCTGATTTTATAGTGCGTTATCAATTTCTTCTTTCACAAATCTCATACCAACTGCCTGATTCTAATGTACAGAAGGTATTCATAGGAAACTTACAAAGGCCTTGGCAGGAGAAGTTTGCCTTGATGAAATACCCTTCTTTCACACATTTGTGTATAGCTTTATGAGAGTACCAACAAATAGTTGCTCAATTTGGGGGACCCTCTTTGCATCCCATTTTGAGGGAAAATCCATTGTATCAATCCTTGGGAAAGGTAAATTCATTGTGAATGTGGTAGCCATTGTTGATGACAATGGCCTCAAATGCAACCGAAAGTTCACAAAGTTGTCAGAATCTTATACTTCCATCTTACAAAATTTGTTGAAGGATAAGATCATAACTTTACCGACCTCTAACCCTGTTAAGGAACCTTACCCTAATTGGTATGATGGGAGCACTTATTGTCAGTACCATTGTGTTAATGGACATGATATCGAATGATGTATGTGCCTACAACATGAGATATAGGACCGCATCGAGGATGGTACCATTCAACTCGATGGGAATAAACATAACACTAACAAATTAGTGGCAAAGGAAAATAGTGAATTGTAGATATACATGAACCTATTTTTGTCACACTCTGCTAACATGATTGTTGATCCTACTGATTCTATTACCCAACCCGAGGCCTATGTTAATATGGTCACGGTAACTTCCACTGTTCCACCTGCACCCAATTCATCAGATATTACATTTACATCACAATATTTTCCCTTAAACAACAAACATTCACCTGTCTACATTCTCGGTCGTGTCAAAGGTAACATTGGGATAGGAGTCTTGATTGAACCCTCAAGCCATGTGAATTTTATTACTAAAGAAACATTAGTATTAAATTCACTGTAAAAGGATAAATATGAAGAAACGAGATCTATCATCCACACACATGATGGTATGAGTCTTAAACCCTATAGCTTGATTAATCTCTCTATCCTAGTTGGACCTAGGACTATTGATATAGTCTTCGATGCCATCCTAGAATCAGATCTATTTAGAATGAGGTTGGGCATTCCCTGGTTAGCTTCCATGAATGGGATCACCTCCATTATTCACAAGTTTTTAAAATTTTCCCATGAGGGTGTCATGCATGTAGTACATGACATCGGATATTAGCCCTTGGTATCTCATGGTGGATATTTATTGGATCACTTCTGGCCCTCCCTAGGCAGCCCACTTCCTCTGAGAATGGACCTACTTTACAAAAACTATGTGAAGTATAAAACTAGGGGTAAAGGGGAGCTAGAGTTGTCCCTTCCTGAGATGGAACAATCGGTTGCCTACTCTTCCCAAGAAGAGAAGAAGCCAGTGTCAACTACTATTCCTTCTCTAAAAGAGAAGAAGAGGTCCACACTAGTTCCCTCTCCTTCCCACAAATGTAAGTAGAAGGTTATACCGACTACTCCCTCTTCCCCAAAGGAAGAGGAGAAGCCTATGACAACTCCCTCCCCTCCCCACAAAGGTAAAGAAAAAGCATCTTTTTCTTAGACTGTCGCATCCTCTTCCCTTTCCTGGGAAGAGTATTGGATGAGTAGACCTAGTGGCCACCCACTGAGTTTGATAATCCCTCCTTAGCTTAGGCCCAAGATTAGGATCATGGACCTCCCTAATGAATTTCTTGGACCATGGTATTATTTATACGACAGAAAGAAAGGTTATCATAGAAAATTCAATCCACAACTTCCTACTACTCCTACTTCTAAGGCAGTGAGCAAAAAAAGGCCCATTTCTGAGGCTCTTGGATTGACTCCTCCTATCACTCCTCAAACTGTTCCCCTTGCTCCCACATAGTAACTTGTTCCTTTGCCTAAAATGGCTATAGTGGGCGTTCCTATGGTTGAGTAGGAACCTCTTGTCCCTTCGCAAACTCTGGCCTCTAACTCCAAGAGCTGTAGAAATCACCTTGCACATGAATGCAAGTGTCCACAAAAGGCTCTCCTGGCCGAGAAGGCCGCTTCACAATAGAAGAAGGAAGAAACAACCTCTCTTGCTTCAAGACCTCCTACAGCATCTTCTTCCTCCCTTCGTTTTGTTTCTCTCTAGTCTGGTCTGGTTGCAGCTTTTATTGTGAGCATGAATGTGCCTAACCCTAAATGGGTGCACATGTTCATTGCTCCTTCATTGAGCCCCCTTTGTTGATGTCCATTCTGGATATTCAACCCTTCCCAAAGCCTGTGGATATGGTCAATACCTCAGTCGTATCCACTGTGGTTCTTTCTTCCTCTTCCTCTGCACCCCTAGCTTCATCTATGGGGAGTTCATCTCCTCTAATGAAGAAAGATGTAGAGGCTGGTCCTTCTAGTAATGAAGGGTGTAAGAGGAGTCCACCTTCCTCGTAAGGTGTTCCTGTGCTGACTTGTTATGTTCTTGTAATAGAACTAGTCCTGGCTTTTACTAAGTTTGTCACTACTCCTATGTCATTTAGCGAACTTAGTGGTGAATCTCAAGCACAACCCATCCCATATGCTAAAGACATGGTGCTCCTATGGGGTGCATGTTTAACTCTATGGATGAGGTTTTGACCCTTTCAGTGATCTTCACAAAATTGTTGACTTTGACTCCATAGGAGCTTTGTGGAGAGGACCTTGAGGGGCCCTCTTCCTTGGCCCTTATTGTGGGAGGTCCAGATGCTTCTCCTCTTAACATCCTACCATTGCAGGCTCATCCTCCATCCCCTTATGAGGATTTAGATTAGGAAGCAAACAACCTCTTGTTTGATCAATGTTAGGAGGAGGCCCTTTCTTGAACTTGTGTGTGTGTGTTTTTTTATGTGTTCCCCTCATGCTTGTGTTATGTGTGCTTTTGTTGGTGCGTGGATATAGGCATGGTTATTTTTTCATCATTCTTCCATGTTTATACTTGATTTTTGATAAATTGGGGATGATGCAAAGCGTTGGGGGAATTTAGGCTTCCCTTCCATGTTGACCCAATTTTTTATTTTTATGTTGTTTTCTGTGCATTCTTCCTAATCTGGTTGGGGATTGATGATCTTTCACCTTGCATTGCAGTTACCTATTATTATATGAGCTTGGACAGATCTGACCCCACTAAACCAGATCCCCTTGTGCCCTTTGTTCGCGTTTTTCTTTTCTCTTTTACTCTCTCTTTATCTTTCTCTCTTCTTTGCTTCAGTTGTCCCTTCTATGTGTGACACGGCTCTTCTTAAACACTTCATTTTTCAAAAAAAAAAATTGTTTGCAAGGAATCTTTTCTTGCAAGTCTTCAAAAAAATTTCCTTAGAATCGCATTCTTAACTTGGAACCCTAATGGAACGTGTTTCCTTCATCATGGGTTTGTAAAGAATGGATTTGAGGACCTTCCTTTGAAATGGGAACAACTTTTATTTCCCCTCACATGGGGAAATATCCTTCCTTTCGAATTCCTTGATGAAGTGAATATCTTTCAAAAGGATTCCTTGATGACGAATCACTCTAAGATGAATGACTACTTTGAATTGTATGTCCCTTGAGTGGACCTACCTTCTTCCTAATGGTGGGTTCCCAAGGGACCCTTCTTTTAGAGCCTCTATTTTGAATGGAATTTTTGAATAACTAGCCTAGGGGCAACCCAAGTAGACTCATTCCATTCGCTCTTTTATGTCTAGCTTGGGGGCAACCTAATTAGACCTTACTTTTCAAATGGTGCGTCCCTCGAGTGGACCCCTCTCCTTTTCAAGGGTTTTTGAGGTTTCCCTTTGAAAGTTTTACTTATTGATGGTCTACATGATTGGTCAATTTTAATATGTTCTATTTGTGACTAGACGTGTCTCTAGTTCCTGAATCTGTGAAGTCTGCTTTCTCAGGTTCCTCCATGCAAGACAGAGAACTTGTATGGTGCTTTCCTTTGAGCTTCCTCCATGTGAGAGATCTTGGGGGTGGCTCCCCTGTAGGACTGAGAACCTGTAGGGTGCTTCTTTAGGTGTTCTTCATGCTTGAGTTTGTGGAGAATACCTTCCCTATAGGATCGAGAATGTGTAGGGCGCTTCTTCAGTGCTCTTAATGCTTGAGTTCCTAGAGAATACCTTCCTTATAGGACTAAGAGCCTATAGGGAACTTATGTTGGTATTCTTCATGCTTGAGTTCATGGAGAATACCTTCCCTGTAGGACCGAGTACCTATACTTTGTTGGGGCTTCCTTCATGCGAGAGATCTTGGGGGTTTCCTCCTTGCAAATCTGTGAGCCTGTAAGATGCTTTATTTTTCTAACTCCATAGTTATGAGTAGCTATCGATTCCTTTGCTTTTCCTACACCTTCAAGTACACCAAACTAAGTACTACTTCCTTGATGGTTCAAGTATACATTTATAACCTTATACTCTTCTTAATCTACTTTACCGAGCACTCATTAGTACTTTTGCTCGCTAAAGTGGTGGAAAAATGTATAAGAGTGAATTTGCACCCCCTACACAAATCCATTTTCTTGCCCTTATCCACTTTAGAAAACCAAGTTTGGAGGCTTAATTCCTTTCAAGCCCGCTATTGGCAGTCTACTTGGCACTTGTTTTGAGTGTTAGTGGGGGAATTTCTATCAAGGATGCAAGTGTTGTGTGCAGACGTCCACATGGTGTGCTTAAGTCCCTGGCAGATTCCTGTGGGTGAACCTGCAGAGGCATTACACTTTTCATTGGAAATAAATTTTTAATGGCCCCTTCGATCTCATCAAGCATTTAAAAAAGTCTTTAGAATTCTACAAAATTCTTCAATAGATCAAGCCTTCATTCTTGCACACTTCTAGCTTCCATACTACACCCTTGCATCCATTCTCACTCACTTTAAGCATTCAAGCATTCCATTACAGCAAAAGCTTCACTTCATCACTTCGGTAGAGCATGTTTGGGACCATGCTATTGCAACAGAAGCTTGAGTTCCTATCATTTCTCCCCCAAATAGCCTTGAGTTCTGTTGGTGGAGGTGGTAAGCCTCCCTCTCCTCTCCTTTGTCACTTGGTTAAATAGCATGGTACTTATTTGGTGTGTTCATGTTTTCTTTATTATGCTATTTATTTATCTCATTTCCTTAGCTATCCGTGGAGGTGGAAACACCTAAATGGGGGTTTGACTGAGGTAGGCCCCTATTCATCCACCCAAAATTTTCCCTCTTGTTATGTGTAGGTGTGTGTGTTGCGAGGAAGATCAACTAGCGAGCAAATTCCTTGGTGAGATCCTTCTTACCCTTCTTACACTTGCTTTTCTACTTTATAACATTAGAGAATCTTCATTTATTTACTTGTTTCATTGTGGAATTTTTGTTGAGTACCTAGTTTGTTAGTCATTTTGCTGAGTTCAACCTTGTCTCTATTTTTGTCTATCTATATGGACTATAGTGTAGTTTAGAGACACCAATGCATCGTGCCATCATCTAGAGACTGCATTGATGTCCTCAGGGAGAGAGTTCCATGAGGTGTAGAGTTGAACCTAAAAATTGACTCCCCTAGCCCCACCTTAGAACTTGGGATTGTAGAATGATTGTTGGACCTCATAATCCTCATCATTCTCATCCTCATACCCTACACATTGCATTTAGCTGAGGTAAGTTAGGGAAGCCTCTCACATCTTGATCCTCCTTGACCTGGGGTCTTGCATGCAGTGGTCCCCCTCTTTTATAAGTTTGTTTACATTTCTACTCAAATAGTATCAATACACAATGTGTTTTCCAACACTTTTGCATTATGTTAGAATACATTCCTTAATCTACATTTTCATTAAGTTTTCAACATTTAAACACATCCACACACACACTTCATATCCCTCTTTCCATTTCTTCTAATGGGAACATAAGCATTTTTGGCCCACCTTTCTCCTTTTAGGTGAAAAACCCTAGGAGTGATAGAAAGCAAGTAGGTGCCAAAAATCTATGTTTCATTTTGGTGAACCTATTGTTTGAATCCCCTCTTTTCTGATTTTGGAGTCCATTAATCACCCTAGAGTTGCTTACATTGCATTTTGCATTAGTTAGCTTGCATTCTAGGGTTTCAATTTTGCATCTTTACTCCTTCAAAAGTTTTGAAATTCTACATTTTTCAATTAGGTCTACATCATAGCACTCACAAACCATAAAAATCCCTCAAAAATATCTAAAAATTCTGAAAAGAGTCCATACTAGGACTCATTCGCCACCCTAGGCGAATCAGTCCCTTCTGACCCCTGAAACAACATTTAATAAAACTTAGACATTTGTTTTTAAGCTTTTTTTTGGTGCCTTAACCTACCTACATTATTTGGTTGAGTTTCTGTAGCATGCATTTCATGATATTTAGCATAAAATAGTTCATTTCATGCATTGTTCAAATTCAAATTTTGCATTTGCAACATTTCATTTTTTAGCTTGTTACATAGTGTAATAAAAAAATTACTTTGTTTGAAATATGAAAATTTGCATTTCATTCTATGTCTTTATATTTTATCATTAGAAATAGACATTATTTACAATGATGGCACTTATATTTTTGCAATCTTCATTTTTTGCATTAGTTCCTATGTCATTTAGATCACCTTCATTGCACAGTGAAAGCAAAAACACACAAACATCAATCAAACCAATTAGAATAAACATAACATCCAATCCCTTTAGTAGTGATGATTTGGAAATGTTAGATGAAGCCTTAGATGACTTCCTCTCTTCTAAATCATCCACTAAAGCTTTTCCCCAAAAGGATGCATGCATTAATAATCATGATAATCATGATTTTTCTTCTCCTAATATCTCTCCCATTAGTAATGAAGATATCTTGATGAAAGAAGACACAATAATTGAAGATCATGAAAGCCTTTCTTTCCTTCCTTCTACTCCCCCTTACAATACCCTTATGCTACGCAAAACTAAAAACATTGCCACTACCTTACCAAGTCCCCTTTCATCTCCCCATACCACCCCTACTTGTGAAAGTCCTTTTGTGGATACGGATATAATCTTGAACAATCATGATAAACACATTTGTGCGTAGGATATGATTGAGAGATATGAAAATCCTGCTTCCTCCACTCTAGATGAAATTATAAGACATACTGACATAGATAATCATGAAAATCCACCCTTTTCTTCTCCTACTATCTTCTCAACACATGAAGAAGGTAGTTTAGTGTTAGAAGATATCGGTAGTGAAACTCATGAAAAAATTATGGGTAACCTTGAAACTACTAGTTATCCTTTTATTGATGCCTCTACTATGAGTAATGAAGCTATCTTTCCAAATCCAATTATGACATGTGATGAACATATTAGCTCTCCTCCTAGGGTCAATATTATGGCACATAAGAATGATATCTTAGTAACAACCAACAATGAAATGGAGCCTCCTATCCTCACTTTTGATACTCTAACAAATTCAACCATTAATCATCACCATATGCCACCTCACACTATACCTAACCTCATTCTTCCAAATCATAGTCTTCGTGATTGTCCTTTCATAGCCATCAACCCATCCAACAAACCTTCACTCAACATCCATACTATCACCTACCATTTTTTCCAAGAAACCTTTACCCTTGTTACATCCTAAATCAATACATAAATAACATTAGTTGTTTCTCCTTGCCATGTAATAGTTGTAGGATAATAGCATTCTCACTATTACATGTTTCACATCCCTTACAAGGGTCAACATACCGTCATCCACTTTAGGCTCACCCTTGTCCTACACTAAGTGGGGGGCAAAGAGTTAGACAACCTTATCCCTTGTATGTCACTTGTCGTTGTCTCTTTTGACTACTCGTTAAATTTTAATGAACATATAAGAGCAAGCTTGAGATGTGAATGACATGTCTTAAGATTGACTCACATGTGACATACTTTTTTTCATTTTCCTTGACATGACATAGCCTAACTTTGAAACATATGACTTGGCATAGGGCTTTCCAAGTTAGCTCTCATGTATTTTTTTCTTTTTTCTTTTTCTTTCCTTCTCTACTTTAAAGTAATTGCTCATAGAACAATGCGTAGCAATTCCTTAAAAGTGGGGGGAATACATTACCATAATTCATGTGCATTCTTGGTTCCTAGTGTAGCCCTGTCATTTATGTGATGTATTTGTCACTTTGTGGTTGGCATTGGGTGTGGTTTCCTTCATAACTATGATCTATCTAAGCATATTGCATTACTCTTGGTGGCTTTATGCGACACACTGCATTCCTTAAATTGAGAATATACTATTCTTTGATTGGTTCTCTCTTTGTGACATTAGACACAATGTTCCCTAAGTGACTGACCTTGCATGAACTAAACAAGAATCCTTCGAACATTAAACATCTTTACATTTTTGTATTTTTGCATTTTTCCCACCTTGCATAATGCAACTTGCATGCATGTGGTCCCTTTATTTTTTTTCATGACATTTTATTTTTGGCACCTTGTTAAAGTTATCAGCAGGTGTAACTTTAATATGGTTGAGTGGGAAGCCCAACTAGCGGCATGAATTTTCCCCATAGCCACCTTTGTGTTTGTGAGTGCATACCAACTAGCATATGTATCTTACCTTTTCGGGCTTTCTCACCCCGTAGACAACAAGTTCTATGGTCCTAGAGTAAGTACATTTTGGCATTCTCACCTGGCAGACCGTCTTGAGTTTTCTCTCCCCAAAGTGAGTACACATTCTCCTTTTCAAACAATTAGCATAGATCTAATCCATAACTAGTTGGATTGACGATCGAAGCTTGATCCATCTTTTTCACCCCTTCTTCCTTCCCATTACATGATTTTCTATCTTGGGGGCATGACTAAGGATCTTCGATCTTGGGGGATTTGCCACCTCCTTTGATATTTTTTATTCTTTGTCATCTACATTTATGTATGCGAACCTCTCTTGAATGTCTACTTTAGTGTGAGTTTGAAGCAAGTTTACCCTCTCACTAAAGTGGGGGCTAAATGTGTTGTAGAAAAAAGGACCCTTTGCTTGACATGGGATTAATTCATGATAAAATGGGCTTTATGAGGTCTTAATCTAGTGTTGTGAGGAATTTTATGCATCCACACTATGTCTCTAACCCTTGCAAATAAAATAAAATGCTTTTAATGACATCTGGTAAAGGTATTGTAAAGTCTTGTAAAGGACTTTCACACTTTTCTAGACTTAATTAACCTATCTCTCCCTAATTCAACATTACAAACTATGTTGAATAACATTATTACATCAATCTAGAAGGTTCCTAACTTAAACTTAATGATAAAATAGTGTTGCAATGTGTCTTCCACATTCACATTGGTTCTTCTGCATTCCTAGGCTATGTGGACCTCATTTTAGTTTTGTAAAGT
Source organism: Sequoia sempervirens (assembly GCA_007258455.2). Lineage (NCBI taxonomy): Eukaryota > Viridiplantae > Streptophyta > Pinopsida > Cupressales > Cupressaceae > Sequoia > Sequoia sempervirens. Next base: position 412,981,932 of record VDFB02270651.1, on the reverse strand, counting down.
GTATTTAATCACACTTTCACATTGATTTTTGTGTCCCAAGCCCTATTTGACATTTAGATCATCATTAATAGGCCCCTATTAACCCATATTGTGCACCCCAAGGTTCAAATTGATCAAATAGCCGACAAGGTTGCATTTTAGACCTTATTTCCTTATTCCTTGGCATCTGAGTTGTCCAAATAGCCCCTATGGGACCCATTGGCCATGCATGGAAAATTAGTCCAACCCAGGTGGGACCTATTCGCCATGTGTGGTGAATGAGTCCCATTTGGCCCCATTTTTACCTTTGAGCGGGAAAAAAATTGAAATTTGAGTTTAATTTTGGTTCATGTCGGCCTATGGTGAGGTATTAATAGGTAAAATAGGGGAATTTCCTATAAAAACACATCTCTAAACTCTATTTTATATACATTAACTTAATTCTTCATTATTCATCCTTCAATCTTTCATCCCAAGTCAAGCATCTTAGGTTTTTTACATTGCAATTCATCAAGTAAGCTTCTAAGGACATTCAAGGGTTGAATCTTCCTCCATTGCTATAGAATTTCAAGATCACATCATCATGACAAGGTAATCAACCCCATTGTTGCATGTTTCATTACTTTATTTCATCATTTGGTTTAATTACATAAAAGGGGTTTGACCAAGGCAAACACATATATCCTAACCCTCAACACTTTTTCCCCTTTGCATGTGTTTGTGTTTGCAGATTTTATTGAAAAGAAAGGTGATAAAAGGTGTCCATATCCCATCAAATTCATTCAAAGTGTCTCAAGAACTATTTCAATCTTCAAGAGAGTCTATATGTTGAGTTTTGCAAATTCAGATCAGGGGAACCTTCAGAAATAGAATTGTAGATTATAAGCCACATAATCCTATCTAGAATTCTCTATTTTGAAGAAGATGACTCATTCACCATTGATGGTGAATCAGTCCCATTTCTAGGCTTGAATAGTTATTTCTATAGATTTGGATACCCAATTCCCTGAAACTGGTTCCAACACTTTCTGGCAAGAACAAGTGTCATTCACCCAGGATGGTGAATCAGTCCTAGTGACCATTCTTGGTGTCTTTTTCAAGTGTTCAAAGCCTCATTCCAGCCTCTTCCAGCTTCCAAGTTCATATCTTCAATTGGGTTATTTTCTGTTATAGTTTATTTACTTTTCTAGTCAAATAGTTTGAATACATAATGCATTTTCCAACACTTGCATTAGGTTAGAATATATTCCTTAATCTGCATTTCATTAAGTATTCAATAGTTAAACACATCCACAGACATACTTAATATCCCTCTTTCCATTTCCTCTACTGAAAACATAAGCATTTTTGCCCCACCTTTCTCCTTCTAGGTGAAAAACCGTAGGAGTGATATAAAGCAAGTAGGTGCCAAAAATCTATGTTTCAAGAATTTTGGAAGTGTTAGCAAGATGAAGACCTATAAAAGGATAGGGACTATAATTCATGTGGTGAGATGTTGCAGAATCTAAAAGCCATCTATCTTGACCAGAATGTGCTACAAAAGTCACTAGTGCATGTCCTTTACCCATATAGTGTTTATCTCCTTTACCACTTGCAAACCCTACATTTCTAGACTATGTAGGGTTGGATGATGATGGAGCAGATGAAGATGCTAAGGCTATAGAAGGAGTTATAGATGAGGGAAATGGAATGTTTTTTTCTAAAGAAGGTGTGATATCTCATCAATCTTCTTCATATAACAATGGTGTTCTTCATGCCCTTTACTTTTGCAATATACACAATTGAGTTCCTCCTTGGTCTTGTCCTCTTTTGAAGAGGTGGAAGTATCATTTGACTCTATCTTAGGTTTGGATTTCTTCTTCCCTTTGCTCCTAGATTCTTGGGCAACCAATGCATGATTTCTAGGGACCCCCTCTAACTAGAAAAGTTTTTTTTTCTCCCTTGTCAACTGGTCATAGAAAGTCTCAAATGAAGACATTTGGAATGCATTACCTAAGACATCCATTGTGGAAGAGAAGGTAGAAGAAAACAAAAAAATGGTCCTCGTAGCTAATGTGGGATTAAAATCCCAGAAGAACTTCAAAGCCACTTCAAAATTGGGCCCCACTCCAATCGGTTGCATAGAAGAATCCTTAAATATTTAGATCAAAACTTTATATAGTATAAAGTTTCAACAAATTATATCCTCCAATGAGCCTTCAAACTAGCTTGGTCACTTGAATCTTCATGTTCTTAGAACAAGCCTAACATATCCTCCATTATCACATGTTGCTACTTGAAAGTTCCATGTTGATTCTTGGAGAGCTTCCAATGATTCCTTGTAGTAGGATATTGATATTAGTTTTCTATATAATTGGGTTACATTTCTACCTAAAATATATTGATTATTTGTAGAGCCATATTTTGGATCTTGATGATAGTGATGAGTGCACACATCTTCTCTTTGATGATAGTTCTTTTGCTACTGTGGATTTCAAAGATGCTTCACTAAGTTAGACTTCAAAATATTTTTGTAGTAGGAATTCTTGTGGGATTTAGATTATAGTAGCATGGCATGTATTAACCTTCCAAAAATCACTCATTTATATCTTACTCTTCAACAATATTCACATGAATTTGAAAGGTCATTTATTTTAATTAGGTTTGAGACACTTGATTTGATTATGACTCATTTTAGTACCAACATTTGGAACACGTGAGAATTTTCTAAATGTACATATCTCAATTCCTTCATACATTATACCTGAGTGGAAATTCAACAATTTGATAGTTCGGGGTTTCTATCTTTTGAAAGGAAGAGGAATCATTTATTATAGAGGAACCTCCTACAATATTTTCAATGAAAATTTATGTGATGGCTTTCTTTATCTTCTTTGTGGAGGAACACATGGTCCCTGTCCTACATATATTTTAGGAGTATCATATTTGGGTTCTTCTTGTATTATATCTCATACACTTTTACATTTTTATCTCTTTTGGAGGGAGATTTTTTCTCCTAAAGTTTACTTTCTTTCTCCACTTTATGAGAGATTACAATTTACTTGGGAACCTTGCTAAACCTAGTTTTTGGGACCCAATTTATTTTTACTTACCTAAGGGAAAGTGCAAAAACATGAGGGGCCAAAAAGGAGTCTTAAGTGGCCACTTTTCTTTTGAAATCAAGAAATACTGATCTTGGATAAGAAATTGAGGATAGGTACACTGAAAATGGTAGACATTAAGGGGTTCAAAAAAGGGAACCATAAAAATTGGAAATTTTTTTGTCAAGAAAGCATAGAATAGCATCTGTTGTGGCTGCCTCAAAAGGTTAACTTTTTATTAGGGTTTTTTTAAATTTCTTCAATGAGAAATTAGCTAACATGTTTATGCCCGATTTTTTTGATAATTTTTTAATGAATATATGATTTTTTACTAGTTTTGAAAGTTGAAACATCTTGAAAAACATAAATTTGTTTGTGCTACCCCTATAAATTTTAAAAATTAATAAAAAATGTTTTATTTTAATATGTGTACAATGGAGTCTATTTTATAAAAAATTATTTTATTTGAAATTTCAATGAACCGTTAACAAATAAAGTAAAAAATACCAAACACTATTTTTTGACAAAAAATGGAAACACAAACATAAAGAAATTAAAGATGAAATACTTAACATAGTCAAAATGTGAAAAAAATTATATTGTTAAATAGCTAAGAGAGAGCTTAACATTACCCAAGTTTTTTTTTTACACAACCTTGAAACATGTGCAAACCTAATGGTTAGCATAAATGAGATTATGTGAAATTTTGTAAACTATGCAAAACACATTTTTGGGTGTTTGAAGGGAACTCCAAGCCTTTGGGTTGGAAATCAAAAGAAAATAAAATCCAAAAGCTTGAGGATTCCCAAACCAAGGCATAATGCACTCATGTTAGGTCACACATAATGTGAGTGCATCATAACACGCTGACCTTATGTCTTGCTTTATGTTTTGATTGTTTTTGCTTTTGTATTCCCAAAGAAAGGAATAATGCAAGTGCATTCTAACATGCTTGCATTATGACTCACTTTAAATCATTTTTTTTTAAGTTTGTTAAATGTATGTTTTATGTATATATGTTTGTATGTGTGTTTGAATGTATATTTATAAATATATGTTTGTATATATGTGTGTGTGTATGTATGTATGTATGTATGCTTGTATGTATGTATGTATGTAAGGGTTTTTCATTTAGAGTATATAAGGGTGAGGGTATAGGGTATAGGGATGAGGGTTGACATTGTAGGGTTTAGGGTTTAAGGTATAGGGTTAAGGGTTCAAGGATTAGGGATTAAATAATAGGTTGAGGGTATAGGGTTGATGGTTGAGGTTTTACAGCATGGGATAATATTCACCTCATTGAGTGTATAAGATTATTTTTTTAAGGTATAGGAATTAGAGCTTAGGATATTGGGTTTAGGTTTTATGATATGGATTGATGGTATAAGACATAGGGTGAAGGGTTGAGAGTATATGGTGTATGGTTTAAGTATATGTTTGAGGGATAATATTTATGGTTTAGCGTATAAGGGTGAGGTAATCGGGTATAGGGATAAGGGTTGAGGTTCTAGAGTTCAAGGTTTAAAGTATAGGGTTGAGGGTTGAGGGTTTACATATGAGGGATAATGTTTAAGACTAAGTGTCTAATTTATATGGTTCATGGTTTAAGGTTGAGGGTATATGGAATAGGGATGATGGATGAGGTATTAGGGCATATGTATATGGGTAATGGTTTAGGGTTTAGGGTAGAGGGTAGAGGGTCAAAGGATAATGTTTAGGGTTGAGTGTCCAAGGTTAACTACATAGGGTATAGGTGCATTAGGGATTAAAATATTGGGTTGATGGATTAGGGCTTAAGTATAGGGTTGAGCATTGAGGATGTAGCATGTAGGGTTTAGAGTTTAAGGTTTGAGGGTTGAGGGTTTAGGGTTTAGGGTTTAAGGGTTTAAGGGTTTAGGGTTGAGGGTTTAAGGGTTGATGGTTTAAGGGTTGAGGGTTTAGGGTTGAGGGTTTAAGGATTCAGGGTTGAGGTTTTAGGGTTGAGTATTTAATGGATAAGTGTTTAAGTGTTGATGGTTTAAGGGCTTAGGGTTGAGGATTTAAGAGTTGATGGTCTAAGAGTTGAGGGTTGATGGTTGAGGGTTTAAGGGATTAGGGTTGAGGGTTGAGGGATTAGAGTTTAAGGGTTGAGGGTTAAGGGATTAAGGTTTAAGGTATAGGGTTGAGGGTTAAGGGTTTACAAATATGGTTTAGGGTTTAAATTTTAATGGTTGAGGGTTGAGGGTTAAAGGATTAGGGTTTGAGGTTTGAGGATTTAAGGGTTTAGTTTTTAATGTTTGAGGGTTTGAGGGATTAGGGTTTAATTTTTGAGGGTTAAGAGATTAGGATTTAAGGTATAGGGTTGAGGTGTTAGGGTTGAGGGTTGAGGATTTAAGGGTTGAGGGTTGAGGGATTAGGGTTTAAGGGTTGAGGGTATAAGGTTGAGGGTTTACTGCATAGGGTAGAGGGTTAAGATTTAAGGTTGAGAGTTTAAGGGTTTAGGGTTGTAGGGTTGATGTTTGAGGGTTGATGGTTGAGGGTTTAGGGATATGGATTAGGGTTTAAAGGTTGAGGTTTAAGGGTTTAGGGATAAGGTTTTAAGGTAAAAGGTTGAGGGTTGAGGGTTGAAGGTTGAAGGTTGAGGGTAGAGGATTTAAGGTTTGAGGGTTGAGGGTTTAAGATTGGTTTATGGTTTAAGATTTAATGGTTGAGGGTTGAGGGATTAGGGTTTATGGTTGAGGATTTAAGGGTTAAGGGTTGAGGGTTTAAGGATTGAGGGTTTAATGGTTTTTGGTTTAACGGTTAATGGTATAGGTTTTAAGGTTTGAGGGTTTAAGGGTTGAGCATTTAAGGGATTAGGGTTTTAGGGTTGAGGATTAATAGATTGGGGTTTAAGGTATAGGGTTGAGGGTTGAGGTTTTAGGGTTTACGGTATAGGGTTGAGGGATTAGGTTTGAGTGTATAATGTATAGGGTTGAGGGTTTACAGTTGAGGGCTCAGTGTTGAAGGATTAAGGGTTTAACGGTTGAGGGTTTAAGGGATGAGGGATGTGGGATTAATGGTTTAAGGTATATGGTCAAATGATTAGTGTTGTGGGTTTATTATATAGGGTAGAGGGTTGAGGGTTGATGGATTAGGGTTTAAGGGTTGAATGTTGATGGATTAGGGTCACAGGTTGAGGGTTTAGAGTTTAAGGTATAGGGTTGAAGGATTGGGTTTGATGGTATAATTTATAGGGTAGAGGGTTATCATTGAGGGTTCATGATTGAGGAATTAAGGGTTTAAGATTCTAGGGTTTAACAATTGAGGGTCGAGGTATTAAGGTTTTAAGGTATAGGGTAGAGGGATTAGGGTTGAGGGTATAACATTGAGGGATTAGGGTTGATGGTTTAATGTAGACGGTTGATGGTCTAATGTATAAGTTAGAGGTTTTCTATCTGAGGGTTTAGGGTTGATGGATTAAGGGTTTAAGGGTTGAGGGTTTAAGAGTTGAGGGTTGAATGATTACGGGTTTAAGGTATAGGTTCAATGGATTAGGGTTGAGGGTTTAATGTTTAGGGTTGATGATTGAGGGTTGAGGTATTAGGATTTAAGGGTTGAGGGTATAAGGGTTGAATGTTGAGGGATTAGGGTCAAGGGTTGAGGATTTAGGATTTAAGGTATAGTGTTGAGGGATTAGGGTTGACAGTATAATGTATAGGGTAGAAGGTTTACAATTGAGGTTGCAAGGTTGAGGGATTGAGGGTTTGAGGGTTGAGGGTTGATGAATTAGGGTTTAAGGTATAGGATTTAGGGTTGGGGGTTGAGGTTTTAAGGGTTTAGGGTTCAGGGTTTAAGGTTTGAGGATTAATGGTTTAAGGGTTGATGGTCTAATGTATAGGGTAGATGGTTTACAGTTGATGGTTTAGGGTTGAGGGATTAAGGGTTTAAGGTATAGGTTCAAGGGATTAGGGTTGACAATTTAATGTATGGGGTAGAGGGTTCAGGGTCGAAGGATTAGGCTTAAGGGTTGAGGCTATAGGGTTGAGGGTATAAGGTTGAGGGATTAGGGTTGATGGTTTAATGTATAGGGTTAAGAGTCTAATGTATAGGGTAGAGGGTTTATAGTTGAGGATTTAGGGTTGAGGGATTAAGGCTTTAAGGGTTGAGGGTTGATAGATTAAGGGACTAAGGTATAGGTTTGAGAGATTGGGGTTGAGTGTTTAATGTATAGGGTAGAGGGTTGGGGTTTTAGGGATTAGGGTTTAAGGGTTGAATGTTAAGGGATTACAATCGAGGGTTGAGGATTTAGGGTTTAGGATTTAGGGTTGAGGGTTTAATGGTTTAAGTTTTAAGGGTTAAGGTTTTAGGTTTTAAGGATTGAGGGTTTAAGGGTGTAGTAATAGAAAAAGTATCCCTTTTTCATTAATTTGGGAATGAACTAATAAAATGGAATTAATTGTGCCTTATTTATGGTGTTGTAAAGTCTTTCTTTACACTTTCACACAAATCAGGGGCTTTAATTAATTAATTGAGCTTAATAAGCCCCATAAATTCATATCCAAGCCTTATTTATTACATTTTCTAAGGGATAAAACTCGACACTCATTAATAATATTACACAACACTTAATTTGGAAAGGTTTGTGTCCTAGGATAGTGACCTAGGACCCATTCATCACCTGGTGAATAGGTCTTCACTAGGTCCTAAGATAACCTTTTGGCATATTATTTCACATTTCTCGAAACATGTCTTAGTTAAGTATGCTAGGACCCGTTTTCCCTATGGCGAATGGGTCCTCAATGCTGAAAATGAAGGTAATATTGTAGCTTAAAATTTGTAAACCTATGATACTATAGATTTAATTAAGTGTTCTTTGTCACAATTCTTTGTGTATGATTAATTTGTTTAAATCAATTTTACCAATTATAGAAAGAGATAGAAGATTGTAGAAGACTGAGACAAGAAGATAGAAGTGACACATCATATACATGGAGAAACCCTTTGGGGAAAAAAATCCACCACCATAATCAATAGTTCTTGTATTACTTAACCTTAGAACAAGATTACAATAATACTATATCAATCCTTGATTGATATGCTTCCTTGACTTGCATAATCCTTCTTCACAATCTACACAAAACTCTCGTACAACTCTCATACACTTGCTACATTTACAAGATATCCATGCATTCAATGTGACCAAGCATGAATCCACACATACCATGTCATGCTTCAAACCATCACACATGCACAAGCTCAACCTACAAAACCTACTACAAACTATGATGCACTTGCTACAATTAATAGACAAATATGAGCATTGTAAACTCCTAAGAGTTGTAAAAAAAAAAAAAGCATAAATCTCCCCACAAAAATCTATTCCTAGATAGTTCAAGTAGATTTCCACAATGTAATAAGTGATCAAACCAAAGTCTTCCTTAATTTAGGCACCCTAAACTAAACACTTAACTGAATTTTGGTCAAGAAAATATCTTGCATGCATCACCTCAAAGTTGCTTCCCAAGAATGGGCCCACTTAACTGATCGCTACAAATATCTTCTCATGCAAAAGGTGTTAACTAAAATATGCCAACTTGGGTGCCCAAGGTGGGTCCAAGTCAATCTTAGTTAACTAAAACATATCTCTCCACCAATTCATGCAAACACTATGCATAATTGATCATCCCTAATTAACTAAAATTATCCAAATGTTATCTATCATGCAACACAAGTCAAATGGAATGAACAACTCAAAGTAACTACATGCAACTGAAGATAAATAAACCATAACTAAATTAAACTAAACTGAACTAATACTGAACTAAACTGAATTGAATTTAATTGAAGTGAACTAAACTGAACTCCACTTATGTAAATATTAATCCCTAACTTTTAGGATCTTTACATGTATTAGTAAAGTATTATCAATTCTCCAAACAGTTAACTTAAGCAAGGTGGGTTCCACCTTCCATGTGGGTGCCCCATTTTCTCCTATTTTTTAGGAGCTCTTCTTGGACATCCTCACATGTTTCTATCATTTAGGAATATTCACAAATGTCAATTTACATGTTCATTTCACTCAAATTTAATCTCTTTGTAATCCTAGTGTTGGGAACACTTTATGAGGACTTAGGAGATACATAAAATATGTTTAAGATTGCAATTAAATGGAATCCTATTCCCAACATTCTCCCACTTGATATTATACATTGAAATTATTCTAAACAAGGAATCATTATTATAAATCAAGTACATGACTCAAGGCCAATGTACTTCCTGCACCAAGAGAACTTATCTGTATGAACTAGTTTAGTAAGATAATCTGCAACATTAATCAAAGTGTCAACTTTCTCAATCAATACCTTCACACTCTCAACCATTTCTCACACAAAGTGATACTGAAAATCAACATGCTTAGTATGAGCATTATACATAGGATTTTTGGCTAAACAAATAACACTCTGACTATCACATTCAAGTTTAATTTGCTTGCAATTAAAACCAATACCTTTCCTATGTCTCTCTAACCAAACTACCTCTTTAAAGGCATGTGTAGTAGCCATGTACTCTACTTCTGTGGTGGAAAAAGCAACCCTAGGATGCCTCTTACTCATGCAACTAATTGTAGCTCCAAAAAAAGCACATAGCCACTTGTCGACCTCTGACTATCCAATTCTCCTACCCAATCTAAATCAACAAAACCCTGTATGTCCAATGATCTATGCATAATATCAATATAATTAGCACCATGATAAAACAAATAGTAATTATAAGTACCTCATAAATATCTAAACACCCTCTTAACATAATTCCAATGTTCTTTACCAGGGTTATACATAAACCTACTTAGAACTCCCACTGCTTGGGCTATATCTCATCTTGTATAGACCATTGCATACATAAAACTACCAACCACACTTACAATGGAGTCACATATCCATTGTATAGAATTCCATAGATGCAAAACCATGGGCTTAAAACCATGAGCTCCAAAATCATGGACCAATACAACTAGCACAAAACCATTTGCTAAAGACCACTAAATGTTAATCCACTAATTCTAAACCAAGAACTAGTTTAACCCAACTACCACCCCTTACCACCTAGGTGAACTCCTCTCTTACCAGGCCTTTCCTTTTAGGGATTGAGCAAGCCATACTAGGTCTTACAACTATAAACCCAAATACATGTATTAAATTTTACATACAACTCCATTTTTAGTTTTCGCATCTCCTAACTAGATCCATTGAATCTTTCAATATCTAGACAAGAACTAGAACTCATTGTAACATACTTCTTTCACAAATATGCAATAACACTGTTGATGCCAAAAATTGGAAAGGTAACAACCTTTATGGGAAACTCAATTAATGGGGGGACCAATTGCACTAAACTGAGTGACCTCCGAGTTTTTAAAAAGGCCGACTTCTTCTATAATTGGGGTTTGGAATGGGAAAATGAAGGAGATATAAAAATAACAATCCAACTAAGGTGAAGTACCAAGATTTAGATTTAAGGCATGATAAATCTATTTTTTGGATGTGATTTAAGGGCCTATTCAACAATCTGCTATTTCCTAGAATAACAGAAATCAAAGATGAAAACCTGAATAATTCATTTAATGACATAAAATAATTCTCACACACATTTACTAAAAAGAAGATTCAAATACATGATCTGAACTAGAAAAATTGTATTTAATTCATAGAAGTTCTGCAGATAAACAATCCAAGACAACAATGGCACATATAATGTATTTTTCAAATAGCTTGAGAAAATAGAAAGGATGAATAGTGGCACAGTCTGAGAGTCTTATACAATAATCTAAAAGAAATACAAAAGGCCTGGTGTATTTTCCCTAATTTTTTGTATCTTATGAACTCATTTTCAGAAGGAAGAAGTAGCATATATAGATAAAAAACCCACCGCCTAGCAGGCTTGTAATAGAAAAGATCCTTTATCACGAGTGATGATGCCTACAACAATGATTTCCTTCAGTCATTGCAACAAAAAATATTTGGTCCATGGAACACAGTCAATTATTGAATAGATGTATCCCCCCCAAATGATGGCAGTGGTCTCAGAAAACTCCCATCTAGACATGTGTCACTCACCCATGAAGGAAGTTTAGAATACATGGCATGCTGGTGGGGCTTGTTGTTGCTCTCACCTTCCCTTCGATGAAGTCCCTACGAAAGAGACACGTGGAAATAGGTTAGGGCTCGTTCATTGATTCCTCCTCCTTGCATTCAAAAACTACATGGGGAAGACACATGGAGGAATTCTTTATTACCAATGTTGACTGTGGGGTCCACTAGAAAGTGTACATGAATGAAAGCTATGTGGCATGCAGATGGGGCCCGATTGAAAAGTGAAGGGAAGTAGACCTCAAATGCCCATAGTGAAGACATGTGGAAACATGGTTGACGCTAGTAGGAGAGTGAAGGAATGATTCCCTATGAGGAGTGCCTATTGGACATGTGGTGGTAGCGAATGAAGTTTAAAAGATGAGGTACAGGCTGGTACTTAACAAAAATAAAAACCACCTATAGGGAGCTTGAGGAAGTTAAGATTTTTAGGTTTTGGTGACTACGAAGGGTGTATCGCCTATGGAATGAGGAACCCAAAATTTTTTTTGGCTTGTAGACCAGATCCCTATCCATTGGGCGACACAATGAAAGCTTAGAGAGACCAACCTGTAGAGGTAGCCAGTCAGCCTCAAATGGTGTCGATATGTCACACAAATTTTCTAGTGCTCCACTCAGATCGATCATTTCTTTGTAAGGCAACGTCACTGATATACTGGCCCCAGACACTGTTGGAAGAGAATCCATGCTATCACATGGGTAACACCCTCGATATCTTCTATAGTAGGAGGTTGACTGAAAATATAAAAGCGGATCTATCTTGCTACTTCTCTCCTATCTTTGTCATAATCTACTCTGTAGTAGTCACCTAGTCGTAATGGGGAGGGTAAACCCATCTAAGTTAGTTGGGAGAACCTATCCCACATACTATTCATGGTTTGGTCTAATTTGGCAGTGCACTCACTAGCATGGAGGATGGCCGCATGGTAGTGGATAAACCTATTTGATTTTTTGGCAGTGACCTTCCAATCCTTGATTTCTATGTTTGCTAAGTCCTCATCTGAGACCATGTATAACTTATCTAGACTTTTTTTTCCTCGGGAACCTTCTCTATGATGATTTGTGGGAATCTCTCAATTGCTCCATGAACTTCCCTACCCAAACTTCTCACCTCCACCATAAATTGGAGCGTCAGCTGAAGTGTCAGGTAGAAGGCCCCGACCTTATCCTAGTATGAAACATATAGATGTTGGGCCACTAGAAGGAGATCTAGTTGGGTAGCAAGGGCTTGGGGAAGACTCCTCAAAAGCCTAATCTCTACATCCCTTGAACCAACATCCTGTGTTAGTTTTGTGATCCTTTTGTTTTTTATCATAATTTGTTCCGATAAATCCCTCCATTTGGCGAGCCATTTTTCTTTGGCCTGGTTTTTTTCATTGATTTTGTCTCAAGGGAAAGCTTCATCTCTTGGAGTTCCTTCTCCAATTGGGATTTTTAGTTCTCAAAATCCACATCCTTATGCTACATTTTTTGCTCCAATTGAGCATGCTAATGTTTAAAATTCTCACTTTTTTGTTACATCCCTTGCTCCGTTAGAGCCAACTAGTTTTGATAGTCTTGTTTTTCTACCGCAACTCAGTGACCAAGTTGGGGTCAAAATATTAGAACTTTGCAAGTTCCTCTCAGAGCTTAGTCTTCTTTATTTACACTTTCTTTTATAAGCACATGAATTCTACTTCTCTCACCTTATCCTTCACTAGCAGGATCTCAATTCTATCCTTTACAAGTTTCAGCTCCTCCTCCCTTTTCTTCAGCTAGTGACCAAACTTGAGGAAGTCAGTGGTCACCACCTGCTATGTTTCTTCCATGAGCTCAACTTTGTCCTACAATCAGGCTATGATCAAATTGAGTCCCATGGAAAACATGTTGTAATCATTGGGTTGCATTTCCCCTTGTGGTTTGATGAAAGTTGGGTACATGGTTGCAAAGAGCAGAAATTGTTGGGCCTCATTGAAGATAGTTTGTACCTTTGACTTTGTCGACTTCTTGGAATCCTTGGCCTTTTTCTTCTGCATTCTGATAGCATGTGCTTCCTTTTTTATCACTCTGTACCATAAATTGGGTTGGAAACTGAACTAGCCCTCCTATGAAAGGTTCACTAGGAGGAAGTATGAAAGGGAATGAAAGGGTAGTGGTTCTGGATGTTTTCTTCTTCAGAAGATTGACTATTTGTGGGGAGAAAAGAGGAATATGCTAGGTGGACTAAGTTGGGATTGATATAGTAGTAGCAAGAGGAATATCAATGGTGGTTACATATGTAGAAAGAGAGGTGATAGTGGATGTGGATTGGACAGTGAAGAAAGTTGAAAGAGTCTGTGGAGGAGTAAAGGAAAATGGCTTCACTTGGGAGAATTGGGAGAAACCTCCCGTAATTGTTGCAATAGAAGTGGAATATGAAGGGCCAACACTTGAAGTGATGGGTCATGTAGAGACACTAGGGGACACCAAAGATTATGAAGTAAGAGAAGAGAGAAAAATTTACCTATTTTCTGAATGATTATAGTTCTTGGTTCACCATAGGCTCCTGGCTTGCTGCGAGCTCTTGCGAACTCTCTCCAGAAAATGCTTTTGTGTGCTATTGTTTGACCGGAAGGGAATTATCCACCTCCATTTCCTCTAACTATTGTTGTGAGGTTGTCCTAGTTATTTTTGTAGTCCAAGTGCGAGTCATCGAGGCACTTGCACATGATATGTTCAACCGCACATTTGAAGAGACCTTGATAGGCTGCATTGGAGTCATATGTTCTTCTAATTCCTTCTCATTTCCCTTCTCAGTATCTATTTTAGCCACCTTTGAATTGACATCCTCATCATCACTTGCATTGGAATCAGTATGCACTTCATTCCGTAATTTATCAAATCTATCATCCATCTCCATGCTGTGATCAGGGGCATCAAAGCATTGGATTTCTTGTCAGTAGATCTAGAAATCCTTAATTTTTTCCTCACTCCAGTTTTCTTTTCTTGACAACTCATTTCAAAGAGTGGCCCAGATGTGAAGCTTCTTGTTATACTTTTCTAAAAAGGAAGTAGCACTTAAGCCATGGTGACATACTATCCTTGGTTGGAATATTAGCTAGATCAACCAATAGCTCACCCTTTTCCTTAAGTGGGTTTCACCACTTCTCCCAGTAGGATTGGTGGTTGTGCATTACCTTGATATGTTCATTTGGTAAGTCATTTTTGGGGTTGTAATTCCATTTTTCACAAATCCATACCAGCCCTAGATGAGCCAGCTTTTCCTCTAGCAGCTTATGTGTCTTATTCTTGGCCATAACCATTGTTTTCAAGCTTAGCGAGTAGACAAAAAATCATTTCTTCTTGGTTGGTCCTCTACAAAAAAGTGTAATCAATAATTGATACTTACCAAAAAAATTTGCGGGCCAACACCTGATTTGTGAGACATGTTAGAAGCCAGAATGGTTCCTTGGTGAAGCTGTGCATCCGAATGAATGTCAAATCTTCTCAGAGAAAATAGTCATATTTTAGAGTGAAATTATACATATACTCTATCTAAGCTATGGTGAGTTGGTAAAGACCACCATCCTCACTCAAATCTCACAGAATCAGAGTTAAGAAATAATCTGAAAATGCATAATAATCATAAGTTGAGGAGAGGAGAGGAGTCCATACAAAAACTGGCCTTCTTTTGTCCGATTCATCAAATATAGTCAACCTCACATGTTTTTTGAAGAAATCAAGGTTCTAATGCAAAAACATGTGGGCAAGGAAGGAAGGAAACATGAACCTCTATTTTGTTTCATAGTCCCTTATTTACCTCAACATCTCATCAATGATGAATTGTGCGAAGTCATACTAGAAAAATGAATGTTTCCTATGAAACTAAAACCCCAGATCCAATTGAAACTCTTGAACATAACTATCAGTGTCGAGGCTGCAAACAAATTTCATCATTGAGAAGGCTTCCTGCATGTCTGTAGGGAAGGCACTATGCACCACTAGAATCTTTGGTGGCTTTTTTATGATCTTCCCTGGGCCTTTTAGTTTCTTTATTATAAAAATCTAGAGGCAATTTTCTCGTTCTCCATATTTCCTCCCCCTTTGTTGGATTGAATGGCTCTATTGTTTCTTCTTTGGAACTTTGGTCAAAGATGCATAGCATGTTTCAAATAGCTTCTAGGTAGATATTAACTTCTAGCTCCTGACCCTCCATGGTGTTGGTGGTTGGGTTAAAATGTTTAATGGCCTCGTTGACTAATTTCAAGCATAGTGCACAAATGGGAGCATATACTATGGGAGCCTAGTGAACCATAGCTTATGCGCCAAATAATCTGGGTCACTAATTTTCTCATCCTTTTGTAGGCCACCTCCCTAAGAGTCTTATGGTTCTTTGTGAGGATGGGATCATGGATGTTATCCCATTCCTCCTTTATTTGGCTCTAGTCTTTGATGGTTTTTTACTTGTTTGAGGCCTGCGTGTTTACCTACTCTGGCTTCTCTGATTTCCTAGGAAAAGCGTAAGAGACATCTTCAAAGACATAGAAAGCTGGTACTACACGTATGGCATCAAAAAAAAATTCATTTCGTCTCCTTGCATTTCTATTTGAGAACTTTATGCCATTTTCCTTTTGTTGTAGATTTCTTCTATGCTCAAATTTTCTACAATTTGCTTTGGCTCTGTTTGTGCTCAAAAAAATTTCACAATGTTAGCTTCTTGCATGTAGTACTTAGTTATTTCTTTCTTGGGGTAGACAAAAACGCTCGCATTTTAGCATTAAATTCGACATGTATCACTAGTTATTTGCTTGTGCAAAATGAATTCCTTGTCATTTTGAAATGACAAGAATTCATAATGACATTTAGTAATGATGTCCTACAACGCAATTTTCTTGGAACTTGAGCTAGAAATTTGAAGGAAACTTAGGAATTCACATGCTTTGGAAACTAATATCCCAAAAGGAATGATTAAGCCCAAATATTTAATAAGTGCTTGAAAAGATACGATTTCTGCTTTGGAGTTTGAAAAATGCCTGCAATGCAACAACTACAGATTTATCCATGTAGACTATCACTGATGACTACCACCAGGTTATGCTGATTAATTAGATCTTAAAAATCTTGCACATAGAAAATTGTACCTAGCAAATGCAACTGGGTGGGAAATTCAAGCAAGCTCTGGTGAGATTTTTGAGTTGGTACTCGATTAGCATAATGATTATGGCATGCAAATTACCTTGCATATCCTAGCACTTTCCATAAATAGGTTCTTAACCAATAGCAAAACCACACTTAGCAATTTGGAAAGAATTGGTAATAGGCAGTTAGACAGAATTTGGCATTAGCAGTTGCGTAGAGCTAGACTTAGGTAGTAGCGTAGGGATTAGTCTCAGAAAGTTACATAGATCTTGCTACTATGAATACTCCTATTAGGATAGTCTACTACAAGTCATAGATAGTCTTCCTTGGTGAAATCTTGAATAGGCGTCTTAAAACAATGACCAAGAATAAACATTCATTGACCATTATAGCGATGAAGTGGGTTCTAGGAGGGACTATATTGAATACGAAGACAAGTAAAAAGTTAATACTGACGTATTCTCTCACTTCATCATGTTTATGCTTGACATCCAAGTTCCCAAGCCATTGATTCTTTGTTTGGTGCTTGAAGTATTTCCAAAGAACCTAGGCAGCCTTGGAGAGGTGGTGGTGAATGTTGTGTTTGGTTTGGGCCTACCAACAACAAGTGACCTTCATAAGTATATTGAAGAAGATGTAGTAGTACCATGGGTACCATTCTTGAGTGAGTTCTACATCCAGTCACATGAAGGGCATCATCAAAGGGTGACCCATTCCTACCACTTCTTGTTTCGCTGCTACAATGTGGTGCTCTTCTACGATGTTGACTGGTACATCAATTTTAGGAACTTGGTGTTCCCTCTGTGACTCACCATTGCTCTTACGGATGTTATTGTTGTTCCTAATAATGAATATATTCTAGATGTTTCTATTTATGCTTCCATTTCCCCTACCCATGAGTAAAAAAATTTCATGTTTTAAGAAAACAATACTCAGTTAATCTATTTTTTGTATATATGCCTGAAAAAAGGCTTTACCGTAGATATATATGAAGAAGATACAAAATATATAAATATAATTTTAAACATATGGCCTTAGATCCATTTTGAAATTTTACTTATCAAAGCATATATATAATGAATATATCGCTTGTATTAAAATTTTGTCTCCTTTCCTTTCTCATTTTGCAATGTGGGTTTTCCTTTCTTTTTATGTATATATGTGTTCATTTCAATTTTGCATATGGGTGTCATTTTTATGCTTCATGGGTTGCATTTATTTCTCTATGATTCTTTCAATAATGGGTTCCATCTATTTCCTACTTCCTTGCACTAATGATGAAAATTATAGAAAGATCAGCCGACAAACACGAAAGGAAAAAAATTACACTATTCACATATTTACACTAGCAAGGTAATACTGAAGCGTAATTAAACAATTTTAGGTGAATTTTGTTAACTGGAATACCCAATGCATCCTGCTCCATATTTTATAATTTGAATGTATTTTGTTGCTTACATTGAATTATTTTGAAAGGGCCTTCCCACAGGCTATCAAACTTTTTGTTTTGGCCTAGCTTTGCAGCCCTCTCATTGAATTTTAACACTAGTTCCCTGCACTTTAGACCTTCGTCTGAAGCTTTTTTTTCAAACCATCTCTTAACCACCTATTGTTGGTTGGACATGGCTATCAAGGCCTTCCCCCTCTTTTCATGCACTTCCATCAACTCAAACAACTAAACCTCCATGACACTATTTTGTTCTACCTCAAGAGATTTGAGCAATTGCAGTGCCTAAATCTCCATAGAGATAGGAAATAACACTTATTTCCCATATACTAGCTCCTATGGTGAAGTCTTGATGACTTGCTTGCGAGTTATGTGGTCCACCCATAACACTGCATGAAATTTTTTATGCCATTCTCTTTGGTGTTTTGACCCAATTCTTTTGATGAGTCAGACTTAATTTTTGTTAGTCAACTCAGCTAAGTCGTTCCCCTATGGGTAGTAATTTGGTGGTTTTCTCAACAATATGCCATGCACAAGTGTGAATCAACATATCTTGGAGCCTAGGAAAGCCTTGGCATTGTTGGAGATGATGTCTTTTTGTGGGCCGAATATCGTCACCAATTCCTCAAGGAATTCCACAATCTCTGCCTCTGTTGCATTCTTCAAAGGCGTTGCCTTAGTCCATCTGGTGAAGTATTCCATTGTTATTAGAATCCATTTGTGTCTAGCACTAGAGGTGAGATTGATCTTTTTGATGAAATCAAGGCCCCATATTGCAAATGGCTCATCAACCACTATCGAATGGAGAGGCATCACAAAAAATTTCTTCTTCTTGCAAAGAATTGGCATTTCTTGTAGGCTTTTACCAAGGAGTATGAGTCATTGAATAGTGTAGGCCAGAAGTACCCAGCACACAAGATTTTGATGGTGATTGTTTTTGCAGAGAAGTGTCTGCCCACCAGAATACTATGGAAAGTGTCAAGAATTCTTTTTGCTTGCTCTATGGTGACACACCACAATAGAACATTGTTGAAGTTCCTTTTGAAAAAGATCCCTTCGACAAGTGCACATCCATTGTTCTATAGTCGGTAGAATCTTCTCTTTTGAGAAGGAAGGCCTGGTGGGTACTTTCTAGTGTGCATGAACCTTACTCTATATGCAATCCAATAGCCTTTGTACTCAGACTTATTTGTTAGAACCAGCTCCAGTTCCTCTTCTTTAGCCATTATTTCCTCATTGTGCACTAGATATTCACACAGTCCTCTTCCTCAGATAATATTTGTGGGCTTGACCTCAATGTCATATTCAAGGATCTTAGTGATCCAATTAGCCCTATTTTTGGTTATTTATCCTTCCATGATGTATTTGTGCACATTGGAATGTGTGACATAAACAATCACCTTATTGCAAGATATTAGATGTTAGAACTTTTTGAGTCCCTTAACAATAGGAAAAGCTTTCCTCTCAATGAAGTTGTAGTTTATCTCATATTCGTTTAGGGTCCAAGAATGAAATGCTATCGGATGTTTTCCCTTTCCTTTATCATCTTTTTGAGTTAAGACAGTAGTGATGCTTGAATTGCTATGGAATAGATACATTATGGAGTCCTTCGATAGGTCTGGATTAACCAACATAGGCGCTCAAGAAATAACATCCTTAACCTTCTTGAAGGATTCTCTAGCTTCTTTAGTCCATTTGAATAGTTTATCCTTTTTTAGCATAAGGGTGATTGGTCTAATTATTCCTACAAAATCAAAAATAAATTTTCTTACAAAGTTAACCTTCCCCAAGAAAGATTGGACTCCTTTCTTGTTGACCGGTAGGGAAAGCTCTCTAATTGCTTTTACCCACTTGGGATCAATTGAAAATCCTTCTTTGGACACTACATGTCCCAATAGCTTGCCTTGTAGTACTCTAAAGACACATTTTTTCGGGTTTAGGGATACCCTGAACTCCTGAATTTTTTTGAAAACCATCTCAAATTGATCGAAGTGATCATCCTTATGTTTGGAGAATACAACTAGATCATCCAAATAGATTAGTATAATCTTGTTGATCAATTCATTGAAAGTGATATCCATTTCCCACTAGAAAGTGGCTCCAACATTTGTGAGGCAGAAACGAATTTTAGCATATGCAAATGTTCCCCACTTGGTAGTAGAGAAAAAATTTCTGATCCTGCCACTATTTGCAAGATTGACTCCATAGAAGGCAGCGGATGGTGATCCTTTAGTGATGCTTTGTTTAGGTCTCGAAATTCAACACATAGGTGGATATCTCCATTCTTTTTTTGGAATAGAACCAGGTTGGATACCCATGTGTTGTGCTTGATTGAGAAGATCTGAGACTAAATTAGCTTTGTTAGCTGTTGCAGCATTAGTGCCTCAATCTTCAAATTCACTAGCCTCTATTTTTGGAGAACTGGTTTTGCACCTTCCATCAAATCTATTGTATGTTGGATGATGTCGAGATCATATCCCTTAAGGTGATCATATGAATAGGCCGCCACTCCTTTATACTTATTGCAAAAGTTGATAAGCATTTCTTTATCATGATGTGAAACATCTTTCCCAACTTTGAGCTTTCTTCTATCTCCAACCTAAAGGTCTGCATAGTCACTTTTTTTTGCTACAAACTTACTTTTATAATTTCTCACATTTTCACAATTGAACAAGTTTTCAAGAGTGACTAGCCCCTTCGGAAGCTTGTTAGACCTCTACTAAATGATTTTCCCATCGTAGGCGTCAGCAATCCTCATTTGGAGTTGGTCAGAAAACTCTCCCAACTATTAGATGAATGAGGAAATGTGTTCATTGCTATTAAATACTTTCCAACTCTGATAATTAGCTAGAATATCTAGTCAGACTATCACTTGTATAGAGTGTTTGTTACAATTAGGTCAGAAATAGGAAAAAAATGAGATCGGATTGTGGCCATGTGGTCTGCATCAACATTTTGTTTTCGGGGCACTATTTAGATGTTGAAGGCTTTCAAACCCTCAATGAGGTCCTAGACTCTATGTGTATAGGATTGCATGCAAACATTCTTTGCAGTGGAGACCCCTTAGACTTGGTTGACTAGTAGTTCAGAATCTCCAAACACCATTAATTGCTTGATTCCTATCTACTCTGCAAGGCTTAGACCTTGCACTAATCCTTCATATTTAGCTTAATTGTTCAAACAAGCGAACTGGAAGTGAAAAGACCAAAGTGTCTTTTCATTGGATGGGGATATCAAACATATCTCATCCCTTGTTCCCACTTTACATCTTGCTCCATCAAAGTGTAGTGTCCATAGCTCTAAAGCTTGATTTCTTTTAGGTTCCATCATGACCATCAAAAGCACTTAATCTTCATCATAGATGGCATAGGTGCCTAACCTGGTAGCATGATATTTTCCAAAAGGATCAAAGTCTATGTATTCACTTAAGAGAACTTCCTCTTAATTGGTCTAATCTCTGGTCACTTTTTCATCCTCTAGTAGCTCAGTGCAATATATTTCCTCTTTGGTGAAAGAGGTATGGGAAGCTTCAAAGTTGATCATGGCTTCATCGACCACATGCTCTGAATGTAGTAGTTTGGATATTATCTTCATTTTAACCCCATGCTTGGTCCTGAGGACCAAGTGTGACCAATCCAAAGAGAGATACCCGCCTATTTTTGAAGTGAATTCCTAGGATAGATAGAGGCCAAACATGGGAGGAACATTTATGATCATAGTATCTTGTGGAACTATGATGCTAGGGCAAGAGAACAGAGTCAAGGCAAGGTATTTGATGAAACCTAAAGTTTTGACTTTGTTCCCATCAAGCTACATAACCCCCTTCTTTAAAGGTTCATAGCTATGTCCCAATTCTTTAGTTATCTACTCAGGCATGACTGTAGTACTAGTGCCAAAGTCAATCATGGAATTGTGTAGTAATTTCTTGTAGACAATAAGAGTTAGGAAAAAATATTTTTATTTTTGCTTATCTCTAACCTTGGTAGAGGCTTCTTCTGTACTATTCATAAGAACTTTGGTAGGAGGTGATGGATCAATGGCCTTTGATTTTTGTGATTGCTCTATTGGCTCAATGATTGGATCCTCTTGGACAGCCTTCTGTAGTAATGTCTTCTACTCTGGAATAGCTAAGATATCCCAAAAGGACACATTAGTAGAGGATTTCTTCAATTATTTCACCACATTAAATGGTGGTAGATTTGGAGGCTTTTTCTCCTTAGCTCTGGTGACAGCAATTTCCCTTCATGGTGAACATTATTGTGCCACTATGGAGGTATTGGGTGTCTAGTTGAAAGCACTTTTGGGTAGCAGACTAGTTGGTTGCGAAATAAATGGTTCACCTGTGAATCTCCTCTTTGAGCGAGTATTGTAATCAGACTACACTTGTGGGGTTTTTGATGTGGATGCATAATTAGCAAACACCACCTCTTCTTCTTCCATCCATGAGAAGAACGCATGATCAGGAACAATATTAGTTTCTTTCTCCAAGGACATTCCTTGCATTTGTGTGGTGAGCACTGCATTTTCCATTTGCGGTGAGGCATATACTTAACCTGTGTGGTTTGACATCACAACTTGGATGTATTGTTCTACCACCTTTTCTTGTAGATTGTCATGTGGTAAATTTCGTGGCATATGTGTGTCACTACAAGGGAAGCACCAGGGGTTAATGTCATCGACTAAATTTTTTTTCCCCACCGTCAACACTCTACTTGAGGTTGGGTTAGCACTCTGTAATGGAGAAGGTACTGGTACTATTTGATTAGTTAATGTCTACGCCTATGGATTTTTGCACGAGCTTCCTTGGAATTGGTTTTATTGGTAAGAAGACCTTCCACCTTGATAATTTTGGTAGGTTGGCTTCAGAGGCATAGACTTGTTCTACTTGATGACAATTATTTCATTGGTGATGGTTTACAACATTTCCTTAATTTCGCTCATCTCATCTTTTGAAGAGCTGGATGTAGAAGCAACATTTTGTGGTGTGCCCATCTATGTATATATAGACTGAGGTGGAGTGGGCGCGCTAGTAGATGGTGTCTCCTAGGTGGGAACTAATATTTTGGGATATATAGGCATGATGGGAAAATGCAAAAACTTTCCTACATCTATCAGATTGTTCTCCACTTTGACTATGATGTTATATGCACTTCGTAGAGTGGTTCTGCCAAGGGATTGGATCATCATCAAGATGTTGGCATTGATGGATTTAAAGTAGAACATGAATGCCAAATCAATCGATAGGTGGATAGTAGCTTGAATTCTCTACCAAGTTATATGGAACCAAGCGTTAAAGTCATTCATGGATTCATAAAGGGCCTACTTTGTAATCTCTAGCTGATGATATTGCGAGGACTTGTCTCCATCATTCAAGAATCTTTCATAGAAAGGGTCTTCGAGTTGATCCCAGGTAGCAATGGTATTAGCTTCCAACATGTGGTACTAATCTAGCACTTTACCTCTGAAAGAGGTTGCTAGCAACCTTAGCACTATATTTTGGTTTGTGACTCCATGCACTAGACAAACATCTACCACATCTTGCAGATGTTGGGATGGTGTTCTTGAGCCATCTCTAGTAAACTTGGGTATATCCTTTAAAGCAGAGACCAAGATAGGGACCCAAACAACAGGTGCTATTGGTGCTACAAGGGGACTTCTAGCATTCCATGCCACATATTTTTTGTTGGCGTTTTGCAACATGGCAAGCGAAAGGGGAGGAGGGAGTAGAACTTTCACTATCTAGGTCACGACTTGTATTGTTCCTAATAGTGGCACTAAAAAGCTAGGGTTATTCATTGTTTAGGATCTCGTAATAGGATGATGGCTCATACACCCTCTTTAGATTTAGATTCATTTAATCAGTCCCAGTGGGCATGCCAGAAAAAAGAAACTATTGATGCCAAAAAATTGGCAAGGTAACAACCTTTATGGGAAACTCAGTTAATGAGGGGATGAATTGTGCTAAACTAAGTGACCTCCAAGTTTTGAAAGAAGCTGAATTCTTTTGTAATTGGGGTTTGGATTGGGAAAAGGAAGGAGATATAAAAAATAACAATCTAACTAAGGCGATGCACTAAGATTTAGATTTAAGGTATGATAAATCTATCTTTTGGATGTGATTTAAGGGAACGTTCAACAATTTTCTATATCCAAAAATAACATAAATCAAAGATGAAAACCTGAATAATTCATTAAATGACATAAAATAATTCTTAAAAAAATTTACTAAAAAGAAGAGTTGAATACATGATCTGAACCAATAAACTTGTATTTAAATCATAGAAGTTCTACAAACAAACAATCCAGGACAACAATGGCACAATATAATGTTTTTATCAAATAGCTTAAGAAAACAGAAAGGCCGAAGAGTGGTACAGTCTAAGAGTCTTATACAATAATCTAAAAGCAATACAAAAGGCTTGGTGTTTTTTCCCTAAATTTTTTATATCATCCAAACTTATTTTTGGAAGGAAGAAGTATATATAGATAAAACTCCCACTGCCTCACAGGCCAGTAACAGAAAAGATCTTGTATCACGAGCAATGATTCCTACAACAATTATTTCCTTTGGTCATTGCAATAGAAAAGATTCAGGCCATGGAATGCAGTCATTTCTTGAACAAATGCATCCCCTCCAAATGATGGCAGTGGTCCCAACAAACTCGCATGCAGACTTGTGTCATTCATCAATGAAGGTAGTTTAGAATATGTGGTGCATGCTAGTGGGGCTAACTATTGCTCTCGCCTTCCCTTCAATGAAGTCCTCGCGAAAGAGACATGTGGCAATAGGTCAAGGCCTATTCATTGATTCCTCCTCCTTGCATTCAAAAAATACACGGTGAAGACATGTGGAGGCATTCTTTATTACCGGTGTTGACCGTGGGGTCCTCCATAAAGTGTACACAAATTAAAGCTACATAGCACGCGAATGGGGCTCGATTGAAAAGTGAAGGGAAGTAGTCCTCAAATTCCTATGGTGAAGACACGTGGAAGCATGGTAGATGCAAGTAGGAGAGTGAAGGAAGGATTCCTTATGAGGATCACTTGGCTAACATGTGGTTGTGGCATATGAAGTTCAAAAGATGAGGTATAGGTCGGTACTTAGCAAAAATAAAAACAACCCATAGGGAACTTGAGGAATTTAACATTCACAAACACAATAGTAAAATATCCCACTATAGCCGAAAAAAACCTTCAAACTTTTAAGAGAAAGGTGTCCCAAACTCTAATCAACCATTAGCTCTGATACCAAATGTTAAAAATGAAGGTAATATTGTAGGTTAAAACTTGTAAACATATGAGACTGTAGATTTAATTAAGTGCTCTTTGTCACAACTCTTTGTGTATGATTAATCTATTTAAATCAATTTTACCAATTGTAGGAAGAGATAGAATATTGTAGAAGAATGAGACAAGAAGATAGAAGTGACACAACACATACATGGAGAAACCATTTCGGGAAAAAACTCCACCACTAGAATCAAATGTGCTTGTATTATTTAACCTTATAACAAGATTACAATAATACTATATCAATCCTTGATTAATATGCTTCCTTTCCTTCAACAATCCTTCTTCACAACCTGTAAAAAACTCTCATACACTTGCTGCAATTACAATATATCCATGCATTCCATGTGACCAAGCATGAATCCACACATCCCATGCCATGTTTCAAACCCTCACACATGCACAAGCTCAACCTACAAAACCTACTGCAAACTTTGATGTACTTTCTACAAGTAATAGACAAATATGAGCATTGTAAACTCCTAAGAGTTGTCCAAAACAATAGCATAAAAATCCTCACAAAAATCTATGCCTCGATTGTGTAAGTAGAGTTCCACAATGTAATTTGTGATCAAACCAAAGTCTTCCCTAATTTAGGCACCCCAAACTAAACACTTTATTGAACTCTGGTCAGGAAAATATCTTGCAAGCATCACCTCAAAGTTGGTGCTCAAGAATGGGCCCAATTAACTAAGGCTTGTAAATATCTTCTCATGCAAAAGGTGTTAACTCAAAGATTCTAACTTGGGCACACAAGGTGGGTCCAAGTCAATCTTAGTTAACTGGTATGCGTAGGATCATGATGGGCCAAAAAGTGAGGATATGATAGGTATGTGTAGGGTATGTGGCTGACGACTTTTTTTTACCAAAAATTGATGAACTAAAAGGGTTTTTAAAGGAGATTCTCAGCTTTCCACCAATACAAATTATGATTTAATTTGAATTTAATAAATAATTATTTTTCATTTTCTATTTGAATTACGACTAAAGTCCTGATTGATAGGTTGACTAAAAAACATCTATAGCTTTCAAATGGTATCACATTTTTTGAATCCGAAACATGCGTGACATTGAATGCTTCACATACTATAGGATTAAGAAAAAAAAATGAATTTCATGAAGTTTTGACCAAGTTAAGGTGGTCAGACATATGGGTTTTAATATTTTTAAAAAATTGTAATAATTTTTTTATAATTAATTATTTACTCAGAAAAATATTACAAAAAAATATGCATCACATTCAGGCATGAGTCCTTTACTTATATCTAAAATCTTATAAGAAAATATTATCATTTTATTGTGGTTAGGGTGGTTAGACAAACACCTACTTATTTTTTCCCTAAAATTTAAGTACTACTGCATTGAAATTTCAAATTTTCACCAAATAGATTTTTTTTTAATAAACCTAGTAGTTTAGAAACTACATTCAATTTGCTACAGATTATATTCTTACATATTTTTGAAATAATATAGATAACTTATTCAATTTTTTACGTCAAGTTTCCTAACTCTAATTTTTCTGAATTTTATCGCCACTTAAGGGCCTATTTTTTCCATGATGATTCTGCACATACCCTAACTGAAACATATCTCTCCACCAATTCATGCAAACACTATGCATGATTGATCATCCCCACTTAACTAGAAGTATCCACCTATTATCTGTCATGCAACTCAAGTCAACTGAGTCAACTAGCATTCAACTCAAACTAACTACATGCAACTGAAGATAACTGAACCATAACTGAACTAAACTGAACTGAACTGAATTGAACTAATACTAGACTGAACTAAACTAAACTCCACTCATGTAAATATCAATCCATAACTTGTAGGATCTTTACATGCATTACTGAAGTGTTATCAATCCTCCAAATAGTTAACTTAAGCAATGTGGGTTCCACCTTCCATGTGGGCGCCCCATGTTCTCCTATTTTGTAGGAGCTCTTCTTGGACTTCCCCACATATTCCTATCATTTAGGAATAATCACAAATTTCAATTTACATGTTCATTTCATTCAAATTTAATCTCTTTCTAATCCTAGTGGTTGGGAACACTTTCCAAGGACTTAAGAGATACATGAAATATGTTTAGGATTGCAATTAAATTTCATCCTATTCCCAACACTCCTTAATTTAGGACACCCAATTTTGGGTGTGTTTTTGGAGGGATTTTAATAATTTCAAATCCTAGATCTGACGTTAGCTTATGTTATTTGAATTTTTGGATTAAATCTTAAGTATAAAGATAAGGTTACTTCACATAGTTTCATCCTAGAAGATCTAAGCTTTCAAGTATTCAAGCATTCTAGCAAAATTATGATCAAGAGAGAATTTCAAGAGCATTTCAAAGGAACTCAATGGTAGATTATTGAATTTCATTGTAGAAATCAAAGGTCACATCATCATGTCAAAGGCATAGTGCATCATGCATGTTGTTGAGCTAATGCATTGATGTAGCATTGATGTTGAGAAATTGTTTCTCAACCTTGCAATTACATAAGGTACTATTCAACCGATGATGATGGCGGGGAGGGGAGGCGGGGTGGCATGAGGGGGATTTCCCCCCCCCCCCAAAAGGGGTCCAAGGGGATCATCCCCTCGGCTAGAGTCTAGGGGTAGCATGCCCTAGTGGGGGTTCAGGAGCAGTGTCCCTAAAAGGAAAAAATTATTTATATTTTATTATTGTAAATATTGACTGCTCATCATTATGTCATATATTTGATGGTTGATATTTTATTAGCTTGAATTTCCCTAAAATGAAACCTTATTTTATGAGGGTTTTGTATTACGCTTGGGGATTGCAATGTATTCTAAGAGTTTGATAGTGGTTGTGTTGCCTCTAGATTTATGAGTGGTGATACTCCTATGAGAAGCTTTCTCTACAAGTATATTATAATCTTTGTGATTACTAAATGATATATTGGGTGGCTTTTGGAGTGTGGAATTTTTCTCCCGAAAGAGTTTTCCCCACATAAATAATTGTGTTATGGTATGCATGATATTTCTATTTATTTTATTTAGGTTTTTTGTAATTGTTAAAGATCTGTAAATTTTTTGCATTATTCTCCTCTCAAGATCAGTGTAGGAAGTTGTTCCACTACCTTATCTTCCTTACAATTGAAGATCCAATTCAAGAATTCTTTCATATCCAAATTCAAGATCAAGATCTACATTCCTTAAATCCACTTCATGTTAGATTGTTGATTTGTACTCCAAGACTTCATCCAAGGTATCATTGTTTCATATTTCATGTTTCATTGTTTCATCATAAGGTTTAATTACCAAAATGAGGTTTGACCAATGTAAACCCCTATTCCATAACAATAAAAAAAAAATCCTCCTCTTTGATTTGTAATTACAGGTTCTAGATTAAAGATCAAGTGGAGAGAAAAATTGTTATAATTGAAAAGTTGTAAAAGTTGTCACCTTTCTTGGAAGATCATGGAAACTAAGCTACAAAATTTATTTCTAATTTTTAGGAGCTGAACAGCTAGGATATAGGAGTGTAGAAATTGAAGAACAAGATCCTAAATCTAATTTTCTAGAACCCTAATAGGGATCCATTCACCATGGGGTGAATGAGTCCTTAGTGAGGCCTGAAACAACAAAGAAAAATATAAAGATCACCAACAACTGAGGAAGTGGGCCCTGCCCTCTCTAGCTATTAGGTAATTAGAAACTTGTAATCAAAGAATCTACTCCATGCTATTCATTCAATAGTAATAAAATGAAGTGTTTAACATAAACAAGTAGGCTCTTATCAATTCTCTATATATCTGTTAGGCATACATGCATATTTATATAGATCGATTATACTTTAAACAGGTAACTAAGTTTGTTTGTTCATCTAGCCTATCAGCCACTCACAAACAAGAGTTTATAAAAATGACAAAAGGGCCACAGGCCAATTATAGAGTCAAAACAAAGTATCTAAAACAAAACTATTAGTTTTCTTAACAAAGTATTACTAATTACATGCCATCGATTCCCCAAGGTTCTCGTGCTTGTAATAGCTTTGATCTTCTTCTAACTATCCCCTACCATTTGGACATAAAACAATTAGAATTTATCATGTTTTTTGACAATTTACTAATAGTAATCTCTTTTCCACATTTTATTAAATATTTAGGTTCCTTTAGAAAATGGTGAAAATAATATGGATAGGAACAAAGGTAAAAAGGAAAATATATGGCAAAAATAAGGGAATATTTTACACTCATCATTCCCCCCAGCTAGACAATTTGCATGTCCTCATGCAAAACTTACAAACTAGGTAGAGTAGTGAGCTTCTGTAGAGTGCTTTTCATTTCCTCAACCCACTATTACCGCATTTCCTGGACCTTTTCCTTATGTTCCTGGATGGATATATGAGAAAATTTCATTTTGTCAAGCTCAACCTTGAGTTCATTTATCTCTTTTTTCTGTGAATCAATAGTGGAATGGGCCTCTTGTAATAACCAATGCAAGGTCTGATTTTCTATCTGTACCTTAGCCAATTCAACTTTCAAATCTTGAAGATCTTCTTCCTCAAATTCCTCATTCGCTTCAGGGTTTTTAGTCTGAAGATTTACATTCACATCAACAATCAATTCATCTGTCTTCTCATCCTTATGGGAATCAAAAGCAAATGGTCTATCATGCTCTGGCTTCTCTTGTTCTATTTTATGGATAATAACTTTTTCCCAAATCTATGTTTGAGGATTATTATCAACATTTTCCATTGGTTCCTCTAGAATTTGTGCCTCTATCTCTGAAGCCACTACTTTTTTAGTTTCCTGATTCATTTTTGGTGGTGTCATAACCCTAGCATCCTCTGTTTTCTCTAGTTGATTTTTTATTAGCTCATTTTCTGGGTCAATACTAGGTAAATCTTCTGAAGACTCACTAGCTTGTTGCCTGGATTCTTTTTCTTTTTCCTTCTAGCATTTTTCCCTACTGAACTCCCTGTGGAATTTTCCTCGTTTCCCTATTACTTCAAACAAGACATCTATTTCCTCATAACCCAACTCACTACCAGCTACCTAGGCTAGGTTATCTAATTTGGTTGAAACACCCAATTTTTGTTTTCTCTTCCTATCACCAGATTGGTTAGTGGCCAATGGTTCCAAGGATTTTTCATTTTTATAGTCTTCTTTACTTAGGGTAGAGGGTTTTGGATTTTTAGATTGAGATGCAACTTGTCGTGCAACATTTTGAGTTACTCTCTTACCAGAATTTTGGGTTTGTACAGAATCTTCACCAAGCCTCCCCTTATTTTTCTTTTCACTAGCTAGCCAAGGTGACTTATCAGAACCATATTCCTCACTTACAAAATTGTCTTTAGAGGAACCCTCGATGAAAGATTCCTCTTCTGCAGAGGGTTTTGTATCCTCTGAGTCTTGAGAATGAAAAATTGATTCCCATTTAGCAGGAGAGGTCAACAACTTCAATTCTTTGATTATCAATAGTTTAATCAGACCATGGTGGGACAAGCAATGAGGTTTAGCACTTCACACAATTTTAGACATTCGTTACAAGGCACGATAAAGAAAGTATGGAATATTGACCAATAACCCTTGCTGCAAATGTAAAATTAATTTAAAATGCTAGGAAAAAACATACTGAAACCTTCCTCCATAGGTAATATAATGAATAATGTACTTGGCAACTTCCTTCCAATGCCCTGGGAATGATTACAATTTGGTTTCCTGCCCCACAACCATTTCCATGGACTCGTTCCTCTGTAGGAATTTCTTCTGTATTGGTTGTAACTTTGTGGACTATTTAGACTTCTTAGGGAAGTGTTGTTCTCCAGTGAGCAGAAGTCTAGAAACATCTGTAATGGTATACATGGTGACTATAATTTCTAACCCTCTAACAATAGCTTTTTGTTTGCAAAAGTTAAGGAAAAATTCTAGTGTGACTTTATCATTGAATCCTTGTAGTTGTTTGAAGTAGACGTCCCAATGAGCCTTTTGAAACTCTACGTATGCTTCGAGATGTTGTTTTAAACCATGCAGGGTGGTGGGTTCATGGCGCGGGCAGTGACCTTTAGCCATGTTTCAAAAACTTATTGTTATAACAAGTGTTGTTAGATCTCAACAACAGTGATGCAGACAAGGAGAATGCAAAAGGTGGTTTGACAGTAATAATGCAACTTGGGGAAATAAATTTTTTAATTAGGGCAACATTAACATAGAATGACGACATGGTATAATAATGAACAGTTAATGCTTAATAGTGGAAAAATATGATTACAATGAAAAATCCTCCCCCTAGCTGATTGGTTGAACCATCCACTGGGCAACACACCATTTGTGAAAAAGGTAACACTAAATATTAAATAAAACAATAAAATAAATTAAGAGTTACCAAATCACTGATTAACACGATGGAAATGTGACATGATGAGTCTAGGCTGGAAGCGGTCACACCGCACACTATGAAATGATGAAGAAGGAGACATTGGTGAGGAAGAGATCTGAAGTGGTAATAAAGGTGATGGAATGGGTTGATCATATAACACAGATGATAGCCACCAAAAGAAGATCACCTGAAAGGGATGACTAAGCGGTAATAATGGATAGAGATGTGGCAGTACGAAGGAAAGAAACATCCAAGTGGCCAAAAAGTAGATGACGGTAGTAGGAAAAGAAATCAAGGCATCCGTCGGTGGAAGAAGATGACCAATGAAGGTCATTCATCATACGTGAAGAAAAATTGTTGAGGTCGGCGAGGATATGAGAACGGACCATGGATCTAGCTACCGGAAATAAAAGTGAACATCTCATAATGGACACAAAAAGGCTCTTGGTAATGAAAAGACAAGAACTTGAGCTAGAAGATTCACTTAGCACTGCCTGTCACAAAAAATGATAGGAAGGAAGTGCAGTCTGGATAATGGTTGTTGGCTATAAGCCACAAATAACTAGTATAGTGTGAAGTGTGAAAGCAGGAATGGAGTTGTGTGGAAATCGGCCAGGAATGGGAAAAGGATATGAATGGGGATGAGTCAGAAAAATGAATGGACCAAAGCAATAGCAACTTAAAGTGAGATAGTTCCTGGTGGGAAAGTGACATGAGGGTTTTTTTTTAACAACAATAGATAGTTGGTTGCCCGGTTTTCAACCTACCACCGCTTAGTGACACCAAAAAATTAGTTTTCACCACTAATTTTATTCAACGGGCAATGATTTCTGAAAACCAGTTTTCAAACATTAACCGACCAACAACGCCCAAAAGAGCTTTGGATATGTGCAGGATCATCATGGAAAAAATAGGCCCTTAAGTAGCAATAAAAATTTAGAAAAATTAGAGTTATGCAACTTGATGAAAAAATTTGAATAAGTTATCTATATTATTTCAAAAATATGTAAGAATATAATCTATGGCAAACTGAATGTAGTTTCTAAACTACTAGGTTTATTTTTCTAAAAAAAAAATCTGTTTGGTGAAAATTTGAAATTTCAATGCAATAGTACTTAAATTTTAGGGAAAAAATAAAAAGTAGCTGTCTGGTTGACCACCCTAACCATAATAAAATCACAATATTTTTTTATAAGATTTTAGATATAAGTAGAGGACTCATGTTTGGATGTGATGCATATTTTTTTGTATTTTTTTCCAAGTAAATAATTAATTATGAATTTTTAATAACAAATTTTAAAAAATATAAAACCGTATGTTTGACCACCTTAACTTGGTCAAAAATTCATGAAATTCAATTTTTTTAATCCTATAGAGTGCGAAGCATAGAATGTGACGCATGTTTTGGATTCAAAAAATATGATACCATTTGAAAGTTATAAAAAAAATTCAATCAGGCTATCAATCAAGACTTTAGTCATAATTCTAATAGAAAATGAATAATAATTATTTATTAGATTCAAACTAAAGTATAATTTATATTGGTGGAAAGCTGAGAAGCTCCTTTACAAACCCTTTTCATTTCATCAATTTGGGTTAAAAAAAAGTTGTCAACCATATGCACGAAGTCTGGAAAAGCAAGGTAAGTTGCTAAACATGTTTTTTGTGTTGACTTCTTAGGATTGGCAGGTCTGAACCAAAATCCAAAGAAAGCCCGAGCCTAATCCCTAGGCATTAATTTTGTGTTAGAAATATCGGATATCTAATTTGAATCCGATATCTGATATGTTCTATATAGAGTTACAAAACTGTTATACAATTTATAATATATGATTTAAAAAATGCAATAAAGTTTATAATTTAGTATATAATATACAATATAGTTTATAATGTAATATATAATATACAATTTATGATAATCTCTTACCAAATTATGTATTTAATATATAATATATTATATTATTATGTTTAATATTTCAATATTTTTGTTAATGTATAAATATTTAAATATATATATTACTAATATATAAAATATTTAAATATTATCTCTTTCCCTCTCTCTCTCTCTCCCAAGTCTATCACTCAATCACTCGTATCTCTCTCTCATCTACCCTCTATCTCTCTCTGACTCCCTCCCTCTCTTTCATTGACTCCCTCTCTCTCTCCCCTCTACCCTTAACCCTAAACACTAAACCCTTAACCCTAAA
Source organism: Sequoia sempervirens (assembly GCA_007258455.2). Lineage (NCBI taxonomy): Eukaryota > Viridiplantae > Streptophyta > Pinopsida > Cupressales > Cupressaceae > Sequoia > Sequoia sempervirens. The sequence goes on along the minus strand of VDFB02270651.1, from coordinate 412,948,376 downwards.
ACCCTCTACCCTC
>VDFB02270651.1:412898862-412948312 GCA_007258455.2 Sequoia sempervirens | reverse complement strand
CATTCTCTCCCACTCTCCCTCCTCTCCCAGCTCTCCAACCTCTTCCACCTATATCTCACCCCTCCCACCCTCTCCCACCTCTCTCCGTCCTTTCTGCACCTCCCATTCCCCTCTCACCACTCTCCTCCCTCTCCCCCACTCTCTCCAACCCCATCCCACCTATCCCACCCTCTCCCACTCTCTCTCACACTCTCTCCTCCCTCTCTCACACTCTCTACCACCCTCTCCCACTCTCTCCCCACTTCTCTCCAACTCTCTCTCCCACCCTCTATCCCAACCTCTCCCATTCTCTCCCCACTCTCTCCCTCCCTCTCTCTCTCTCCCACCTCTATCCTTTTACCCTCTCCCCACTCTCTCCTCCCCACTCTCCTCCCTCTCTCTCCTCTCCTTCACTCTTCCTTCCAACTCTCTCCTCCCCACTCTATATCTCTCACTCTCTACCACCCTCCCACTCTCCCTTCTCTCCAACTCTCCCACTCTACCATTCTCTCCCACTCTCTCCCACTCTCTCCTCCCTCTCTCCCACTCTCTCCCACCCTCTCTCCCACTCTCTCTCTCCATCTCTCTTGCACTCTTCCACTCTCTCCCTCCCTCTCTCCCACTCTCTACCACCCTCTCCTACTCTCTCCCACCCTCTCCCACTCTCTCCAACTCTCTTGCACTCTCCCATTCTCTCCCACTCTCTCCAACTCTCCCAATCTCTCCCACTCTCTCCTTCCCTCTCTCCCATTCTATCCCTCCCTCTCTCCCAATCTCTCCCACCCTCTCTCCCACTCTCTCCCACTCTCTCCAACTCTCTTGTACTTTTCTACTCTCTCCCTCCCTCTCTCCCACTCTCTACCACCCTCTCCCTCCCTCTCTACCACCCTCTCCCTCCCTCTCTACCACTCTATCCCACTCTCCCACCCTCTCCGACCTTATTCCACTCTCTCAGGTCACTCTCTCACACACTCACTCCATCTATCTCTCTCCCCTATATGCTTAACCATGAAACCCTAAACCCTTATAACCCTCTACCATAAACCATTAACCCTTAAACCCTCTACCATCTACCATTAACCCTTAGGTCTATGTGTACACAAATTGGATATCTAATTTATAGAACTAAAATCATGTACTGTTACAAAACATCCTAATTTTTTTTTCAAATGAATCAGATATCAGATTATAACGAATATCAGATTTGTGGGCCATAGAAAATCCCCATGTGGGACATTTTGTGCATTCCAACGGACCCTACATTCTATTTGTAGGTGGCACACACACGGTTTCAGACAGGAAGAGACAAAGATCAACTTTTTGGAGCATCTTCTACTCAAATTTGTCATAAGTAATTATTTTTTAGCATCTTTTATGAGGTATAATGGGGAGCAATAGTCGTTAGAAGCATAAATGTAAGAGAAAGCTTACAAAAGAAGAAATTGAAGCATATAGACAAAGAGATAGAGAAAGTCATAGGAAGAGAAGATAAGGTATGTTAAATATTGAGGAACCTAACCCCTATGGCCTTTCAAGTGAAGAGGAAATTGAAGATGTACAAGGTGAAAATGTTGGAATTGAATATGTTGAACATGATATTCAAATTAGGAATGAAATTATTGAAATTGATAATGAAAATGTTCAAGGTGAAAATGTTGGATTTGAAGATGTTGAACATGATATTGAAATTGATAATGAAAATATTCAAGGTGAAATTGTTGGATTTGAAGATGTTGAACATGATATTGAAATTGGGAATGAAATTATTCAAATTGATATTGAAAATGTTCAAGGTGAAAATGTTGGAAATGAAGATTTTGAACATAATATTGAAGCAAGTGTAAATTATGTTTCACCAAATTACATGAGAAATGAAGAACCTTGTGTGGAAGAAATACATTTCAATTTCAAGACCTTCAAGAAGCCCTAAATGGTTACTTGAATTTGATGAGAACATTATAAACAATTTTGAAGGAAAGAGGTCAACATGAACTATTCAGCTGTGGGCTAGAAGACTTTTCAACCAATATTTTAGTGATAAGACATTGACCAAGAAAATCCAAATTTTTGTACAATTGCTAAAGATGAAAAAGATGAGACCTTTGCTAGCCAAATTGAAGATTCGTGTGAACAAGAAGACCGAAAAAAATTCTATTATTGTCAAAAATATTTTTAATGCTCTCAAGTCTATTGGAAAAAATAACAAGGAAAAGGATAAGAGAGCTACTCGGAGAGTCTTTACAACCGCCCTAGTAAGCCATCAATTGAAAAAGGCTCGCTCTATGAGACAAACTTGTATTGATTTTGACATAAATCGTAAAACTTTGGATAGAGAACTTGCAAGAAGAGAAAGAATAGATGATCCTCTTCAAAATAATACATGGACTTTTTCCGGGAGGCTTCCACATGTTGGTAAGAAGCTAACCAATAATGTAAAGTAGGTAATTCAACAATTTTGGCATGATAATTCTAGAGTATCACCTAATGCAAAGGATGTTTTAAAGTTAAGAATTGGAAATCGAGACCATACACCACATCCTAAAAATTTCTTGGAATCAAGCCAAACAATGTTCAAAAAAATTATTGAAACACATAAAAATATGGAAATCTCGCAAAGGACTTTTGAGGGTTTGAAGCCATTTTATTGTGTGCCTCTTAAGATTCGTAATACTTGTTGTTGCAAATACCATGTGGAGTTTTCAATGTACCATGAGCTATTATGCTATATCTATTCTACTTTGCATACTAATGAAATGTTGCAAGAGTGTGGTGCAATGCATCTTCTGAAATCATCAAGGGACTTGCTAGATCTATTTTTATGTTCTAGAGATGATGGTTTCTTTTTCTATAGAAATGATTGTTTAAATGAAAAGTTCTCACAATGTTGTGGATTGTCAAAGTTTGTTCAATGTTTTCATGAGAATTTTGAACATGAATTTGGAAAGAAGCTTGTTGAGAAAAAGAGATATGAGATACTCAAATATACTTTGCAAAGTGGAGGTGAAGGTTCTAGATGTGAGTTGGTTACAAAAGAAAGCAGTGTTGCTGATTTTATTTTAGATTTTAAGGACGATATTTTCTACAAGTATGCAAGGCATAGTCATAGGTCTCAGTGGTTGGATCAACAATTTAGGATGTGTATGGACTCTTTTCTTATTGGCACTATTATATCGGTGGATGATTTTGTAGAAAACTACACATTGCAACCACAAAACAAGTTACAATCTCAGTATTACAATTCCATTCAGATTGCTATTTTTGTCCACATAATGTTTAGACATGCACCTAATAGTACAGAGGAGGATCGAAATATAATCAGAGAGTATCATTGTTATATGAGTGATGATAGATCTCACTCTTCCGAGTATGTCCAACATTGTTTCAAGAATTTTTTTGAGTTCTTGTAGGAGCATGATATAGCACTGGGTTGACATCTAATTTGGTCAGATAATTGCACAGGTCAATTCAAGAATGCTCGTATGTTTTATTGGTTGAGTAGAATGCATGTAGAGAGGGGTATACCTCATATTTGGAGGATTTTTGAATTTGGACATGGGAAAGGGGAGCATGATGGAGCAAGTTCATGCATAAAGAGAGCTCTAGTTAAGGAGCAATTGAAGATTTCAGGAGAAAAATTCAGCAATGCACATTCTATTGTCGATTGGTGTAGTTCAACATTGTCATAGGGAGAGGCACTTGATTCAATAGCACATAGATTCTTTTGGTTTGTTGAGGAGGGTATAGTGGGAGGCAGATTGGATTGTCATACAATCAAAGATTCTTCAAAAATGCATTCATTTTGAAGCTCAGATGTAGGAACATGGACCATTTGGACACGAGAGTTGGCTTGTTTTTGTCAGAGTTGTATTCAGTGTGAGTGGGATCACTCCGAGTCAAGTGAGTGGGTGGATACATGGGTACCATAGTATCTAACTCCTTTGTCTCAAATAATATCCATTATAAATGACACAATGGAAATTTTAGTTGACTACGACCTGCTTTCTGATCTACTACAACTAGGACATATTTTTGCAGTTGTTGCACCGCAAGGGAATGAAGAGAGATCATACTAATATTGGCTGGCTCGATGTGTGTGGGTAAAGCATAAGCTAACACAACCGATGGAAGATGATGATGGTTTCGTGTATCCTACAGGTTCAGTTGTGGTTGCAGGAACTTGGTTGCAAACATACATGATTAGAAAGAATGGTATACCTGCATTTGAAGACTACGAGAAACACAAAACCATTCTCATGTATTCGCACCTTGTTATAGCAACAAATGTTAAGTTGTTGAAGCATCATGCCAGACCAAAGAAAAACAACTATGGACACTTAGTAATGTTGATCATGAAGCAATATTGGATACTCTTAAGCAAAGAGATGACCCTTCAGGCACACTTGAATAGCATTTTCAAGAATGGAAGGTATAATGCTTATGTTCATTAGTGTTCTTTATTTAATACTGATATTTTATATAGTATTGCAATGCAGGTGTATTTTCTATGCACTTTTATGATATTTTTGACAAGATTGATCATGGACCTACTGCAAAAATAGCCAGATCTGATCCTTTTGAAGAGGAATGCAATAGATTAGAACAATATAGATTGGTTATTCTAAGCATCTTTTATAGTTTGCATCACCATTTCATCATCATTCAGGTTGTTTAGATTAATATAGATTTGTTAGTCTAAGCATCTTTTCTATTGTGACAGTATAGATTTCTCATTTTCCCACTTTTGTGATATTCCTGGCACGATTGATCATGGACTTGCTGCAACAATAGCTAGCTCTGATCCTTTCAAAGAGGTATGCGATAGATTAAAACAATATAGATTAGTTATTTAAGCGTCTTTTATACTTTGCATTACCATCTCATCATATTTTGTGTCATTTAGAATAATATAGATTGGCTATTCTAAGCATCTTTTATAGTTTGCATCACCAATTCATCATCATTCAAGTTGTTTAGATTAATATAGATTTGTTAGTCTAAGCATCTTTTCTATTGTGACAATATAGATTTCTCATTTTCCCACTTTTGCAATATTACTGGCATGATTGATCATGGACCTGTTGCAACAATAGCCAGCTATGATCCTTTTGGAGAGATATCTGACAAATTACAACAATATAGATTGGTTATTTTAAGCGTCTTTTATAGTTTGCATTACCATCTCATCATATTTTGTGTCATTTAGAATAATATAGATTGGTTATTCTAAGCTACCTTGATGGTTTGTATAGTTGCTTGTCAATCCAGAACATGAACATACTACTATTGTCAAAGACTATGCCTTGAATGCCTCCAGTAGGAAAATTTTGTAAAATTTGAATTCTCAAATTGGAAACAATGTAAAATAATCATAATTGTGTATGGGCATAATCTATACCCAGTCATGTTTTTTGAAATATGGGTCAAATGTCTGGCATTGTATAAAGGGTATGTTTAAAATGTAAAGGGGTATGTATTTTGGAAACTCATAGGTTTTGTAAAGGGGTATGTTTTTGTACTTAATTGAGCTACAACCAAAGGTTTTCTTCCTAGTTCTTTCCTGTCAGTATGCTCGTTTGAACCAAGTTTTTTAATATCTCCCATTTATATATAATAAATTATAGTGTCTTGCAACTTTTTCTCCTCAAATCCAACTTGGGTGCAACTTCATTTTTAGCAACTCAATTCCTCAGTTCATATTTTACTATTTTTCTTGTGTTTTTTGCCTGTGCACAAGCCATTCAAGCATTTTTGTATCAAAAATTTATGTAGAAATGTTATTACATGTCTTGAATTTATTCTAAATTCTTAATAGAGGGTTTCTTTATTCATTTTGTGCCTCAAAACTCATACTTTCTTTAGACGAGTTCCTAAACAAGGGAATAAGAGTTTTGCAATTTTAATGGCTTGAATCTCATCCCACCTATTGTGTGCCAATGTGAATTGGTGGGATGAGTTGGTAGGAATTAGGAAATGATATTTGAAGAGTGGAAGGTGTGGAGAACTGGGTTTTGAAATAAAATGAAGAGTTAAAGGTCTAAAAATGGTGGTTTTTTTCACTTGAAAATAGAGTTTTTACCCTAGGGTTTACAAAAATGAGATACTATAAGTTTCTTTATTTTCTAAGAATATTGGGGCCTAAATAAAGGTGTCTAAGGTGGTGATAGAGTTTGAAAGGTTGTGGAAGTGCTACATCAAATAAACCCTCAAGAATTACACTAAAAACAAGGGTTTTCTGATTTGATGGTTACAGGTCCATACAAATGGAATCCAATTGCAAAATCTTTGTTTTGTTGGCAATTTATTTGCTTTCCAAAGGTTTCAGGGGTCTGTGTGGTGTTTGAAGGTATGTTGCTTTGCATTTTTGGGCTAACCGAGTAGCCTTTTCAAGGGTGAATGTATAGGAAGTCAATGCTGGTCCAAAGGAGTATATGTTGTGTAACTTGGATATGGGTGTTTGAATTAGTTATGTGTTGGTCTGGTGTTTTGGAAAATTGCTTGCATTTGACAATTTTTCCCTCAGCTAAAAACTTGCCACCACGAGAAAACACCTCCGAGATAGCAAAAAATGAGAGGTTATTGTAGATGGTCCCAACAAAATCCCATAGCCTTGGAAAAAGATTTTGTAAGTCTCACGATCTCTAAGAAATATCCCTTCAAAGATTGCTACCTTTTAGCACTTTGCACTCTTAAGGGAAATCATCGGTCCAATGTAGCTTGGAGTGATTCCGCATATTTGGTTGCAAAAGAGGACCATACCATGCATAAAAGTACCCATCCAGATGTGTTGGAATAGTCCGTTTTGTCGTACGATTTGTGGAATGAAAGTTGCACCACTTTGCAACTTTACACTACTTGCATCTGGCAACTTTTCCCTCCACTGAAAAGTCATCACCACAGGAAAACACCTCTGAGATAACAAAAACTGAGAGAGGTTTTTGTAGATGGTCCCAACACAATCTCATTACCTTAGATGAAGATTCTATAAGCCTCATGGTCTCCGAGAAATAGCCCTTCAAAGATTGCTGCCTTTTAGCACTTTGGACTCTTAAGGGAAAACATTGATCCAATGTAGCTCAGAGTGATTCGATGTATTTGGTTGCAAAAGAGGACCATCCCTAGTATAAAATTACCCATCCATATGTGTTGGAACAGTCCATTTGGTCGTACGAGTTGTGAAATGAAAGTTGCACCACTTTGCAACTTTACACTACTTGCATCTCACAACTTTTTCCTCCACTGAAAAGTCATCACCACAAGAAAACACCTCCGAGATAGCAAAAAATGAGAGAGGTTTTTGTAGATGGTCCCAATACAATCCCATAGCCTTATACAGATAGCTTTTAAGCCTCACGGTCTCCGATAAATAGCCCTTCAAAGATTGCTACCTTTTAGCACTTTGGACTCTTCAGGGAAATTGCTAGTCCAATGTAGCTCGGAGTGATTTAGTATATTTGGGTGTAAAATATGACCATCCCTAGCGTAAATGTACCCATCTGGATGTGTTGGAATAGTCCATTTGGTCGTATGAGTTGTGGAATGAAAGTTGCACCACTTTGCAACTTTACACTACTTGCATCTGGCAAATTTTCCCTCCACTGAAAAGTCATCACCATAGGAAAACGCCTACAAGATAGCAAAAAGTGAGAGAGGTTTTTGTAGATGGTCCCAACACGATCGCATAGTCTCAAACATAGAGTCTGTAAGCATCACGGTCTATAAGAAATATCCATTCAAATATTGTTGTCTTTTAGCACTTTGAACTCTTAAGGGAAACTAGTGGGCAATAGAGTTAACTTCTTCACAAACTTGGTTTGAAGTAATTTCATTCTTTTTTGTGCATGTAAAATGGAGTTTTAAGCCTTCCACCCTAAAAGTGACCTCTAAATAACTTCAAACACCTTAACTACCTCATTCTTATTCATTTGTTTTCCAAACAAGCATTTTCATTCCAAGAGGCTGAGCTTTCATTTTTCTTGTTGGATTGAAAGCAAACTGTGACACAACTTTCTTTTTTCAAAAAAAATTCAGCATCATTGAACTAAGAATTTATCACACATCTGCACACAAAATAATGTTTGAGACTGCAAGAAGACATCAAAATGGCTAGTGTACTAAAAAAATTCTTATGATTTTTGAAGAATGTTGATAACTCTACTTAGTTGTCTTCTTTTTTCAATATCATACAAATTCTTATGATTTTTGAAGAATGCTGATTTATGATTTTTGAAGAATGCTGATAACTCTACTCAATTCTCTTCTCTCATGTGGAGAGTTAGAACTGCTTGGACATGCCTTTGCATCATTAGGGAAGTTTTTCTCTTTTTGACAATGTCAAAAGCATGGCTGCATACAAATTAGGAAAAATACCTTTCCTTTTAGATTAGCAATGCATGGAAAATTCAAAAAGTATCCTTGATATTACAAAAAGGTATGTGTTTATACACTTCAAACGTGCAATCACCCTTTGGTTCTTTCAAAGAAAAATCTTCCTTTGCCATTATTACACTACACAAGTAAACCAGATTTTGTATTGTGGACCTATATTAAGCTACCACTCTCAAGACCAATGTAACAATGATACAAAATATTATTTGAGACTAAAAGAAGACATCAAAATGGCTAGTGTAATAAAAAAATTCTTATGATTTCTAAAGAATGCTGATAACTCATACTCAGTTGGTTTCTTTTTTCAGTATCATACAAATTGAACCTTGGCATCAATAGACTCTGTATATCATATAATTCCATGCCAAGTTAGGTTTTAATCATAAAACAAGGACACATGTATGTATTATATACTTAAACGAATGACAACTCAAACTAACTTAGAGTTCAACCAGTTCCAAGAAAGAATTCATAACTTAAAGAAACCATGCAATATATGGTTTGTGTGTGACTTCTCAATTTCTTGGTGGCCTTGGTTTTCTTCTCGAATTTTCTACTCTCTCTAGTGATGCTACAACTATTTTATCTCTCATATCATAGGAACCACAACTTGGATTCAATCTCAAGTATGTTATCTAAATAATTTAAAATTTTATGCAAATCACCTCAAACTATCTTTAAACACACTTATTTATGCTACCATTATGAAAATATATATAGACATGAGGAAAATTATCTTAGAAATACATATTTAATTTTATAGTGACTTGAGAGTAAATAGAAAAATAATATTATAAATTTAAGCTTATATTTAATATATAATAGAGAATGATAACATATCCAAATGTTAAAATTTACATAGTCTTTTGAAAACGAGTTTATATCTTTCATCCCTTAAATATACTCTCAAGTCTTCTGTCTTTTATATGATTAGGATCTCAACATACACAAAATGGAGTTCAAGTTAACGTGCATAAGTTGGGGGACAAGTTGAGCTTGATTTAGATACTAGATTAGAGGAGGCCCAGCCACACATAGTTGATGTCAATGACGAGGTCCAACAAAAATTTGATGTTAGAGATGGGTCAGGATTACTTCCTTCTATATATATGTTATGAGCTATCTAATTGGTTATGATTAATCGGTTATATAATTCCATATCAAGCTACCGATTATGCCAAGTTTCCTCAAAGAAATGTGATCTCATAGAATTCCATGACAAGCTAATGCAATTGATAGTTTCTCCTAGTTATTATTTATGTAATGTGAAGTAATTGCATAACTTCTTAGGTTGACTTTGTAAAAACTATATTGTTATTGAATTTTTTTCATCTATCAGCATCTACTTGTTACTTATACAATGTGAAGTAATGCTTTGAGTTTGAAAGATGTGCAATAATGTAATCAACAATATGAATATAAACTACATAATATAACCATTCTTTTTATGCTATTGTACATAGATATTTAACCATTGATCACTTGATTAAATTTTCAAAGAGTTTAATCATGCACATGAGGAAGAAATTAAATTTTGATTATCAACTTCTATATATCAAATTATCCAATAATCTTGAGTGTATCTCCATATACAAAAATGGCATCAACGCCAACTCAAACAAAGTTTTACAAAATGTGGCATATGCCATCTCGATGTCTATTCAAAATTTACATGCCAAAATGTCTATCTCATCCTAAAATACTGGTGGATCATCAAAATGGAGCCTCTTTGTAGCACTCGTTGGCTCTGAAGGTAGCTGCACAAGAAAAATTGAAACCACAATTGAGATTAGTTATACTATATAATTTAAAATCGAATAATTAACATCAAAATTAATATACATTGAATTATAATTGAACTCTAAAATTGTAATCTTGATTACCTAAAATATCTGTCTCTTCAAAGGGTCATGAGTCCTAGAATATGCCCCTCTCAAAGAATCGACCAAACCAACTTTTGTAATGTCAATCTATATATGTGAACAAAAACATAAAATTGATCCAAGTTAGCATACAATTATCGGTAATAGGAACATATAAATACCAAACACAAAATAAAATAAACGCATACCTCTTTAGGTTGATATTTTTCTTTATCTCCTATAGGTGTTTTGACACCTCCTCCTTGAGGTGTTTGAACACCTACTCCTTCAAGTGTTCCAATATGTACTCCTTTAGGCATTGTGGCACTTGTCAACAATAATGTATAGCTCACAACTACCTGTACATAAAAATGACAAGTACATATGAAACTACCAATCTATAAGATATATGTATAATCAATCTTAAAAATCTTAATTCAATTGAATTTGAGTTCAATTACCCCCCCCTTGTCTAACATTGCACTCCCATAATCTGGACAAGGCTGCACCTTGCTCGCACTTGTCAACAATGATGTATAGCTCATAATTTCCTGTACATAAAAATGACAAGTACATATGAAACTACCAATCTATGTTGATGTATGTATAATCAATATAAGATCTTAAAATTCTTAATTCAATCAAATTTGAGTTCAATTACCTTCCCCTTATCTAACATTGCACTTTCATAATTTGGAAAAGGCTGCACCTCGCTCACACTAGGTATTTCCTACAAGAGGAAAATAAGATAAACATATAAGTTATTATATAATTTTATTTATGAAAATTCAAATGACAAGCAAGTATATAATACAAAAATTTAAACGAGTGAGTGCGAAAATATATACTATGTGTGTGTCGAGGCCAAATGAAATGGCCCTAAGGGTGCTATCAGTCACCTATGCGAGCTCCTCCTTAGACATCAACTGTTAAATAGACCATGTCAATAAATATTACTACATTATACTATCTCTTATTAATATTCATTTAAAAAAAAATGCAAGTTATGAATTTACAACTTAAATCTTACCTGTGTCACTATTCCAATGTCCCCCTCTCTAGCAGGAGAGGAATTTATAGGGTGCACTCCACTCCCCTGAGTCTAATCTATAATTTACACATTATGGAGGTGATAATCAAAAGTGTCCAAGAGGACCCAAGCATATCTGGCGGCACATGGAGCAAGTATGTGGCACACAAATATGTGGACCTAATGAGAATGACACAGCAGCACTCGAACCATCGTCAACATCACGAGAATGTGGCTAAGCTACTATAGAAGCATGTGAAACCAAAAGGCCACTCAAAGAGTGAATAGCCTCGATAGTTTGTGTGGTTGCATCCTACATAATATTTGGATGATATACTACAGGTGGCGGAGGAAGGGGAGGAGGGGGAACATATGGGCGTGGGACTACTCTAACTTCCCCTGGTCTATCCTGGGGCATACCTCCACCAACGCCCTGGAAGGGTTTAATGTCAGTAATTGACATGATGCCCTAACACAAAATTAGCATATAAGTTTTTAATAAAGTAAAATGGTATATCACAATTTTTGTTTGGTGGTTTATCAAAAACCATACACCAACGATCCCAAAAGTTATCTACAATGTCCCTATGCGTGCACCATTTTATAGAAAGTTTTGGTTTATTAAAATTAACTGGAAAATCAGTGCAGAGGTTAACAAATAAAGAGGCTATTTGGGCTTTGGTTATTCCGAGATCTTTCATATCATCATAAGAAAATCGACATGCATAATATTACCTCATGTATTCTCACCACGAATGAAAGGAATTATGTTGGGTGAAGAGGGTTTCTATATTTTTAATTATATCCTTCAATGTGTTTGACATCTCAAATAATCAAGGGATTCTCTTATAAAATTTAGAAATTTCCTTTAATTGCTGCAATTTTTCACCAATTAATTCTTCAATTGATGGCTGCAGAGGTGGTGGAGCGTTTGGTATTTGTGCATTTTCATTCTCAGCTGGTGGATCATTTGGAATTTGTGCATTTTCATTTTCAGCAGCCATAATTCCTGATTAAAGTTAAAAACTAATTAATCTAATTGAAATTAGATAGTATAAATGAAAATATTGTAAAAATACACTAGTTTTTAAAAAAGAACCAAACAAAAACCCTACTTTTTAACAAAAATCTATAAAATTCTTTAATTTTTAATACAAATACATAAACAACACTATTTTTAAATCAAAATCCATAAAAAAGCATTCATTTTTAATCAAAATCCATAAAAAAACATTCATTTTTAATCAAAATCCATTCTAAACTCAAAATTTTCATAAAAAATTCAATCAAAAACCCTATTAAAAAAAATCATAAAAAACTAACTGAAATTATACAAATCTAAGTCAAAATTAGATCAAAGCAAAGGAAAATCTAAAATCTAACCTTTTCAAAATGGATATCAGATAAACCAGATATCGGATATGTGGAGAACCTCCTCACTATGCGTTACTACCTGTTTATGAAAGCCAAATGATTTGAACAGGCCCGATTTTTTTTATATATGTTTGCTTCAAATTGGATATCTAATTTGGATTAGATATATGATTTGGATCAGATATCCAATTTGGAGATCTTGGTTTGGTTTTTTCTTTGGAAGTGTGTATTGACACCCAAGGCATAAATAAGTCAACTCATAATTTTTGTGTTTTTGTGTCAATGACAAACATAATTTTTTCTCCATTGCCACTTTTTGGCCCATCATGATCCTGCACATACCCCTTTCATTGTTGAATCTTTTATTGCTTTTTTTTTTTTTAAGTGATCAATTATTAAAGAGACCAAAAGGAACAATAGTGAGTTCTTGCCCCACCTCTAAAAAGAAAGCTTCTTTGGAAAGAGGCTTTTTGTATAGTTTGAGGTGGTTCCCATTGACAAGGATTGTCCTTCTTTCAAAATCCACTATATAGAGATGAACAACACCATTATCATATACATGCTCAATCTTGTAAGGTCCCAGCCACCATGTGTGAAACTTTCCTTTGAAATCCTGGAAGCGAGAGTCGTATAAAAGTGCCCAATCTCTAGGTTGGAATGATCGTTGTCGGATGTGATGGTCATGCCATATAGCACGTTGTTTCTTAACAACCTCGGCATGAAAGAGTGCTTCCTGGCATAATTCATCTAAGGAATGTAATTGATCAATGCGTTCCTTTTGTGCATCAAAAAGACTCATACCCAATTGTAGTGCAGTGTGAAGATTTTTTATCTCAAACTCAATAGGAAGCACTTCCTTCTTACCATAGACGAGTTCATAAGGGGTCAAACTAGTGGTGGTCTTCCACATTTTTTGATAGGCCCACATAGCTCTGGGGAGTCATGTAGCCCAATCACGCTTATGAAGAGCAACTGTCTTAGTAAGAATATTATCAATCTCTCTATTGGTGACTTCTACCTGCCCATTGGCTTGAGGGTGATAGGGTGTAGACTTACGATGGAGAATTTCATACTCATGAACCAAGGAAAAAATGAGCTCATAAGTGAATTGTGGCCCTTGATTTGTGCTTATCTCTCGTGGTACACCAAATCTTGTAAAGATCTTGGAGTACAAGAAATCAGATACTTTTGTATCTTTGGCATGTTTTAGGGCTATAACTTCGACCCACTTGGTGACATAATCCATATAGACAAGGATGTACTCCTTGTTTTGTGATGGTGGGTTGATTGGGCCTAAAAAATCAAGGCCCCACTTCTCAAATGGATCTATGGACAACTGCAGGTGTAAAGGCATCTCATCGGAGTATGTAGGGAAGCCCATCCATTGACATTTGTCGCAATGATGAACATAAAATTTACAATCATTGTGGACTGTAGGCCAATAGGAACCTGCAATGAGAATCTTCTGAGAAATCCTCTAAGCAGAAAAGTGTCCTCCGCATGGTTCTGTGTGGCATGCACAAAGTATATCGAAGACATCATCCTTGGCTACACAATGTTGCATGACATTATTAATGTCGGTTCGGAAGAGAAATCCATTGATCCTTGTGATTGTCCACTGATTTCAACCATTTTTTTTCATTCCCTCAGAGAGAAATGTGGTGGAAACTTGCATGTAACTAGATAGTTTGCAATATCGGCGAACTAGGGGCTCTTTGCTGATATAGCAAAGAGGTGTTCATCTAGAAATGCATTGTCAACTGGAGTAGGTTCATCGTCTGGCTATTGTAATCTGGATAAAATTTCTGCAACCACATTTTTTGACCAGGCTTATCAAGTATATTTATATCAAATTCTTGGAGTAAAAGCAAGCATCTAATCACTCTACTAGTTACCACAGGTTTATTCATTAAAAACTGAATTGCCGAATTTATGGATAAACACTTTATACCCAGTAATATAATGATGAAACTTATTAATTGCATACACAATAGCTAAAAACTCTTTTTCAGTTACTTTTTAAGTTACCTCAGCCCCTATGAAGTTATTGTTTATGTAGTAGATGGAATAGAAGAGATTGTCCTCTTTTTGTCCAAGCACAACTCCCATTGAACAATCTGAGGCATCTGCATGAATTTGAAATGGTAGTTCCTAGTTTGGACCTCTAAGGACTGGTGTGGTTACAAGTTTTGTCTTAATGGTCTCAAAGGCTTCTTGACACTCAGATATCCAAGAGAAAGCAACATCTTTAGCTAATAAGGAAAACAAGGGAAAGGCAAGCTTGCTGAAATTTTGGATAAATCTTCGGTAATATCCTGCATGATCGAGAAAACAACAAACATGTATCTTTTTGGATAGAAGGTGTAGGAAAGTCTTGAATAATTTGAATCTTTTTAGGATCCACTTGGATATCTTTAGAGGAGATATAATGGCCAAGCACTATCCCTTTAGTCATAAGCATATGGCACTTTTCATGACTCACTGACAAATTGGTATCTATACAACGCCTATGTACCTTTTCTAAGCTTTTTTTAGCCTCTTCATAAGTATTACCATGGATAGTAAAATCGTCCATATACACCTCAACACAAGCATTAAAAAGATCCACAAAAATGCTCAAAACTGCTCTTTGAAAAGTGGCAGAGGCATTACATAGACCAAATGGAAAGACAATATAGGCAAAGGTGCCCCAAGGGCAAGTGAAGGTGGTCTTGTCCTGATCTTCTAGTGCTATGCGAATCTGGTTGTACCCGTTGAACCCATAAAAAAAAGAGAAGAACCTCTTACCTGCAAGAGTTTCCAATACTTGATCAATCAAAGGTAATGGAAAATGATCTTTCTTAGTAGATTTATTTAATGCTCTATAATCAACAAAATTTTTCCATTTACCATTCTTCTTAGGAACCACAAATAAAGGAGAAACCCACTGTCTATTTGAAATAGGATATATAAATCTGACATTTAATAGTTTTTGTAACTCCTCGACTATTTCACGCAAGGTGGGGTTGAGCCAACATTGTGGTTGCCTAATTGGACAACTACCTTCTTCAATGTAAATATGGTGGGTGCAAGTGTTAGGATGAATGCCACACATATCTTGGTATTCCTAGGAAAATGCATCTTTGTTTGTTCTAAGAATGGTGATAAGATCTTGGACTTGTCTAGGGGTTAACTATGGATTAATGTTAAGTGTGTAATTAGGAAAAAATTTCCATAGCTTCTACTTGTGTAGGTGATTCAATGGGTAAGACTTGGGAGGTGGATGGCATATCATGCAAATTTGCAGAAGATAAGAATGAACCATACAAGCAATTATGGGGCAACAACTAATGCAATGTGATAAAGTGTTGAGAAAAACATGAAATACCTACCAATGGAAAGTTCCCAAAAGGAAATTGAGTATTTATACATAAATGGAGGACCATGCTTTCAAAAATTTCATTAAATGTATACCTGTTCTGAAGAAAATTAACAAGAACGTTATCCTCAATAGGTTCCTCCATATCTAAGGCTTTATCAATTGTTAGAATTGGTAATGACTCATCTAAGTCACTATCAATCCAAACCAGGTCCTCCGTTTCCAACAAAGGTTGTGCTAACTTGTATAGAGTCAGTTGCTTCTTGTGCTCGCCATTGGAAATGACCATGTTCCATGATTGACAATTAATAAATGCATCTACGGTTGCCAACTAGGGTCATCCCAAAATCAGGGGGTATCCCCCCAGCTAAACTTTTGGCTACAAAATCACAAAATCAGTTGTGTATTCCGACGAATCAATAAAAAGGATTACATATTCAATCACGCCTTCAGGCTTGACCAAATATCGATCTGCCATTTGAAGAACTGTGGGAGTAGGCCTAAGTCCTTCTAATGATAGTCTTTCCTTTGTCTCATTTGTCATAACATTAATTGTAGCACCGAAATCCACAAGGGTATTAGGAATACTTACTTTACTGATAGATACCTTAATGACATGACTCCATGGGTCTGATTACTTTGGAATGGTTATGTTCCCGAGCATAAGATCTGCTAATTTTCTGATGACTTAGACAGTCTTTGGGTCTTGCTTCTTCTTCTACTTTCGAGTACATAGATCACAAATTGTTTTTGTGTAGATGGGAATGTCCTTGATGGCCTATAACAAAGGAATCTTGATGTTAATATTGCACAACTCATTAACAAAATAAAATTTAGATGGAGAGTCCTCTTTTTGTGTCAATTCAGACTGAAATAATTCAGAAAAGGGAGGTTCTTTGGATGGATTTGTTTCTGACTCCTTATTGATTTCTGTGATGGTGGGCCCTTGAAGAGCCTTCACCGACCTTAACTGAATTCCATCTAGCTCTAATGTATTTACGGGATAGGTGGGGTAACCTGTTTCCTCATTATTATACATAGGTTGGGTCCCCTTATTGTTGGGATTTGGATTTGGTTGGGCTGGCATTGATGTAGGTCTCAATGGTTGTGGCAGATGGTTTTTTGGATTAACAGGTTGAGTAGCCGATGATGGAAAGTCTGGAAGAAATTATTGTGCCTGTTGGTATGGGTTGATCATAGGAGGTGGAAATTGTGATTGTGACAAAAATGGATGTTGTGGGTATGGTGATGGCTATGGCGATTGTGGCCTCCATGCCTGTTGCCACAGTTGTGAAGTATACTAAGATTGTGGTACCCATTGAGGGTATGGGGATTGTTTCCAACCCCCATACTATCCCAGTTGATAATATTGTGTTGACTAGGTCTAGGGGCAAGATAATTGTTCATCATGTTAGGGTGCATTACTCAGGGCAAAAAGGGTTGCCTAAGGGCCATGCAATAGACAGGTTCTTGAGAATACTCCATTTCAGGCATACCTATAGGAAGAGGCCTCAAGGTATAGCTTCTAATGGCTTCTTCTAAGGATGAGATGTTTGTTCTATTATAAGGGAAATCTTCACTGTCATGTTTCTTCCTACATGTAGGAAAAAATACTGCTAAGGCCTTTTCTGCCTCCTCTTGCTTTCTACAGGTATACAATGTGTCTATCTGTTTACCCATTTGACTCAATAAATTAGTTTTAAGGTCTTCAAGTAAATTACCTATCTCATGCTTCGTGATATCTATTGAAGTTCCCACAGAATGTAGCTTTCCTAGATAGTTCCTTCCTGAGGGCTGCGACCTAGAATAGTTCCTACAAATATCACAAATATAATCAAATTCCATCTTAGAAATATTCCCTTTACCTATTAAATTTAATGCTTCCATGACATCATCGCTTATGCCTCTAAGAAACAACATTTTAACAGTATCATCATTTAGCCCTTGTTGATGAGATAGTTGGAGACTGAACATAAGTGTTCAAGATAATCTTCTATAGACTCATCTTCCTTCTATAACATATGAAAGAGTTTTTTCCAGTTTTCCTTGGTTTTACAATATTCCTAGTACTTGTCCAAGAACAAATTCCTCATGACATTCCATGTCCTAATGTTTTTGAGGTTCATAAACCAACATAGGGTTGCATCCTTCATTGTGATTGGGAACAGTTTGAGTTTCTGCGCATCATTCTGATAATCATAACTATTGCAAAACACATAAAATTCAAATAGAAACATGTCAAGATCCTCAGTAGAAAGGCCACAAAAAATAGGTAAAGCTGAATGCAGAATATTCTTCATAGGGGCATCTCATTCAAGATATGTGATAGGAAACTCAAAAGTAACTAGATCATTATTGGCCAATGCCCTATTGCCATTTTTATTGTTGTTTTTGTTGTTGTGATCAATGATGTCTAATTCCAAAGGAGTAAAATAGGTTCTAAATGGCTTGTGGGTTTCTTCTGAGAATGTACTAGCTTTAGCCCCGTAAGATTCTTAGAAAAAAAATTCAACCTTTTTGTGTAATATCTCAGAAGAGCTTGGATGAATGGTGGTCTTGATAGCACACTTCTCAAGATCAGGTTTGGGAAATTCTAATGGTTGCAACCTAGCTTTTAATTTCTCCTGAGTTGAGCTACCTCCTTCAATGGGTGATTTTGACTTATCTTGTGATTCTTTGGGTTGTGGACCCTTGATGGATGGTTTTGGTTTATTTTTGGGTTTTTTGGGTTGTGAACTCTTCCCTTTTCTTTTCTAATGAATCTTCCTCTATTATCCCTACTACAATTCATGCACCTAAATGACTTACAACAACAAAAATCAAGAGTACTCACCTAAACAAGGTCGACAACTGTATAGGCTTTCTTCAAGATGCACTGATCCTAACTCAGTTTACTAAAAATGCAGGCCTTTAACACTGTTCCCTAGCAACGGTGCCAAAATGATTGGATTAAACTGTGGTCTTAAAGTACTCTCAGAATAATTTTAATTTATCTTCTAGAAAATGGCTTCCTCAGTTCATCCTAAAGTGTCAATCCAAGAACATAGGCTTTTGAACCGTGTTGTGGCAATATGTTGAAGGGTTGCAATTAATAAACCAAGGGTTGATGAATGCACACTAAAATAACCTGTAATAAGGAAGAAGTGTGAATTATTGACTTCTTGTCATAGATGTGATAGGAACCTATGAAAGAATAATTTTGCAACAAAAGACAAGTTACTGATATACTGCATGACAAAATAGAAAATCTCTAATGAAATAGAAATCTTTCTATGAATGAATTAAACAGAGTTCACCTTGCAATCAACATAAATATAACCTTTATAAATTATGCTATCAAGTGCCAATATATTTCTATTTCCAATTAATCATGTAATCTATCACTCCCAGCTAACTAATTATATAAGCTAATAGATACTAAATAATCCAGGAAAGCTTTGAATACATTCAAATAGATTCTGGAGATAACTTTAATAAATAACAAAATTTAATAGGTAACAGAGCTCAATAGATAATGAAGAGCTTAATAGATAACATACAACAAATGAAATAAACATGAAATAATGTAGCATTACCATACACAAAATCTACTCCACATTGTTCAATCAATAGTAATAAAATGAAGTGTTTAACATAAAGAAGTAGTCTCTTATCAATTATCTATATATTTATTCAACGTACATGCATATTTATATAGATCTATTAGACTTTCAGCAGGTAACTACGTTTTTTTGTTCATCCGGCCTATTGGCCACTAGTAAACAAGAGTTTATAAAAATGACAAAAGGGTTGCAGGCCACTTATAGAGTCAAAACAAAGTATCGAAAACAAAACTATCATTTTTCTTAACAAAGTATTACTAATTCCTCGCCATGAATTCCCCAAGGTTCCCATGCTTGTAACAACTTCGATCTTCTTCTAACTATCCTCTTCCATTTGGACATAAAACAATTTATCATAATTTTCAGCAATTTTCTAATTCTAATCTCTTTTCCACATTTTATTAAATATTCAGGTTCTTTTGCAAATGGTGACAGGAATATGGACAGGAACAAAGGTAAAAAGGAAAATCTATGGCAAAAATAAGGGAATATTTTACACTCATCATCCATTTGGTAATCTCATTTGGTGATTGCACCCTCCTTTTTTGTGTTGCATTTTGGTGAACCCAACTTTTTGAACATTGTATATTTCTAATTTTAGGAGTTATTTTTATCTTAGAATAGATCTTGCATTCATTTTCATTTGCAATGATAGAAAAAGTGCTCCCTAACATGGCCTTGATTTAGTGTTGTAATATGTCTAACATATTTGCATTAGGTCTTAGGCTGTTGTGAACTAAATGAGCTTATTGATGCCTTATTTGGAGTGTTGTAAAGTGTTGTAGCACACTTTCACACTTTTCTAGGGTTTTATTAAATAATTGGGATTCTTTATGCTTTAATTGGCCTTATTTTCCATCCACAAGCCTCATGTAATGCATCTTTTTTAGTATGATCCTGACATAAGTCAACATCCAATCATAATTCATGTGTTTTTAGGTTGTGCAGCCCATATTAAGTGGTTTAGGACTCATATGCCACCTTGGGTGTATGGGTCCCAAATAGGGTTTTGGGTCTGAATCTTGATTCTACACCTTTCTAAGAATTTTTTAAAATGGTCCCATAATTTATGCCTAATGGGACTCATATGCCATCTTGGGTGTATGAGTCCTGTGTGGCCCAAAAATCAAAAGTAATTCAAATTCTTGGAAGATTTTTATCCTCCTAGATCTGATATCAGCTTGTAGTGTTGAAATTTTGGGATTTTTTGGATAATTAAGTATAAATACAAGTTTCTTTCACTCATTTTCCCCCAAGCATTCAAGTATTCATTCATATAGGAAGTTTGAGTTCACAAGAGCATTCAAAGGAAGATTATCAAGTTTTTAAGATCATTAGTGACGTATCAAGTATCATGTCAAAGCCTTCATGCATCATGTTTGTTTTGGAGCTAACAATTGTGATGTGTGGTTTCATGATTCAAGCTAGTGTTCCATTCAAGATCTATCCTATTCAAGCTAGAGTCAAGACTAAATCCATTGGAGCCACTTCATGCATGTTTGCAACACTTTATTGCTAGGGTTTGGTGAGTTGCAACATCTTATTTTTTTCATTCATCCTTCTCCATTCCTATTTCATTTCATTTCAAGGTTTGATTACCAAAATGAGGTTTAACCAAAGAAAACCCCTTTCCACTAACAAAACAACATTTTCCCCTCCCTTTAGTGAGTGGTTTGCAGGTCTAGGTTGAAGAAACATTGAAGACCAAGTTTGGAGAAAGTTTTAAAAGTCTCCAAAGTTGTCAAAGTTGTCACCTTGCATTAGAGGTACTTGGAAGACTTCTATAGGCTACAAATGAGGGTTTTGGACCCGAAAATCAATTGGGAAGGATAGAGAATACATTAAAGAGCATATTTAGAATTTGAAGATTTAGAAAACCCTAACTAGGCTAATATGCTATTTTTGGCGTATGAGTCCTAGTTTAGGTCATTTTTCAGGTTTTTGCAGATTCAGACACCCATTTTCCAAATTTTAGTTTCTACACAGAAATCCAAGTCTAGGACTAAATCACCCAGACTAGCATATGAGTACCATCAAGCTTCAAAATCATTGTTTTCAACATTTCAAAGTTCATTCCAGTCTTCTACAGATTCCCAGGTGCACACATTTCGTCTTGTAGCTTTCTATTTGGTTTTACATGCATTTTTAGGTCATTTAGTGAAAGATTGTATCATACTATGTTTAAGAATTTTGATTTGCAATGCATTTATCTTTCCAAACCCTAGCTTGATGGTGAACCACTCATTGGTTTACAATCAAACCTTAGGACAACCCTATTGTAAGATCTCTTTCTCATTTGCATTGAGATCTCTAGGGTTTCCCTTCAATGAAATAATTGTGAAGTGGGTTTGCTCTGTCTTAAACCATGCAAAATAGAATTATCCATTTTCTATTATTTCATTTTGGTGAACCTGCATTTAGAACATCATAATTCTGATTTTGAGTGCATCAGCATCCTAGATCTTTCTTGCATTAACATTGCATTAGGGTTTGCATTTGTTAATTGGCATTCTAGGGTTTCTAATTTTGCATTAGTGAAAGTGCATATAGGTTACATTTTTTCATCTCAAATCATTGAAAATTATTCAAAATCTTCATTTGAATTTAGGTTAAATATCATACAAATTAAAAAGCATAAAAATCACTTAAGTTTTTTTGAAATTTTTGAAAAAACCCTTAAGTGGGACTCATATGCCCCTTTGGGTGATTTAGTCCCAGTGCTAATTTTAAACTACATTTTCTAGAATTTAAAACTCTATTTTTGTGCTCTTGTTCATTGTGGATAACTTTATTTTTTAGTTTACAAAGTTTTGTTATATTCATTTCATTATACTTAGCCTAAATTGCATTTGCATTTGTTTTGCATTTAGTTTCCATTGCATGAGTATTTAGTGTTTGTGTCATAGAAAAATGGCCCCTCATCATTTTCATGGCCTTATAAGTCTTCCTTCATGATTATTGGTCCATTTTGCTTTGATTTAATGTTGTAATATGGCTTGAACATTCACATTAAAGGTCTTTAAAATTTAAATTATAATGTCTTGTGAAGGTGTTGTGAAGTGTTGTAAATTTTTTTTACATGTTTCTAGACTCTATTTATTACAATTCACCAAAAAATAACCTTTTCATTAGTTATCAAGTCCTATTTTAAAGTGTTGTAAAGTATTGTAACAAGATTTCATGATTTTCTAGGCATAATTTCACTATTTACACCTTTCTTATGCTTTATTTGACCCCTTTATGCCCTTATAAGGCTTAATTAAGTGTATTTTTGAATGTAAACTTGACAAATAACATTAAATACAACTTAATTCCCAACACCCACTTTCAAGTCCAAGGTGGAACCCATTTGCCATGGGTGGCAAATGAGTCCCTCTTGGCTCCAAATTCAAAAACTTTTAAATTTCCTTTTGGGTTTTTATTCAAAATTACTTGATGTCGGCTTGTGATGAGGTATTATTGGGTTACTAAGGCACAAGTGTGTATAAATAAGTATTTTTCTCATCATTTTACATCCCCTAATCTCATAATTCATTCAAGCATTCAATCATCCATTCAAGAACTTTGCATCATCTAATCAAGCATCAATAAAGTATCTTGGAGCAGCCATTGTTATATCTTCATATTTTATTCAACAAGGGTTTGGTAAGTTGATAGCATTTGCATGTTATTTGTTTATCATTCTCTTATATTTCATTATTTCATTAAGGGTTTGGTTATCAAAGTGGGGTTTGACCAAGGCAAACCCCTATTCTCTAACCCTCAACCATTTTCCCCTCTTTCATGTGTATTTACATAATTGTGTATGCAGATTTAACAAGCATTTAGGTGTTGAAGAGTTGTCAACAAGTCAACAAGGTGTTTCAAGTCAAATCAACCTCATTTCAAGCTTGGAGAAGACATTTTATCCATTTTCTACATAATTAACTTCCTCAACCTGACAAGCAGACACTCAGATCTAGTGTTGCAGAATTGTCCCATAATTTCTCAAAATTTTGTGAGAGGATTTATTTGCCACCAGTGGTGAAATGAGTCCCACCTAAAGGCTGGAAATCTAGATTTTGTCAGATTTTGGATCCCGACACTCAGAATCTAGTTTCTGATAGTTTTCATCATTAGCAGGATTGATTCGCCATCAGTGGTGAATCATTCCCATTGGCGATTTACAGTGATGTATGACAGTATTCAGAATATTTAAGATTCTTTGTTCTCTATCCAAGTGCACTCTAAATCAACCTTCTTCTTTTTTGTTTTGCATTTGTTCACACTTAGTTCATGTTTGCATATCACATTGTGTTTTCCAACATTGCATTACTCTTAGGTCTTGCATTCATAATTAGTCAAATATATCATCCAATTGTACTTAGTTCATTCCATTTAGTCTAAATAACATCATAAATTTCCTAATTTGAGTGAACCTAGCTAGACTTTTGAGTGGGGTTTATCTCTCTCCTTTTAGGTGAAACATCCTAAGAGCACAAGAGAAGCCTATAAGCCCTACCCAAAAATATACAACTCATTTTGGTGAACCTATAGATTGAGCACTTTACATTTCTAATTTTAATTGCATCTTGCATCCTAGACTTCATTTGCATCAACATTCAATTAGGGTATTGTCTTGTTTTTGCATCTTAGGGTTTCTCAAATTGCATTAGTGAAAGACTAATTTAGATTTCATTTTTTCATTGCATATCATTGAAAAACCTAAAAATCTGCATATGCATCATTCATTGGCATCTAAAAAGCATTAGAATCACTTTAAATTTTCTACAAAACATAAAAAAATATCATAGTTGGACTCATTCGCCACCCTACACAAATCAATCCACCTGCACATTTCATATTGCATTTTCATGGATTTTTCTGGAATTTTCCTGCATTTCTCTTGTTTTTTGTTAGTTCTTTGTTTCAATTTTAAATTTTTTTGTTATTTGCATTTTTCACTCCTATATCACCTTGCATTTGCATTCATGCCATCTTTCGTGGTACTTGTATGAGTGTTTGGTGCCCCATTGATAATACTTTAGTGAGACGAAGTTCTAGAATCATGGCTTCCCTAATAGTACTTCCATTGTGGACCTTGGGATCTCAAGATCTCCTAGTCCTATTATGGAAAATGGTGCATTATGCATTGAAAATACCAGTTTTATTCCCTCACCTTTCCATCCATTGAATGTTGACACACAAAATAGTTCCATCCCATAAGAAAAAGTCATTAGTATTCATGAGGATTTTGCACACTTACAACAAGACTTGTCCCTTGAAAACATTTCCACCATAGCCATACTAGCCATATAAAACTTTCATCATTTGATTGAAAGTGATGATGACCTACAAGTTATGAAAAGAATTGCTGATATTTACAATAAACATGCTTCTTCTAATTCCCAATCAAGAAACATAGTTGCAAGCCAAGGAGGACCTCACATTCCTCCCCTTGCAACCATCACATCCATACCCACTTATACCACTCCTTAGGTTACAACAACTATGCACCAGGTTAGTCATGTTTCATCCATGCAAGAAAAAATTTCCACCATTAGCCAAAGTCAAAATACTCCATCCACATATCATGTTCGTAGTAGCCCCTTATCTTTAGAAATATTATGAACCCCAATGCCACAAGGGATTGAACTTATTAGGTTTGAGAAATACGGAGGTAAAGGAGACCCTATTAATCATGT
This sequence comes from Sequoia sempervirens, assembly GCA_007258455.2. Classification (NCBI taxonomy): domain Eukaryota; kingdom Viridiplantae; phylum Streptophyta; class Pinopsida; order Cupressales; family Cupressaceae; genus Sequoia; species Sequoia sempervirens. The sequence continues at coordinate 412,923,038 of VDFB02270651.1, read as the reverse complement.
TAATGCTTACACAACCTTGTGTAGTGATTTTGTCCTTGAAGATAAGCTATTAGACGAACTTTTTCCTAGAACCTTAAAGGACACTGCATTAGAGTGGTTTTCAAACTTAACTAATCATTCCATTTGATCATTCAATGAACTTGTGGATGCCTTTATAAGTCACTTCCAATTTCATATGACTCATACAAAGACAATTGCTGATCTAATGCATTGTAGACAAAATGTTTCAATGAAGAAGTAACTGACTTCATTTCGCATTATTAGTTGTTGTATGCTCAAGTTGATGTCAAAATTCCTTATTCACATATGTAGAATATTTTTATCAAAAACTTGCACACAAACCTTCAGTATAAGTTAACTATGATGAAATTTCCTTCGTTTATGAATTTATGCACAATATTATCTAATTATCACAAACAAGTTTCTAGTTGTGATTCAAAGTCCACTTCTAACTGAGTTGAGAAATCTAAACCACAAAACCAAAACAACACATATTTTTTTTTAAACCAAACAAAGGCCTTTTATAGTTCATCTGCCTCCTCATCCACAAACCCAACCTATTCAAAGTCAAGTGGTAGCTATTCAAGCCACAATGCCTTATACCTATCATGATCTGAAAAGAGAATTTACCCCCTTACTTGATACCCTCCATAATACAATTAACCAATTACTCCAACAATAAATGATCACCTTTCCTACCATCAAACTAGTTGATACCACAAAACCTTTACCACCCACCTTTAAACCAAACACTTATTGCCATTTTCATCACCAAAATGGCCATGACACTGAATAATGTAACTGTCTCAAACACTTAGTTCAAGACCTCATTGATTCAGACCATTTGTCCATTGTGGGTGTCAATGACCAAGGCAATGAGTCTATTGCACCCCCTAACCAGAATTTACAATTTTTCACCAAGCCCATGCCTAAACACAATATTTCATTTTTCAAGGCTAATGAACCTTCAAATATTGATGTAATGAATGTTGATACCAATAATGAACAACATGATATATAACTCCAACTATTACCCATGTTAATCATGTGGATGAACTTGTGAGTGCTATAGATGTTATCCCTCATAAGGTCCCAACCAAAAAACTCTTGATATCACTTTTTCTTCTAAAGATATGCTTCAAAAACCTCTTGATGGTCCTCTTTACATACCTGGTAGGATCTATGATAAGCCCACCAATGGGATATTAATAGATCCTGCCTATGGCGAGAATGTGATCACAAAAGAGTTTTTAGTATTACATGAGCTATATCAAGATGACTATAATAATCCAACTACATGGATTAAAAAACATACTAGTTTTGCATGCCCTATGATCAGATTGATCATGCTCCCCTTACAAATAGGACCCAAAACTTTAGAGGTAACATTTTCAATTATTCCACAATCAAACCAATTTCATCTATGGTTGGGTCATCCTTGGCTTCACTTGATGAAAGCGGTCCCCTCAATTGTTCACAAATGTTTGAAGTTTCCACATAGAAATGAAATATTTACCATACACCATTGTGGCTTCAATCCATTATTGTCTAAAGGTATTTTTTCCTTAGAAGCCTTCTGACCTAAACCTGTGCAACCCATTACCCCCCATAAAGATTTCTTTTTCATAGCCTATCAAAAGTTCAAAGCCAAATGAATAGCCAAGTTTTCTCTTCGTATCATGTCCACATCCACTTACACTCCTCCTATCCTAGATGAAACCATGCTTCATCCTGAGTCCAACATTGAACAAACAATACAACCTCATGAGCACCCAACCATAGAAACTTCCCCTCCATTTAAATTTCCAAGAGAAAGTGACACCAATCCTATCATGCCTCCCCGTATTAAACAAGTGTATAAGCTAAAGAGAAAGTGATTGACCCATCTTCTTCAATTTCTTTTGTTCTCCCCCCTTTGGAAGAAAAGTAACCTATGATGGATCAACCCAATCTTACACCTCAACAAATTCAAAATAAAATTAAATGCAACCATAGTGCTAGGGAACATAGGCGTCATCGTCTTCTCCTTGCTTGTCAATCTCGAATGGAAGAAAATAAAGAAAACCAACCTCCACCTTTGAAAAATGTAATAAATGATCACCCTCTTCCTCCTGAGATGCCACAAGATAGTACAATCCATCCCTCACAAAAAATATGAACAAATCCAATAGCCACAACTTTTAATACATCCTTAGAAATAATCCTTCATCCTCCCATTGTAGTCAATCTTGATGATGATGATGATGAGGAGATCAAAACAATAGATGAAGAAGTTCATAATGATTTAAATTATTTATTTTCATCTACCATGAGCTTAAATGATAAATCTTCTCAACCAGGTGAAGAACCTGGCACATCTCCTAGTTTGGCACTTGCAATTCTTCCTTTGGAAAGTCAACTGCCCTCACAATACACTAAACATGAGTAGGAGGTGGATGACCTATTAGATGGTTGACTTGCATTCGCCCTACTAGCCTTTTATACTTATTTTCCTTTTTCTTCTTTTCCATTTTATTTGAATGTATGTGTGTATCATGTTCCCTCATATCATGTGTTTGATGTTCTCTCTCTTTGTACACTTCCTCTATTTGTCCCTCTATTATTCTATATGTCGTGTATTTCCTTTTTTCCTTTACGTTTTCCTTTTTGGGATGACGCAAAGCGTAGAGATTCCCTATGTCTCTTCCATGTTGAACCAAAAGGTCCCCTTCCTTTTTTCCTTTTTGTCTTGTGTTTTCCTTTTGTGGATGACACAAAGCGTAGAGATTCCCTATGTCTCTTCCATGTTGACCCAAAAGGTCCCTTTCCTTTTTTCCTTTTTGTTTTGTGTTTTCCTTTTGGGGATGATGCAAAGCATTGAGACACCCTATGTATCTTCCATGTTGACCCAAAAGGTCCTTTTTCTCTTTTGTTTTTGCTTGTGTTTTCCTTTTAGGAGATGACATAAGGCATTGAAACTAAAATGTCTCCTTAATTTTGACCCAAAATATTTTCCTTTTCTTTCACCTTTTTGCTTTCTTTTCACTTGTATTTTCTGTTTGGGGATGATGCAAAGCATTGAGACCACAATGTCTCTTCCATGTTGACCCAAAATGGATCTTACTTTTCTTCTATTTCCATTCTCTTTGTGTCATTCTTCTAGTTCTATGTGCTTTGTGGAATGATGATAGTTCTGAGCTCTTTCATAAAAACATTGTAGTAATGAACATACTAACCCCAAATCTATAGATCCTTTATGTGTTTGGTATGTTCCTTTCTCTAGGGCAGCCTCCCTTTCTTTCGTTTTCTTTTCATTTACATGAAGCAACCTTACTTGGAAACATATGACTTGGCATAGAGCTTTCTGAGTTGGCTCTCATGTCTTATTTTTCTTTTTTCCATTTTCTTTCTTGTGCTACTTTAAAGTAATTTCTCACAGAACAGTGTGTAGCAATTCCATTAAAGTGGGGGACATACATTACCATAATTCATATGCATCGTTGGTTCTTAACTTGCAACCTTGTCATTTCATATGATGCATTTGTTACTTTGTGGAAAACATTGGGTGTGATAACAGTTTGTAAGTGTGATCTATCTTAGCATATTACACTCCTCTTAGTGGCTTGATGCGGCACAATGCATCCCCTAAGTTGTGAATATTTTATTCTTTGATTGGTCCTCTTTTGGAGACATTAGAAACAATCTTCCCTAAGTTATAGACCTCGCATAAACCTAACAAGACTCCTTTGAACATATTTTCTATTTTACACTTTTACATTTTACATTTTTTCATTTTACATTTTTCATTTTTGCCACCTTGCATAATGCAACTTGCATGCCTGTGGTACCTTTGTCTTTATTGATGGGTTTTAAGCATACAAATATTTTCTTGTCTCATGAAGCATGAACTGGCATTTTCCTTTGTGGCACCTTGTTAAAGTTATTAGGAGGTATAACTTTGATATGGTTGAGTGAGAAGCCCATTCAGTGGCACAACTTTCCCCGCAGCCACCTTTGTGTTTGTGAGTGCATACCAACTAGTGTATCTATTTTACCTTTTGGGATTTCTCACCCAGTGAACCACCATTATTTTTGTCACCCCAAAGTGAGTATGCACTCTTCTTTTCAAACAAACAACCTAGATCTAATCCACAACTAGTTGGACAGACGATTGAAGCTCCATCCGACCTTTCTTCTTTTATTTCAACACTTGTGTGTTCCTTTGTTCTTATGTTTAGTTTTCCATGGGATCTTCATCTTGGGGGTTTGATCATCCATCTTGATCATTTTAATTCCATCTTGCTAACATAAGTGGATTGGGATCCTTCTCAATATGCATGGCTACTTTAGTGTGAGTTTGGAGCAAGTCCATCCTCTCACTAAAGTGGGGGCTCAATGTGCCATAGAAAAATGACCCCTCATCATTTAATGCTTTTCTAGGCATAGTTTCACTATTTACACCTTTCTTATGCTATGTTTGACCCCTTTATGCCCTAATAAGGCTTAATTAAGTGTATTTTTTAACGTAAACCTGACAACTAACACTAAATGCAACTTAATTCCTAACACCCACTTTCAAAGGCCAAGGTGGGACCAATTCGCCATGGGTGGCGAATGAGTCCCTCTTGGCTCCAAATTCAAAAAAAATCAAATTTCCTTTTAGGTTTTTATTCAAAATTACTTGATGTCAGCCTATGATGAGGTATTATTGGGTTACTAGGCACAATTGTGTATAAATAAGTGTTGTTCTCCTCATTTTACATCTCCTAATCTCATAATTCATTTAAGCATTCAATCATCCATTCAAGAACATTGCATCATCTAATCAAGCATCAATCAAGTATCTTGGAGCAACCATTGTTATATATTTAGATTTTCTTCAATAAGGGTTTCGTAAGTTGATAGAATTTTCATGTTATTTTTTTATCATTCTCTTAAATTTCATTAATTTATTAAAATTTTGTTTACCAAAGTGGGATTTGACCAAGGAAAACACCTATTCTCTAACCCTCAACCATTTTTCCCCTCTTGCATGTGTATTTGTAGAATTGTGTATGCAGATTTAACAAGAATTTAGGTTTTGAAGAGTGGTCAACAAGTCAACAAGTTGCTTCAAGTCAAATCAACCTCATTTCAATCTTGGAGAAGATATTCTATCTTTTTTCTGTAGAATTAACTTCATCAACTCGACAAGCAGACAACCTCAGATTTGGTGTTGCAGAATTGTCCCCTAATTTCTTAGAATTTTGGGAGAGGACTGATTCTCCATCAATGGTGAATGAATCCCACCTAAAGGTTGGAAATCCATACTTTGTCATATTCTAGATCCCAACACTCAGAAACCAGTTTCTAATAGTTTTCATCAGAAGCAGGACTGATTCGCCATCAATGGTGAATGAGTCCCACTGGTGATTCTCAGTGATCTCTATTAGCATTCAAAATATTCCACATTCTCCATTCTCTACCCAGGTGCACTCTAAATCAACCTTCTTTTTTGTTTTACATTTGTCCATATAGTTCATGTTTGCATATCACATTGTGTTTTCTGACATTGCATAACTCTTAGGTCTTGCATTCATAATCAATCAAATAGATCATCCAATTGTACTTAGTTCATTCCATTTATTCTAAATAACATCATACATTTCCTAATTTGAGTGAATCTAGTTAGTCTTTTGAGCGAGGTTTATCTCTTTCCTTTTAGGTGAAACATCCTAAGAGCGCAAGAGAATCCTATAAGCCCTACCCAAAAATCTATTGTTTAGTTCCTATTGCTAATACTATAGTGAGACAAAGTTTGAGACTCATTTCATCCTACAATAGGAAACTCATCGTGGATCTTGGGTTGTCTAGTTCTTTCACTCTTAGTATTGACACCAGTACACTAGGTATGGGCCACACCCTTAACAAATCTTTGTGTTCAAGTAGTGGGATGAATGTTGAAACAATGGTTGCTAGTATTCCACAAGAAAACATAATTCAAATCCTTGAAGAATAAAAAAACCTACAACATCAAGTTCGAAACAACATGTCAACTACTACCATCACTACCATAGATAACATTCATCGCATGCTTGAAAGTGAAGATGGACTTGACCTTGTGAGAAACATAGTTCAAATATTTGGAAAACACTTCCCCTCAAACACTAGTTATCCTTTACCTACCAACAATGTCACAAGATAAGGAGGAATTCAAATTCCCCATCCCACAACAATTTCCTCTATTACTACCTATACCAACCCTTAAGTCACAACAACAATACAACCAACTAGTAATGTGATTCCTTCCCTGGGTATTTTTGCTAGCATCTCTAGTACCCTTTTGGTATCACATGTCATCTCTCCTACTACCATACCACCTATAAGTATTCCATTCACTTTCCCCTTGAACACATACACCCCTTCATCTTTTTCACCTCCATCTCATAATACAAGCAATGACCCTCTCATAATTCAACTCTTACAAACTATTTCATCCCTTCAAAATCAAGTTTCCACCATAAACCAAAATAAAAATGGCCCACCTACATATTATGTCAAAAGTAGCTCCTTGTCCTTGGAGATATTGGTAACATCGATGCCACAAGGTATAGAGGTTCCTAGATTCAAGAAATATGGAGGGAAAGGGGATCCTTCTAACCATGTTTCCGCCTATACCACCTTATGTAGTGACTTTGTCCTTGATGATAAACTCTTGGCTAAGATTTTCCCTAGGACCTTAAAAGACACTGCCTTGGAATGGTTCTCTTCATTACCAAACAACTCAATTCGTTCATTTAGTGAACTTGTTGAGGAATTTATAAATCATTTCCAAGTTCATATGACACCTAAAATTACCTTGTCTGATTCGATGATATGCAAGCAAAAAGAAGAAGAAAATATTATCGACTTTATCTCGTGACTCCAATCGCTTTATTCCCAAATAGATTTCAAGTTTATTGACCCTCACCTTAAAAATATGTTCATGGAGAATTTGTAAATTAAGATACAAGATAACTTACCATGATTAAATTCCCCTCCTTCATGCAGTTATGTACTAATCTCTATGATTATCAAAATTCAGTTAGTAGTTGAGATACAAAATCCACTTCTAGCCATACTGAGAAGTTTGAGTTTGTAAGTCAAAACAGTTCTCAACATTTTATAAAATAGACTAAAGGATTCCTCTAGTTCAATCCCCCTCAACAAACAACTCAAAATGCTAATAACCAAGTATTTGTTGTTAAAGCCATGATACCCTTTAGCTATGGTGATTCAAAAAGACAATTCACTCCTACCCAATGCCCTTCACAACACAATGAAACAACTCTTAGAACAAAAGATGATTACCTTGCCTCCTATTAAAAATCCTGATCCTAATAAACCATTACCCATAAACTACAAACCAAATTCTTATTGTCATTATCACCGAAAAAATGGACATGATATAGAACATTGTAAGTGTCCTAAATATCTTGTGCAAGACCTCATTGATTTTGGTTGGCTTTCCATTGGATGTGTTAGTGATCAAGGAAATAATTTTGTTGCCCCTCCTAACCAAAATATGCAAATTTTTACCAACCCTATGCCTAGTCATAACATTCCATTTGTCAAAGCCAGCGATGAATGTTGATATAGATGATGATAACAATGATATTGTTCAACATGATCCTATCGATATTGATCCTATGGATGATAAGGTAGGATTGATACATTTTATTCCTCATAATGGCTGAAATAAAAAGCCTCTTGAGATTGCTTTCTCCTCACAAGATATACTTAAACATGCACCCGGTGGTCTTCTTTACATAGAAAACTAAATATATGACAAGCCCACTAATGGGATATGAATAGATCTCATCTATGGAGAGAATATGATCACCAAATAATTCTTACTTCTGCATGAGCTCTATCAAGATATATATGATAAACTAAAATCATGGATCAAGACACATAACAATGTCACTTGCCCTATGATGGGATCAATCACCCTTCCTTTACAGATAGGACCAAAAATATTATATATCTCATTCAACATCATCCCGCAGTCAGACCAATTTCGTCTAAAGCTAGGCTATCCATGGCTTCACTCCGTGAATGTAGTTCCTTCAGTTGTATATAAATTCCTAAATTTTCCCTCTAACAATGAAATTTTCATCGTCTATCATAGTAGCTTTATCCCTTTGTCTTCTTGTGGAAAATTTTTCTTAGATTTCTTGTGGCTCGAGCCTATAGAACCTATCAAACCACAAGAAGACTTCTTTTTCAAATCCTACCAAAAGTTCAAGGAAAAGAAAATAACAAAAATATCCCTTTGAAACATGCCTCAACTTACAACTGAGCCTACAATCCTTGATGAAACCATGATTGAACCTAAAGAAATTCCAAATATCAAAGACCGACCTAAGATAGAACCTTCACCTACTTCCTAGAAGAGACCAAGAGATAACAAAAACAATCTTGTCACATCTCCTAGAATAAAACAAGTTTACAAGGTTAAAGAGAAAGTGGTTGAACAATCTACCATGGTTCCTATGGTTCCTCCTGTTCCTCCCCTTGAGAAAGAAAAGAATCCTATGGTTTATCAACTTGCTTCTACACAAATGCAACTAGAAAAACAAACTAAAAGAAGTAGAGGTGCTAGAGAGAGTAGGCATAGATGTTGTGCCCTTTCTCATAGATTAAAAAAAAAAAAAATCAAGAAAATCAAGATCCAAAATTGACTAAAGCAATGTATGACGAGTCTACCCTTTTCTCGAAACAAAAATATCCTACAACTCAACCACAACAAGAGCTAAAAACTTTTTTAGAATTATCATTCAACCACCTATTATGATTAATTTAGACAATGATGAGGAGATTACTAAAATTGATGAGGAGGTGCATAATGAATTAAACATGTTTTCCTCTTTCATGAGATTAAATGAAAATTCTCCTAGGAAGAGTGTTGAACTTGGTAATGACCCTACTTAGACACTTGCTATTATCCCTTTGGCTAGTTTCTCACCTTCAACATATCATGAACATGATTGGGATGCAAATGACTTGCTTTAGGTTGACTCACATGTGCCTTATTAGTCTTTTGCATTATTTCTTTTTCATTTTCATTTGTTTTATTACATGTGCATGATGTGATTCCCCATGACATTCTATTTGATGTTCTATCTCTCTTTGTGACATTCATCTATTTGTACCTACATTCATCCATAGATCCCTCATGTGTTTAGAGTTTCATTTTGAGGCAACCCCTTCCCCGTTTTCATGACGTAACTTTATTTGGAAACATATGACTTAGCATAGAGCTTTCCAAGTTTTCTCTCATGCCTTCTTTATCGTTAGCATTTATTATTTGCTACTTTAAAGTAATTGCTCACAATATGTTGTTCAACAATTTCTTTAAAGTGGGGGCATACATTGGCATTATTCTTTTTCATTTTTTATTTTCATGTTTCATGGTGTAGTCTTCTCATTTCATACAATTAATTTTTGGCTTTGTGGTTAACATTGTGTGTGATGTCCCTCAAGAGTGTGATCTCTCTTGGCATATTATATTCCTCTTATTGGCTTGATGCAACACATTACATTCCATAAGTTGTGAATATCCTATTCTTTTATTGGTCATCTCTTGGAGATATTAGGCACATTTTTTTTTCCTAAGCTAAGACCTCATATGAACTAAGAAAGACACCTTTCAATGTTCTTTCTTGTTGCATTTGGATTTTCGGTTATATTGCCACCTTGCATATTACACTTTGCATGCATGTGGATCCATCTTGTTTGTTCATGAGTTCCAAGCATATGAAGCTATTCTTGCCTCATGAAGCTTGAAGTTAATTGTTATGTGGCACCTTATCAAAGTTATTAGGAGGTATAACTTTGACATGGTTTGATGAGAAGCCTGAATGAGGGATGACTTTCCCTTAGCCACTCGTGTGTGTGTGTGAGTACATACCAACCATGATTGTATGTGTCTCACCTTCTTGGATTACTCAGCCAATAGACACCCTAAAGTTTCGTTACCTCAGTGTGAGTGTGCCTTTTTCGGATAAATACTCTAGATTTGATCCACATCGTGTTGGAAAAATGGTCCAAGCTTGATCCACCCCTCTTTTGTTTTGTTCTTTTTCTATTTGACTTTGGCATTGTATTCTTGTGCCTTGTTATTTCTCTTCATATTATTTTCATGTGTGATCTTTTGTGCCTATGTGGGTTTGTCATATGACCCTGGTCCTAGGGGCTTGCACAACCCTCTTGATCATAGTTGTCCTATCTTACTAGAATTGGCACATTTAGACCCCTCTTGAGGTTGATTGGTCTACTTTAGTGTGAGTTGGAAGCAAGTTCCTCCTCTCACTAAAATGGGGGCTAGATGTAATGATGATAAAAGTACTCCCTAACATGGCCTTGATTTAGTGTTGTAATATGTCTAACATATCCATTAGGATATGGGCCCTTGTGAACTAAATGAGCTTATTGATGCCTTATTTGGAGTGTTGTAAAGTGTTGTAACACACTTTCACAATTTTCTATGGTTTTATTAAATAATTGGGCTTCTTTATACTTTAATTGGACTTATTTTTCTTCCACAAGCCTCATTTAATACATCTTTTAGAGGATTATCCTAACATAAATCAACATCCAATCATAATCTAGGTGTTTTCAAGTTGTGTGGACTAGATTTAGTGGTATGGGACTCATATGCAACCTTCGTTGTATGGCTCCCACCTAGGGTTTTGGGTCTCGATCCTGATTTTACACCTTTCTAAGCATTTTTTTAAATGGTCCCATAATTTATGCCTAATGAGACTCATACGCCACCTTGGGTGTATGAGTCCTGTGTGGCCCAAAAATCAAAATTAATTCAAATTATTGTTGGTATTTTATCATCCTAGATTTGATGTCAGCTAGTAGTGTTGTAATTTTAGGAATTTTTGCATAATTAAGTATAAATACAAGTTTCTTTCACTCATTTTCCTCCCAAGCATCCAAGTATTCATGAATAAAGCAAATTTGAGTTCACAAGAGCATTCAAGTGTTTACAAGAGTATTCGAGGGAAGATTATCAAGTTTTTAAGAGCATTATTCAAGTATCAAGTATCATGTCAAAGCCTTCATGCATCATGTTTTCTTTTGAGCTAACAATTATGATGTAGAGTTTCATGATTCAAGCAAGATTCAAGATCTACATCCATTGGAGCCACTTCATACATGTTTGTAACACTTTATTGCTAAGGTTTGGTGAGTTTCAACATCTTATTTTGTTCATTCATCATTCTCCATTCCTATTTCATTTCATTTTAAGGTTTGATTACTAAAATGGGGTTTGACCAAGGAAAACCCCTTTCCACTAACAAAAGAACATTTTTCCCACTCTTTTGTGTGTGATTTGTAGGTCTAGGTTGAAGAAACATTGAGGAGAAAGTTCTCAAAGTGTCCAAAGTTGTCAAAGTTGTCACCTTGTACATTGGAGATACTTGGAAGATTTCTACAAGCTGAAAATTAGTGTTGTGGATTCAAAAATCAATTGGGAAGGACATAACATACATTAAAGAGAAGATTCAAACTTTGAAGCTTTAGAAAACTCTAACTAGACTGATACAACACTTTTGGCATATGAGTCCCAATTTAGGTCATTTTTCAGGTTTTTGCAATATCAGACACCCATTTGCTAGATTTTAATTTTTGTACAGAAACCTAGATCTAGGACTAAATCACCCAGAATAGCATATGAGTCATATCAGGATTCAAAATCAACATTTTTAGCAATTTCAGCATTTCAGAGTTCATTCCAATCTTCTATAGATTCTCAGGTGCACACATTTCATCTTGTAGCTTTTGTTCTATTTTACATGCATTTTTAGGTCATTTAGTGAAAGATTGCATCATACTAGGTTTAAGCATTTTTATTTGCAATGCATTTGTCTTTCCAAGACCTATCTTGTTATGGAAACCCTCATTAGTTTACAATCAGATCTTAGGAAAGCCCTATTGTAAGATCTCATTCTCCTTTGTGTTGAGATCTCTAAGGTTTCCCTTCAATGAGATAATTGTGAAGTGGGTTTTGTCTATGTCTTAAACCATGCAAAAGAAAATCATCAATTTTCTATTACATTTGCTTTGAATTGATCTCTCTTAGGATCTCATATAGGGTTTTAGGATTGCATTGTTTGCATTCTCTAAATCTAAAAAATACAAAAAAAAAACATCTTACATATCATTTATATCATATCAACTTGCATTTGAAAATTGAAAACAAAGTTGCATATCAAACTAGGTATTGTAATTTATCATTTCGTCACATTTTCAACTTGCATTTCACATTGTATTTACAAAAAAATAAACCAGAATTTGAAAATCACTAGAGAAGGCTTAAAATTTTGTAAAATCAATTTCAAAACCCTAATCTAGGACCCATTAGCCCTAGGGAGAATGAGTCCCTATTCAGACCTAAATCTATATTTATGGAATTTAAAAACTTATGTTCTATGCTTTTGTTTGTTGTCATCTACAGTCTGTTGAGTTTCTGTTTCATTCATTTCATTAGATATAGCTTAATTCGGTTCATTTAGTGCATTGTCTAAATTCAAAATTGCATTTACAAAATTTCATTTTTAGATTGTTGTATAGTGTAATCATCAAATTTCCTTGTTTAGAATCTAAAAATTGCATTTACACATTTCATTCTAGGTCCTTGCACTATATTTCAAGCCTCTTTCCATTTTGGGTTTGCACACTAAGTTTGTAAAACTTGTATGAGCTTAACAACTTGGTGTCCTATTAGAAATACTATTGTAAGACATAGTTTGAGACTCATGTCATCCCGTGATATACCATTTTCCATGGATCCTAGCATTTCTATCTCTCTTCCTAAAAGTATTGATAATCAGCCCCTATGGATCATAGTATGCATAATTCATTTCCTATGACTTCCATACTTACAATCAATGTGCATGATTTTCATTTCTCACAAGAAGATATAAAAATACTAGATGAAGGCCTAGAAAAGTTCCAAGAAATTATACTTACTGAAAGTGTGGACATTAGTATACTCACTACTTTACAAAATCTAAGGAAAATTCTTTAAACTAGAAATGGAACACAAATTGTCAATAGCCTCAGTTGCTTCCTTTATGAGAACTTAAACAAAAAAGAGAATAGTAGCATCCATGCTGCACTCAACTTTATCAAAGCTACACCTCGTAAGGGCTAAACGAAAATGCCTCTTGATATTTCTTTCTCACAAAAAGACATACGTAAACATGCACTCAATGGTCCTCTTCACATAGCTGGACGAATCAATGACAATCCCACTAATGGGATATTTATTGATCTCGTCTTTGGTGAGAATGTGATCACCGAAGAATTTCTATTGGTGCATGAACTTTATAAGATACATATGATAAACCAAAAGAATGGATCAAGACACATAATGGTTTTGCTTGTCCTATGATAGGCTTGATAGATCTCCCTTTAAAATTTGGAACAAAAACATTAACTATCTCATTCACCATCATCACGCAATTAGACCAATTTCGTGTGAAGTTAGGCTACCCATGGCTTCACTCCATGAATGTCATCCCCTTGGTTGTGCATAAATGTTTAAAGTTTCACTTTGGAAATGATATCTTTATTTTGCATCATAGTGGGTTTAATCATGTGTCTTCCTGTGGGAACTTTTTATTGGATTTCTTTTGGCCCAAGCCTATTGAATCTATTAGACCTCATGAGGACTTCTTTTTCAAATCCTATCAAAATCTCAAGGAAAAACATATAGTATAATTATCTCTCAGAAAAATGCCTCAACCCATGATTGAGCCACCTATCCTTGATGAAACAATGATTGAACCAAAAGTATTTCCAAACATCCAAGAGTATCCTATGAAAAAACCTAATGCGATTTTGTATAAGAGACCATGAGACAACCAAAACAATCCCATTATGTGTCCTAAAATTAAACAATTTTACAAAGATAAAGAGAAAGTGGTTGAAAAACCTCTCGTGGTTCTTTACATTTCTCCCCTAAAGGAAGAAAAGAAACCTATGGTTGAAAACCCCACTCCTACACAAACACAAATTGACAACAAATTGAAATGAAACCAAAATTCTAGAGTGCATAAGTGTAGATGTCGTGCTATTGCTCGTATGCTACAAAATCAAGAAGAAAAGAGCTACATAGAAAATAAAAATCCAAAATTACCTAAATCAATGCATGATGATTTTATACCCTCACCCCAACATAAACAAGAGCCTTCAAGAGAAAATATCATTTGACCTCCTATTGTGATTAATCTAGATGATGACATTGACATTGCAAAGATTGATGAATAGTGCATAATGAGTTAAATACATTTTTTCCTCTTCTATGAGCTTAAATGAAAAATATACTAATAAGAGTGTTAAACTTGGTTCTTCCCCTATTTCGACACTTTCTAATGTCCATTTGGCTAGTTTTTTTTCCTTCTATTTATACCGACTAAGATTAGGATGTGGATGACCTACTATAGCTTGACTTGCATGTACCTTACTAGTATTTTTATTTTTCTATTTTTCACATTTCTTTATGCGATTTCATGTGTGTAATGTGATCCCTAGTGCTATTTCATTTGATGTATATCTCTCTCTCTTTTTGTGCATTCCTCTGTATGTATCTACATTCTTCTTTATGTCATAAACATTTCATCTTTTTTGCTTGTCTTGTCTTTTCCTTTTGGGGATGACATAAGGCATCGATAAATTTAGGTCTATTCCATGTTGATCCAAAGAATTTTTCTTTATTTTCACTCTCTATGTGTCATTCTTCCAATTCTATGAGTATTTATGGAATGACGATAGTTCTACGCTCTATAAAAACATTGTAAGAAAGACATACTGACCCTGGATCCATAGATCCCTTATATACTTCTGGGTGCAACCCCTTCCTCGTTCATTGTGTAGCTTTATTTCAAAAACATATGGCTTGGGATAGGGTTTTTTGAGGAAAGCTCTCATGTCTAAGGAGAAAAAATTGGCTACTTTAAAGGAGTTTCTCATAGCAATGGAATGGTCTTAGCAACCACTTTAAAGTGGGGGCATACATCGATAACATCTTTCAACATTTTGCATATTTCATGGTGTAATTTTCTTTTTCTTGTGATGCGTCCTTTTCTTGGTGGTGTCATTGGGTTTGATGTCCTCCAAGAGTGGAATATGTCTAACCGTACGAATTTCCCTTAGTGGCATGATGCGAAGCAAGGCATCCCATAAGTGGAAATCGTATATTTTTGACTTGTCCTCTCTTGGAGACATTATGCAAGATGTTCCCTAAGAAGAAGACATTACATGAAGCAAGATCCCCTTGAACAATAACCCATAGATATAATATTCATAAGCATTCAAAATTGTGGTTCCTTATTGAAGTTGTCAAGATGATGACTTTAAAATGGTATGGGAGGCTATAATGATTCTCTCATTTTCCACCTTTCCGGGATACTCACCTAGTGGACGGCTTGAGGTTCCACTATGCCAGAGTGAGCATGTGTCGTTTGCATAGTGGACATCATGCTTTTATTTTGAATTTTTTTGGAAAAATATCTTAGACTTGGTCCACATCATGTTGGACAGAATGTTGAGGCTTGATCCTTCCCCTTTTTCTCGAAAAAACAGTAGCGTTCCAAATCGCATTGGAACAGTCGAAGCTTGATCCTTTATTTTCCTTTATTTTCTTGGTCTTTGATAGTGTATGATTTTATATATTTTTTATTATTGTATATATATGTTTCTTGAATGTTTACTTTAGTGTGAGTTTGACATGGGGTCATGAATACTCTCACTAAAGTGGGGGAAAAATGCAGTAGCAAAAAAAGTATCCCTTTTTCCTTAATTTGGGAATGAATTAATAAAATGGACTTAATTGTGCCTTATTTAGGGTGTTGAAAAGTGTTTCTTTACACTTTCACACTAATCTAGGTATTGAATTAATTAATTGAGGTTAATTGAGCTTAATTGGCCTCTTAAATTCAAATGCAAACCTTATTTATTACATTTTCCAAGGGATAAAACGTAACTCATTAGTAATATTACACAACACTTAATTTGGCAAGATTTGTGTTCTAGGATAGTGACCTAGGACCCATTCACCACCTAGCGAATGGGTCCTCACTAGGTCCTAGGACCTCCTTTTGGAATTTTATTTTGCATTCCCTGAAATAGGTCCTAGTTAAGTATGCTAGGTCCCATTCGCCCTATGGTGAATGGATCCTCCTTAACTTAGGAAACCCCCTTTTGGGTGTGTTTTTTGCAGGATTTTAATAATTTCAAATCGTAGATCTAATGTTGGCTTGTGTTATTTGAATTTCGAGATTAATATTAAGTTAAGTATAAATATAAGGCTATTTCACATAGTTTCATCCTAGAAGATCTAAGCTTTCAAGTATTTAAGCATTATAGAAAAATTATGATCAAGAGAGCATTTCAAGAGTATTTCAAAGGAATTCAAGGGAAGATTATTGAATTTTATTGCAAAAATCAAAGGTCATATGTATCATCATGTCAAAGGCATAGTGCATTATGCATGGTGTTGAGCTAATGTGTTGTTATAGCATTGAAGATCATATTCAAGCATTGTTTCATATCTAAATTCAAAATCAAGATCTATATTCCTTCAAGCCGCTTCATGCTAGATTGCTAATTTGTACACCAAGACTTCATCCAAGGTATCATTGTTTCATGTGTCATGTTTCGTTGTTCCATGATAAGGTTTAATAACCAAAATGCGGTTTGACCAAGGAAAACCCCTATTCCCTAACAATCAACAATTTCTCCTCTTTTGATGTGTAATTGCAGGTTCTAGATTGAAGATCAAGTGGAGAGAAAAATTGTCAAAATTGTGAAGTTGTAAAAGTTATCACCTTTCATGCAAGATCACGGAAACTAAGCTATAGAATTTATTTATCTTTTGGGAGTTGAACACCTAGGATCTGGGAGTGTAGACATTGAAGAGCATGATCTTGAAACTGGTTTTCTAGAACCCTAATAGAGATCAATTTTCTACTGGGTGAAGGAGTCCTTAATGAGGCCCAAAAAAAAACTTTTCCAAAAGGGTACACATCATTTTAATATATGAAAACCAACCTTTTTACTATTATAATAGTTAGTTTTATTTTCTGATTGTTATTTATGCATGATTTTACCTCTCATAATTTATTGAAACATCAAGTCAAAAATTGGGTGCACCCATTTGGTAATCTCATTTTGTGATTGCACCCTCTTTTTATATGTTTCAAAGGGATTAGGATTTAATGGTTGAGGGTTTATGTGTTGAGGGTTAAAATATTAGGGTTCAAGGTATAAGGTTGAGGGATTAGGGTTGAGGATTTAATGTATAGGGTAGAGGGTAGAGGGTAGAGGGTTGAAGGTTTAGGGATTAGGGTTGAGGGTTTAGGGTATAGGTTTGAGGGTATAGGTTTGAGGGATTAGGGTTGAGGGTTTAGGGTATAGGAATGTGGGTTGAGGTTGTAGGGTTTAGGGATGAGGGTTGAAGTTCTAGGGTCTAGGGTTTGAGGTATAGGGTATAGGGTTGAGGTATAGGGTAGGTGTTATGTATTAAGGGTATATTGTATAGTGTTAAGGTATAGGGTATAGGTATGAGGGTTGAGGTTGTAGATTTTAGGGTTTTAGGTATAGGTTTTATGGTATAGGGTTAAGGTATAAGGATGTGGGTTTAGGTTATAGGGTTTAGGGTTTAAGGTGTAGTGTTTAGAGTATAGGTTTAAGGGTATAGTGTTAAGTGTTGAGGATATATGATATAGTGTTAAGGTATAGGGTATAGTGTTTAATGTTTAGAGTTTAATGCATGGAGTTGAGGGTTGAGGGTTAATGTATAGGCTTGAGCGTATAGGGAATTATGGTGAAATTTCATATCACACACAATGAGACATAGATAGCACTTACAAAATGTCATAATTTCTTGAAGAAAGGTCTCATAGATGTACCTAAACCAAACCCCCTATTGAAACATGATGATAGTTAGAAAACCTTTACAAAATTAAAATTTTTAAAACACAAGCACACTTTAAAAAAGTTGAAATTTGGCTATTTTTAGAGCAAGCCAAAATGCAAGTGCATTTTTTCTTTCTCTAAAAATGGTAGAACAGGTAGGAAACTCATGATATAGGCCCACATTCCATGTTATTCTCCTGCTTCTAAGAGTTATTTGGTAAAAAATATATTTTCATGTTGTTTGAGAAAGCACATGCAGTTTTCACACATTCCACCACCTTTGCACCACCTTTTTCTAGTTTTCAAACTTAGGAAGGATGAAATAACAGGGTTTTTACATCGAATTTGATTATATGAACTCAAATTTTCATGTTTGTAGTGTTGCAATGTTAATTAGGATTTTACTGTTATAATTTCACATTATAGATTGGTCAATTCCATAGTTTTTAGTAATTCTATTAGAGTTATATAGAATTAAAAGTTGAAAAGGAAGAAAGTTCATGAAAGTCTCAAATTCTTGAGGAATTGGTGTAAGAAGAAAAACAAACTACACATAATTAGGTAGTTTCTCAAATTGAATCTATGATTTTAAGGTATGTCAAGTCTTTATACACATGTGATTTACATTTTCCTTCGTTCTCTTATGTTTCTTTATCACTTCTTATCATACATGCTTAATATAATGCTTTTATTTTGTTATCATGTTGATTTTGGGATTATATTTTATTAAGTATTCAAAGTTATGAGTGCTCAACATACATAGCCTTAATTAGATGCATTAGATTTTTCCAAGGGATTACATTATATTTTTTTAATATAATCAAATGCATCATATTAATAATATCTTTAACTTTATTAGGTCTTTCAAAATCCTCTTAGGAAAGCCATAGCTTCATTAGGTATTCCATGTATCATATAAAATTTGAAGTTCTTTATGCTCCATTTGCATTTTTTCCATGATTCTTGTGATATCATGTCACACACAACCTTTGAGGGATATCTATTTGGAAACTATAGTATTTTTGCAACAACTCCATATTAATATTCATTTGGAATACCCTTAAGCTTAAACATATTTATTGCAATATCCATGATGATCCTATTCTTTTTCTTTGCTACAATATCTTTTTGTTAACTATCCTTTTTGTTAAGTATCACTAGTTGTAAACTCTCTATTAATTCTTTCATTATTGCAAAAGATTATAAATTATTTGGAGGATTACATGAACCTTATTTATCTACTCTAACTTGAACTTAAAGAGTTTCTATATTTCTTCTCAACTTGGCCCTTGAATTCTTTTCAAACTTATTAAAAGTTTTAGATTTATGCTTCAAGAAGTAGACCCATGTCTTTTAGCTATTGTCATCAATGAAGGTCATATGATATTGATTTTTGTCTAGGGTGAGACTTTTCTTGGGGTCACACAAGTCTGTATGCATCAAATCCATTGCTACTTGCTCTCTTGTAGAATTCCTTCATTGAAAGAATTATCTATGTTTTTTGTACCTAAAATATAAACTTTATATTTTCTCTTAGACTCATTATAGTTAGTAACCCCTAACCATATCATCCATGGATAAAAGAATAAGCTCAAGATAATTTAAATGTGAATACCATAAATTTTGGAGCCTATACTGTACTTTTTTCCTCCCATTTTTTAAAGATAATGCACTTTTTTATTTTTTGTCAACACTTTCTAGCCTTTTTGGACTAGTAGTCCAACACTTAAGAAATTATGTTTTATGTCTAGAGCATAATATTATTGTTCCCTATTTTCAAACTAAATATTTTAAAAATGAATGCTAATAAGTTTCATTTCCACTCATATAATTGTGACATCCACTATCTAGGTACGAAACTTTATCAATATCCACACCTCTTATGTTGGTTTGATCTTGTATATTATTTTACCTAGTTCACATAATCAGTCACACACACACACACACACACACACACACACACACACATATATATATATATCATGTATCAATCCATCAACAAACAAAAAGGGAACCAAAACCCTACCCAACTATTCATGCACTTCCTTGAGGATAGTATCCTAATAGTTTTTATTGGTTACTTTTATGTTCCCTAATGCCAATGGTAGAATGTTTAATTTAGGTTATTCATCAACCTTAGATTTTTGGCACTTGTTGGATCATTGATGTCAAAAATGGTTGTTGGCAGTGGTTATCATTGGTGTCAATACTGATGTTGTGCATGTTTTGCACACACACCCTGCCGAATGTAGGGACCTCCTATCTTTTGCTCCTAACAGATCATTTTCACTCCCAACAAGTTGTTTTGCCCCTGCTTCGCTTTGTGCACCCCTACTCTTGAGCCTAGGTCAGTCACATGCCCTAAAATGATCAAATTTCCCCTGACCAAATTCACCCACCTTAATTTCACTAAGTCTTTTTCTTTCAAAAAAATTCCCTTGCGGGTTTCCCTTAGTTTGTTGCATAGGCGTCCTCCAAGACTTGCGGGCCCACAGTTGCAGGTCTCCATTTGCACAACACTGCAATTCCTTCACCATTTGACTAACGACTAACTTCGGACGTCTGCCCGCATGGTGGGCTCCGCATCCACCTACGTCGTTGCACCCATCAGACACCACTGACCCGCAACTGTGGGTTGCCTCATGCGGGTTTCCGCTTCTATTTTGCCACTAAGCAGCGACCGACCTTTGATGTCTGTCCACATGGCGGAATCCATAGTTTGTCTTTTGGTCCTTGCCTTCGCCGTAAGTGATCCAAACTTAGCACCCTCAAAACATTAGCCAAGTCAGATGATTATGCGGGTTCATTATTACAGGTGTCTCCCAGTGGAAGGTCGTCACCTAATGGCCGTTATTTGAACAAAGTAACCTTGGGGTTTCTCTATCATGTAGGTCTCGCATACGTCATTTTCTCGACGCAAAATCTTAAGTTCGTGGGTAAATTCTTGAGTTAGAGATCGCTGACAGGTATGCCTATCCAGGTTACCGTTGGCGGGAGGCCATTACCACAACATCATCCAATAATGGTGAAACCTCACCGCTTCCCCGCTATGTGGACCCGAAGCCCACTGATGTCATCCTTGAGTACCATTTTCTTCATGCGGTTTTCTGATTGTTCGTCACAATTTCCTACAGCTCTCCCTTGGCGCCCACCTGCACTTTGTCGCCTACATCATCGAAACAAATATCATACATAGTCCTCCAGTCAATTTTCCCTTTGTCACTGAGGATATTCATCTATGGGGATGCTAAAAGGTACTAGTTGATTTTGGCTTCTAAATTTCCTTTTGCAAAGAACCAGATAGCATTGTAGCAAAGAAACTGAGGATGGAGTGCATGTTGATTCTCTCCTCCAATTCTCATTTATCGATCATGGGACATCCTCTGGTGGACGATGTCATTCAAGATTAGTGCCACCGAAGACAGTCATCTATACAGGAACCACTATGCGAAATTCCACCCATTTCTCATCGTTGTCTTTACAGCTTCCTCTTGCAATGTCCCCGTAGCATTTTCCCACACGACATTGGTCACCCAGTCATCCACATCCTTTATCTCGCATATCCTTCCCGCACCAGTATTTCGACGCCAAACCCAATGTGATGTGCATGGGTGATATTGATTTCAAAGAGATAACTTATTCATATTATAAACAAACACCAAATTCTCAAGGGGAACAATACAGATAATTTCCACAAGGATTGTCGGCCTTGGTGTTGGGCTCTCATATACAGTCCCTACTTCCTGTGACCAATTCATAATAACAGTCTATGTGGGGAGTGGCCCACCAACACAGAGTAAACGACCTCCTCCGACAATAGAAGCAAGTCATGCATAAGAGTGGGAAATCTCGCCCCTTTCCATCAATAAGAGATAAATGTTAAACGACAACAGACGGTGCATAAATTGTTTATATCGTTGGAAACGCATTGTATTACGGATTTTCTAACTAATGGTGTTGTTCTCATCTTTTGCACGGGAATTCATCCCATCGGACAATAAAGAAGGTTTGTGAAATATATCCAATAATGAATGAAGAAGGGTCATTCGAGATCACCTAAGGTTTGACTTGTCTTTCTTGATCTTCACTGTTTGCAATCACTATTTTGGCGTACCATGGCCCCGCTCATCATGCTCTGCGCTCCCACCTTATGCGGGTCTCTTGCACGTGGGAGCCGCTGTCTTTTCTATCATTTCAAGCGAAAATCATACACGACATCCATGTTGTGGCTACCCATAGTATATCCTGCACATTCATTATGATAGACATACACCATGCGGAGCCTGCAGTAATTAGAGTTGTCCCGTCTGGAGTTCTTTACTGTATCAACGAAGTGGGTGATTGAATGGGATTACAGAGATCTCTTAACAATTGCAAAGTCTATGGGCATCAACTTTTCCTCGATATATTTGGAGCCCTCGTTGAGGTGGGGCTTCCCCTTGCAGATGATGTTGTGCGGGCAGCCATTAGCTTTGTGCCTTTATTTTTGGCCCCTTCACAGCCGCCTCCCGCTCTTCCTCACCCGCACAATCTGCCCATTGTATATCTCCACACCAAATAGGGACATTACTCTAATTCTTGAAAAAGCTGACTTTGAACTATGGATGAGGGTGGATGTTGTATTCCTAGAACTCCATTTGGCTCGAGGATTCTTCTGTTTGATAAAGTCCCAAAGCTCGTGAAAGAAGTGGCCAACATGCCCCCTGAAGGAAGGTGATAGGCTGGGTAATACCTCAAGAAAGATCAGGATTTCCTCATTACAAATACCTTTATCAGACGTAGCCATGGCCATGTCTATTACTGCCAGCGCTTCAAAGGTTAAAGAAAAGAAGGCCGAAAAGACTACATTAATATAAAGCTCGAATGATTTGGTAGTGTCACTAAGATTGAAGTTTTCAAGGAGGTTGTGACACTTACTAATCTAAGGCTAAAGGATACCATGGAGCTTATTGTGAAGGTGTCTAATGGGATTTTAGAAAAGAACAAGGTCATAAGGGGGGTGTCACGATTGTCGAATGAAATATGGATAAGAGGTATTACAGGAATGAAGGGACGAACCGCAAAGGGTAATGACCAGCAAGGCTGTGAGACCTTGGAATCATCGAAGTAGGAATCATACAACATGATATCATGATGAAAATAGAAGATTCTAAATGACAACCCAATGTCAAGATGCATATAGGTTGTAGATGCTAGCACATGGAAATAAATCCTTTAATCAAAATTTGTATAAGTTCCTTACATGCTAGGTGCGATGAGTAGGTTGGCAACGTGAGCTCGGGTAGCATACTCTGTTTAAGAACTTGAATTGGATCTTATGAAGATGTTTGAAAATGCAGGGGTTAAGGAATAACAGACATTACTAGGTGGAAGAAAATTTTATTTTACACATTTTCGTGATGTAGATATTGACTGCGAGTGCGCTCACCACGGAGACCGCTGGTCACTCTACCATTGTCTCTACTGCTTGCTCATCGCGTCCTCCCGCATGCTTCTTCCCACACTCTTCCACCTGCAACCGCTACAACGAACATTCAAAATGTGGGTTCCACCCACCTCAATGCCTCATTTCTTTGAAGCTGTTAATAATAGTGTTATCATCATGGCATCTCGCACCCCCATTCTTGTGCCAATGTTGTTTTCCCACCTCGTCCCATTCCATGAATCTTTAAGGGCAATTCATATGATTGGCCCGACATTGGGTGATCGGGTGTTGGTTAGGAGAAATTGTTTTTCCAAAGGGGGTCACGTGTGGATCCTTTATGAATCATAGCAATATATATTGAAGTAGAATGAGAGCATTCGCTGAAATACCAAATGACAATCAATGGTACAATAGGAAATATACAAATTTGATGAAGTATAGTACAACAGTATCCCACGCTTGATCTGGAACAAGTGGTCGCCTTTGCACACATGGGTGCATTAGAAGATAGTGCTATGATTCTCAACACGTTGGTCATCGTTGATTCGTACACGATAGTGAGTTTCTTCGTTATGCGGGCCATTACCCCTTCCGCCATCAAATAATGACACTTATACATAGCTAACCTGCACAGTATACCTGCAAAGAGGTGCTTGCTATAGTTTAGGATCTCACTTCCAATCCTCCAAGTCAAACAATTAATGGATGAGTAATAGTGACGATGTTCGATGCAAAGGCCTATCAATAGGTCACTAGCGGGTGCATGAAGTTGGGTAGCAATTTTGTGGCCACTTTTGAAAAATAAAATTAAAACTCA
>VDFB02270651.1:412870438-412898762 GCA_007258455.2 Sequoia sempervirens | reverse complement strand
GTGGGAGAGTGTCAGAGAGCATGGGAGAGGGTTTGAGAGGGTTGGAGAGCATGGGAGAGTGTGGTAGAGTGGGACAAAGGGTGGGAGGGAGTGGTAGGGGGTGGAAGAGACTTGGAGAGAGTGGGAGAGTGGGAGAGAGGGTCAGGGAGAGTGGGAGAGTGGTAGAGAGGCTGGGAGATGGTGGTAGAGAGTGGGAGAGTGTGGGAGAGGGTGGCAGATAGTGGGAGAGAGTCAGAGAAGGTGGTGTTAGCTCTCAAAAATGAAGGCTGAAAGCCTCAACGGATTGCCAAACTCTTGATACGCATTAGGGTAACAAACAAAGTTGAAAGAATTCAACCTTCTACTCTTTAGCTGCTGAAAAACCTGGGCAGGTGTACCTCTCTTGAACAATGCAGGCTTAACTTGTGATTATCTTCTTAAAGCAATTTGTTCACAATGGCAATGGGAGGTGAACAAATGAAATCCAACTTGAAAACAACAACAATATTCTGATCTGAATCCTAAAATGAATGCTTGACTAATAGATGTACAGAAAACTTAATAAGTTCAAATAATGAAGTGCAGAGACTAGTGCCTTATTGGGTATGCGGACTCAAATGAGATCAAGATGAGCAACACTTCTCTGAGAAAATTCAAATTATCTAGCATATATTATGAGAGTCAGAGAAGGTGGTGTTAGCTCTCAAAAATGAAGGCTGAAAGCCTCAACGGATTGCCAAACTCTTGATACGCATTAGGGTAACAAACAAAGTTGAAAGAATTCAACCTTCTACTCTTTAGCTGCTGAAAAACCTGGGCAGGTGTACCTCTCTTGAACAATGCAGGCTTAACTTGTGATTATCTTCTTAAAGCAATTTGTTCACAATGGCAATGGGAGGTGAACAAATGAAATCCAACTTGAAAACAACAACAATATTCTGATCTGAATCCTAAAATGAATGCTTGACTAATAGATGTACAGAAAACTTAATAAGTTCAAATAATGAAGTGCAGAGACTAGTGCCTTATTGGGTATGCGGACTCAAATGAGATCAAGATGAGCAACACTTCTCTGAGAAAATTCAAATTATCTAGCATATATTATGTTTACAACTTGTATAAACATGAAAGAATGTGATTACTAAGCTCTACTTGAATAATCCAACTAAATCTCTCTAAAACTGTGATTAACTAAAAGGATTTAGTCTTTACTTGAAAGAACCAATCAATCGATCATACAAGTACCACAAATGTGCACTGATAAATTGAACACAAACTTGTCATATCAATTTAAACAATCAGAAAGAATCCATACTGGAGACAACTTGGCAATTCTTTTATTAAATTCAACAGATAACTAATACCACACATGTGCAACAACATCAATTGACACTCATAAATACCTCCATTTTAGAACATGCATCACACCCTTTGATTTGATAAGTTTACTGTTTTGTATCCATACAATTTTCCTACTGTATCGAATAACTCATAAAAATGGTCCCTATTACAATTGCAAAATTCCTATTTATACACAAGCATTTGAAGAAAATATATTTTGAGATCACATGTCAGCCAGGCACAAAATTCGGGCTCCAATCGAGTTGGCAAGCAATGGTCAACCAAGCATATACATGTCGGCCTAGCATTTTGAAACTCTGATTTTTAACAGTGACAGTCGGCAAGACATCTGTGTCATTATGCCGAAGGCAATTCATTCGTCACATCCCCTGTGCTTGTATTTCACTCTCGCCAAAACTGTCAACCGTCGGGGAGATGTCACAGAGATCGTTTATGTTCACTTTTCTGTTATGTTCATTGCCAATCGATGAGACACAAGGACATCTCTTACCGATGCATTCCTTTTGTTATGTTCGTAGTCGCTGTAGCTTTATGACATTGGGAAGACCTCACAAACTCCACATTGCTTCACCGAAAATCCTTATCCATCATGAATGTCGCCGTGACCCTTTGTTTGTTACACCGAAGTGAAAGAGTATTCCTCTATTCCATTATGTTTCGCTATAACACATAGATATTGGGGAGACCTCACACAGATTGTTTTAAGTTTCACCGAGAGCCTCCCATGAAACACTTTGGTTGCTGTGACTTAAAGATTTTCTCGTCGATGAGTCCATACTTCTCATACAGGTCACTGTAGCTTCCATATGTCGGGGAGACCTCACATAGACTTCACTTTGTTATACCACAAGGCCCCATTTTTTTTCCCAGTCACCAAGACAAGGTAGTTGTTACGCCAAGAAAGATCCTCATGTTTTCCATCGGTGAGACCAAAGGTCACTTGCTGAGACCTTACAACGATCGCCCCAACCTATACCAAAGCATCCCTTGTTATATTCATCTTCGCAAAGACCCTCAAATTTTCTTACCAATAGAGCGCCCATATGTATTATCAGCAAGATAAAGAAATGTCGGGGGGACCTCTTATAGAATGCACCATGTTTTACCAAAATGCCCCGAGCATATATCCGTTTGCCAAGAGAAAATAGAACCTTCGCCGAAAACCACCGTTACCTATCGGCAAGACCCGATCCTTTTGTTATGACCCCATGCTGAAGCCGCCAGTCTTACCGAAAGTCACTTTGAAGAAAACATTTGCATCATCGGTGAGACAAATGAAACTCGCCAAGACCTCCTGCCATAGAACATAACATACACCGAAGGGATCCCAAAGTGTACCCGTCGCCAAGACATCTTGAATTTGGCAAGACGCTAGCCTGACTGTCTGACTCCCAGTGATAAACCGTTCCATGCGCACAAGTCGAGGAGACATACAGAACTCAGTGAGACACCACCCCGATAGCCACAACATATGCTGATAGATGATCCCACTATCGCCACAACCATAGAAACATCTCACCGATAGCCCGTAGGAGAAAACCAATCACTATGACAATATAGAAGTCCTACCGAAAGCCACTTACATACAAACTTCAATTGTTGTGACATTAAATGAGTCTTGCAGATAGGCAATACAAACTCATGCAAGTGGAAAATGCAGAAATGATCGGGGAGACAAGAATGTACCTACACCAACAAGGACCAAAATGAGGCAAATGCATACATGGATGAACTCAGAGGGGAAAAAGGGAAAACCATAGATGAAATAAGCATACTATAGGACCAAATCAAGAAATTATGAATGAAAGCTTATGTAAAAACACTAGATGTTTACAGTTCCAACAGTGGCTCCGTCTGGGGATGAATGATAATCAAATCATTGCAAGGATCTAGAATCTTTAGGTGAGTAAACCAGACATAAAATGAAGAACTAGTGAGCAACAATGGAATGAATAGAAATTAATGCAAAGTGGAAGTGGCAGGGAAATGATAGTGAAATGGAGATGGATGAAAACCTAAACTATTGTGCATGGAAAATAATTTTTAAGAGGATACACAAGAGTTGTCCATGCACTGGCAACCCTCAATCCTCTTTGTTGCTCAAGAGAAGAAAAGCCTCAAGAATTTCCCATGAACAGGAAATTCATGATCCTCACTAGCCATGTTCTATAAATAATATGAGTCTTCACCCTTCTTTCCAACAACAACAAAAGGTCCTAGCCAAAGAGCTTCAAATTTACCATGCTTGCCTTTCTCCTAACACCTTGCATTCCACATCAACACCAAATCATTTTCTTCAAATTTTATATTCTTTGCCTTCTTGTCAAATAGATACTTCATTTGTGCCTGTAACTTCATGTTTTGACTTTGGGCCTCTCTCCTTACTTCATCAAGCTCAACAAGTTGCTCCATTCTGTCTTTCATGGGTTCAAGAACTTCCAAATCCTCCTATAAGACAAACTTATAGACTGGTAACAAATTTTGCAGAGGCATCCTAGCCTGTTCTTGGTACACTAATTCAAATGGAGATTCCCCAATTGCCTTTTTCACAGTGATCCTATCAGCCCAGACCACCAATTTTAACTTTGAATCCCAAGCCTTCTTGTTCTATCCCAACATCCTTTTTATAATCTTCAAAAGACTTTTATTGCTAGACTCTACTTGACCATTGGCATGTGGATGATAAGGGTCTGCATAAGAAATGATAATGCCATACTTATCACAAAAGCTTTTGAATTCATTTGATCTGAAGCACATCCCATTATCTATGATTATCCTCAATGGTGTACCAAATCTGGTGATAATGTTGTCCATCAGGAAATTTGTTACAACTTTACTTGTAGCCTGCTTGGTTGGGATTTCCTCCACCCACTTTGTAAAATAATCAGTGGCAACTAGTATCCATCTATGTCCTCCATGTGACTTCTCTTGTATTTCTCCAATAAAGTCAATTCCCCATTGATGGAAAGGAGCATCAACTTGCAAAGGTCGAAGTGGCAAAGCACCCTGATACTTCAATCTTCCAAAAAAAATTTGGCAAGCTTCACATTTTCTCACATGTGTAAATGAATCATTAAAGACCCTTGGCCAATAATACCCAGCCCTGAGAATTTTGTGTGCAGTTGTCTTTGCTGAATAATGACCTCCACAAACTCCTTCATGCATTTCCTTCAAAAACATGCTTGGCCTATGACTCATCCAAACATAACAACAATATGCCATCCCTATTTTTCCAAAATAGATCGCCATCCATAAAAACATATTTGGATGCCTGCAACTTCAAAGTTCTCCTCTGGTTATCACTCAATCCATCTAGACACTGCGTGTATTTAAGATAATGCATGACATCAGTATACCAAGGAGTATGCTCAATGCTTGCAATTGCAGTTCCTTCTTCTACATCACATACTTGACTTGCTTCAATATTTGATTCTACCATCAGCTTAGCCAAGCCTTGACCTCTTACTAGCTTGGTGATCTGTATCTCCATGTCAAATTCTTGAACCTTGTTGATCCATCTGCATCTTTTCCCTATAAATTCAGATTGTGTTAAAATGTCTTTGACAGCTGCATGAGGGACATAAGCAATTACTTTTGCTCCAGTCTTAACGCTTTAGTAGCCTTCACTAAGGAAAATGCCTATTTTTCCATTATGTCATATTTCAATTCAGACCCTGTAATGATTTACTAAAGAAAGACACTGGCTGCTTATAACCATCATCATTTTTTTGTAACATAACAGCATCAATAGTATGCATTGAAGCAAATGAAAATATCTGAAAGGGCTTTGCAAAATCTGGATATTTAAGAACATGAGCCTCCTTGATAGCCTTTTTGATAGACATGAAAGCATCTAAAGCCTCAGCAGTCTAGTCCATTTTTTGTCCTTTTTTCAACATTTTTGATATGGGCTTAATGATCTCAGCAAAATTAGAAACAAATCTCATAACAAAATTAATTTGTCCAAATAATGACTGTATTGCCTTGATAGTTTTGAGAATAGGAATTTTATCAATAGCTTCAACCCTCTTAGAATCTATTCTAATTCCCTCTTTTGAAACAATATGACCCAAGAGCTTACCTTCAGTGATTGCAAAATGACGCTTCTTTGGATTTAAACTAATCTTGTATTCAAGAGCTTTAATAAATATCTTTTTTAGATGTTGGACATGATCCTCAGCCCTTTTTGAATAAGCAGTCAGGCCATCTTGATACACCACCATGATAGCATTAATCAAATCAGCAAATGCTACATCCATAGCCGGTTGAAAAGTTGCTCCAGCATTAGTGAGACCAAATGGCATTCTTATGTATACATATGTTCCCCAAGGAGTTGTGAATGTTGTCTTGTATTGCTCAGATTCCTTGACTTTGACTTGATTGTATCCAGAGAACCCATCCATCATGGACAGCAGCTCACATCCTATCACCTTATGTAATATAGCCTCCATATTGGGTAAAGGATAATTATCTTTGAGAGATGCCATATTTAAATTCCTGAAGTCCACACATAATCTGATATCACCATTCTTTTTTCTCATAGTAACCAGATTTGAAACCCACGTTGAATGTCTGATTGGTTTGATAATTCCTCCATCCCTGAGCTTTATCAATTCCTCTTGCATTTTAGGCTCCAATGTTGGATTTATAGGTCTTTTCTTTTGTCTGAAAGGCTTGGCGTCTGGCTTCAGTGGTATTTCATGCTAAAATAAATCTTCCCTGTATGCTTTCAGATCTTCATAAGACCAAGCAAAAATATGCTTGTACTTTCTTAGCAACTCTATCAGCATTCTTCTAATTGTAGGACCGATTTTCTTTCCAATGTATACCTTTCTTGGTGCTATCTCAGTCCCCAAGTTGACTTCTTCGATATTTTCTCTTCTGACTGGCGTTTGTTTCATTAGAGATCTATCATTTCCATCATACAGCCTCTCCAATGCCACTAGATCCTTGGGAATTTTTTTTTTTTAGCTGCAATATCTCCTTGCTAAACATAGTTTGCTTCACATCCACTTCTTCAACAAAAGCATTGAAATCAATTTCTTGGGCCTCATACTGATCTATACAATTGAGGAATTTTAAAAGGTCAGTATCATCATTGAAAACTTTCCAGTTATAAATGTTATGAGGAATAGCAAGCCTTGTCTTGAATTCAATCTGTGATACCCCAGCCAATGTGATATCATCTCTTTTCATTGCCACATGTGCTAAAAAATCAGCCATTATATTCTTTGACCTGTCAATCCACTCAATTGAGAAGGCATCAAACAATTCAATTGTGTCCCATGCAGCATTCCTATATTTCTTTAATTTTTTGTGCTTTGCTGCATATTTGGATTTAATTTGTGAAACAACCAACTCAGAATCACCAAAAACAGTTAGCAACTTAATCTTGTGTTTCACAACTATGTTCAAACCTGTCAATAAAGCTTCATACTCTACCACATTGTTTGTACATTCAAATGCCAAAAAGAATGAATATTTAAAAGTAGTACCTTCAAGGGAAACAAAGACAATCCTAGCGCCATTACCTTCCTGGCTGCATGCTCCATCAAAATACATCTTCCATACTTCATTGCAGCTTTGTGCCACATGCTTTTCAATTGGATCACCATTAGTTAATTTTGGCTAAGCTGGTTCAATCTTAAAACTTCCAAGATCAACATCACAAAAATAATTAATCTGATCTTGAGGCACAAAATCAACAAGCTGGTTCATTCTTGGCTCTCTATACAACTTGACTTCCTGACCATTCACTGGTATTATAGCATAAGACAGATCAAACTGAACATTTCCACCAACAACAGTTGTCCACTACCTTGACAGAAGCATCCCAAACTGAGGATCAGTATCAATGACTGTAATATCTATTAGTACTGTAAAAATCTAGTGTTTTTACATATGTTTTCATTCATAAACTTCTTGATTTGCTCCTACAGTGTGCATTTTTCATCTATATTTTTCTCTTTTTCCCCTTTGAATTAATTGAGTTATGCATTTTTCATGTCTGGATCCATATCGGCATAGGTCCATGACTGTCTCCCTGACCCACTATGTTTTTCTACTAATATTTTTTGTTTCAGGCATATCAGCGTGATGGCATTAAGGTCTCCCCAATCTGTTTTTATGCTAGCAAACGTTTGTTGCCTATCGGCAAGATGTTTATGTTGTTTCAGCGACCATGGAGGCTTCTATCGGCGTATGTCTTGGTGGTCAGGCTAACGTCTTGGCGAATTCAATATGTCTCGGCGACATGTGCACTGTGGGTTACCTTCGGCATAAGTTAAAGGTTTTGGTGAGTGGTCATGGTGAAAGATTTCATGTCTTTCTGATCGTGTGTGCCTGACTTGTTTCGGCCTAACTGTGTATCTTCGGAGTAATGTCCTAGCGAGTTCAATGGGTCTTGCCGATAGTGTTTAACGATGAATGGATCTCTTTTGGTGTGGGTTCACTCTGGTCTCATCGATTTTCGGCTGGCAAGAATATGAGCATATCAGTATAGGTTGGGGCGATCGCCGTAAGGTCTCGGTGAGTGACCTTCGGTCTCGTCGATGGAAAACGATGAAGGATCTTGTCGGCAAGAGTTTTCTTGTGTCTCGGTGACTCAGGAGATAAATGAACTTTCGGTATAACAAAATGATGTCTCCAGGAGGTCCCCCCGAAGGTTGGAAGCTATAGCGATATACATGGGGCATAGGGACTCTGTCAGTGGGATATCTAAAGTGTCTTGGTGAATAGGTTGTGGCTTGAGGCTTTCGACAGAGCAAGGTGATATCTATGTGAGGTCTCACCGATAGATGAAAGTCACGGTGACTCGGAGTACTCTTTGACTTCGGTGTAACAAATGAAGGATCATGGCGACATTCATGATGGATAAGGATTTTCGGTGAAGCAATGTGAATTCTGCATGACATCTCCTTGACGGTCAACAGTCTTGGTGAAAGAAAAATACAAGTGTAGGGGATGTAACGAATGAATTGCCTTTGGCATGATGATACAGATGTCTCGCCGACTGTCACTAGTAAAAAATAGAGTTTCAAAATACTGGGCCGACATGTTTCTACTTGGATGACCATTGCTTGCCAGCTCAATTGGAACCTGAATTTTGTGCCTTAATCATAGAGTCAAAAATCTTGAATAGACTCCACTGGGAAAAAGAATAATCAAATATTTCTTTCTCATTTTTGATAAAAGTGAGTGGTGACTCTGAACAAAAATTTTGTAGCTGTTCATCATGAATGGAAGAAGATCTCAGTACAGGGGAGGTCATACTAGAGCTCCTGATGGAGGTAGTAGTAAATGGAATCACAAAGATGACATAGCAATGACAAGGGGAAAGAATAGACTCCACTGGGAAAAAGAATAATCAAATATTTTTCTCATTTTTGATAAAAGTGAGTGGTGACTCTGACAAAAATTTTGTAGCTGTTCATCATGAATGGAAGAAGATCTCAGTACAGGGGAGGTCATACTAGAGCTCCTGATGGTAGTAGTAAATGGAATCACAAAGATGACATAGCTGACAAGGGGAAAGGAATAAATGAGGACATGTGCATAACAAACAAAGGTAAAGGACCAAGAGCACATTATGAAACATATGATACATGGAGAGATAATTCAAGTGTAGAACTTTGTACTCTTGAAGATCAAAGAAATATTTTTCATGATTCTAAGAAACAAGCTGAGTTTGAAGCTAAGAAACAGGTTGAGTTTGGAGCTGGTCTTGAGCTTGAACGAATCAGAATTTAGCATGAATATGACAGGAAAATGGTGGATGAGCTTTTAATTTCTGATAAACTAAAAGAACAGTTTGAATTGCAAAGGAAGGAGATTGAGGAATTAAAAGCTAAACTACAGAAAGCCCAAATTTCTGATCAGACGGCTGGTGGGCCAAAGTATGTCCCACCTCACAAGCAGGGTGATCATGGCGCAGGGTCCTCCAATCAACAAAATGCTTCTCACAGTCAGAAAGGGAATCACTACAAGTAGCCAAATCATCCACCTCACATTCCCATGCAGCATGTAGGTATGTATCCACCTCCTGGTCAGCATTATATCCTACAGCATAATGCATAGTACAATAATCACATGCATCAATATCAGCATCCACCTATTCCTCCTCCTCACCAGCATATAACCATGATCAGACAGTTTGATTTAGTTGGTTTTCAGTTATATCCTTACCCTATGGATGGCAGTTGGAGGAATATGGTGCCCAAATTTACAGGGAGTAATGCAATCATAGCTGAGGAACATCTAAGGAGTTTTAATATTTTTTTCCAAGATATAGATGTGCCTTATGAAGATTTACATATGAAGTTGTTCATGATGTCACTTCTTGAAGATGCTAGGGATTGGTTGAACAGCCTACCAACATTCTCAATTAATTCTCTCCAAGAATTTCAAGACAAATTCTTAGAGCAATATGGGAATCAAAATGCTCTAGATGCAACTCTTCATGAATTAATGAGAATTCAAAAAAATCATAATGATTCAATTTATGATTTCAACCAAAAATTCAACAAGTTGCATACTAAAGTACCTCTTGGATCAAGGTTGCTAGATTTTGTTGCATTGAGTGTTTATTTAAATGCTTTTGATCCTAAGATAGGGTATGAACTAAGAAGTAGATCCCTAAGAGATTTGGCTAAAGCATAGAAGATTGCATTGACAATTGAAAATAATAGGAAGGATGTTGGTATAACTAATAAAAGAGACAACCCGAGGCCTCCTCAAAAAAGCAATAATTATCAGTACAGACAAGAGAATACATATAGAAATGAAAATAGAAATGAAATACCAAGGTTGCATGATATGCCTTACAATACAGACTGGAAAGATGGGAAACCTATAGCAGCCGGGCCTAGAAATATGGAGACTCTTGACCCATTGAACAAAAAAGGAACTTACATGGTGAGTAATAATTACTTCTGTGAAGTTTGTAATCAGCCACATTCCCTAGATTACTATGTTGTAGCTCAAAGAATGCAAGAAGAGGGAATGTTGGTGGAAAATAGTGGAGAAGATCACAAACTTTATTTGACTTCAAGCATTCTTCACCATGGTGAGGAAAGGAACTCATCTTCAGAGGATGAAGGCTATGAGTATGATGTTTCTAATCAGAAGTATAATGTCCATATGGCTGAACAACAGATCTTTTATGATTCTGATGAAGACTACACAGAGCCACATCTTGTTGAAATGCCTGTTCAGTGCAATGTAAGGAGACTCACTAAAGATGAAATGGAGAGAATAACTATTGCTGCTATTGAGGAAGCAAGAAATAAATACTGGTTAAGAAATAGAAAAGTAAATGAGCTAGATGGAGTTCCTGGGGGAATTTTTGTAAAAGATCAAAAGGAAACACAGGAAATAGTAAAAAGGCCAGAAAACAAGTAGCATGATAAAATTGAAAAGAAGCTAGTCCAAGAGCAGAAAGCTATAGAATTCCACAAGGAAATTCAAAAGTCTAATCAGCATAGTAAAAAAGAAAAAGAAGAAAGCAAAGGAGAAACACCAGAACTAAAGAAGTTTGTTAAGATGGAGTGTTCCTCTTTTGACTTCACACAAGCATTATCTCAGATAAAAATGTCTGTTCCACTACTTGAATTGATAAAAATTAAGGAGTACAGAGATAATGTTGTTCAATTGATTACAAATGGGAATGAAAAACATATGAATTCTAAAGTAGTCAATAGGCAGGAAAAGATAAATAATTCAGAAGTCTGTTTAGGTGATGTTTTAACAACCTCCCCACAAGTGGATCCATTCTTCACCACATTGGTTATAAATAATAAACTGCTGAGGAACTACATGATAGATTCTGGTGCTGCTATAAATATTATGCCAGTAGGTGTTATGAAGCAGCTGGGCTTGTGTGTTGATACATATGAAGGAAAGTGCTATGCAATGGATAACAAACCTATACCTGTGGTAGGCATTATGAGAGGTGTTGAAGTTAAACTGGGCACTTATCCACAGGTGACTTATAATATAGACATAACAATCATTGATACTCCTCCTTAGTTTGGGATGCTTCTATCAAGGCAGTGGATAGCTGTTGTTGCTGGAAATGTTCAGTTTGATATGTCTTATGCTACAATACTAGTGAATGGTCAGGAAGTCAAGTTGTATAGAGAGCCAAGAATGAACCAGCTTGTTGATTATGTTCCTTAGGATCAAATTAATTATTTCTGTGATGTTGATCTTAGAAGTTTTAAGGTTGAATCAACTCAACCAGAATTAACCAATAGTGATCCAATTGAAAAACATGCTGAACAGAATTGCAATGGTGTCTGGAAGATGTATTTTGATGGAGCCTACAGCCACAAAGGTAATGGAGCTGGGATTGTATTTGTTTCACCTGAAGGTACTAATTTTAAATATTCATTCTTGTTGGAATTTGAATGTACAAACAATGTGGCAAAGTATGAAACTTTATTAACAGGTTTGAACATAGCTATGAAACACAAGATTAAGTTGCTGACTATTTTTGGTGATTCTGAGTTGGTTGTTTCACAAATTAAATCCATGTATGCAGCAAAGCACAAAATATTAAAGAAATATAGGAATGCTACATGGGACACGATTGAATTGTTTGATGCCTTCTCAATTGAGTGGATTGACAAGTCAAAGAATATAATGGCTGACTTTTTAGCAAATGTGGCATTGAAAAGAGATGATATCATATTGGCTGGAGTATCACAGATTGAATTCAAGACAAGGCCTATTGTTCCTGATAACATTTATAACTGGCAGGTTTTTAATGATGATACTGACCTTTTGAAATTCCTCAATTGTATAGATCAGTATGAGGCCCAGGAAATTGATTTCAATGCTTTTGTTGAAGAAGTGGATGGGAAGCAAACTATGTTTAGCAAGGAGATTTTGCAGCTCAAAACAAATAAATTTCCCAAGCATCTAGTGGCATTGGAGAGGATATATGATGGAGGTGATGGATCTCTAATGAAACAAACACTAGTCAGAAGAGAAGATATTGAAGAAATCAACTTGGGTACTGAGATAGCACCAAGAAAGGTATACATTGGAAAGAAGATCAGCCCTACAATTAGAAAAATATTGATAGAGTTGCTAAGAAAGTACAAGCATATTTTTGCTTGGTCTTATGAAGATCTGAAAGCATATAGGGAAGATTTATTTTAGCATGAGATAACACTGAAGCTAGATGCCAAGTCTTTCAGACAAAAGCAAAGGCCTATAAATCCAACATTGGAGCTTAAAATGCAAGAGGAATTGATAAAGCTCAAGGATGGAGGAATTATCAAACCAATCAGACATTCAACATGGGTTTCAAATCTAGTTCCTATGAGAAAGAAGAATGGTGATATCAGATTATGTGTGGACTTTAGGAATTTAAATATGGCATCTCTCAAAGATAATTATCCTTTACCCAATATGGAGGCTATATTACATAAGGTGACAGGGTGTGAGTTGTTGTCTATGATGGATGGGTTCTCTGGATACAATCAGGTCAAAGTCAAGGAATCTGAGCAATACAAGACAACATTCACTACTCCTTGGGGAACATATGTATACATAAGAATGCCATTTGGTCTCACTAATGCTGGAGCAACTTTCCAAAGATCTATGGATGTAGCATTTGTTGATTTGATTAATGCTATCATGGTGGTGTATTAAGATGACCTGAATGCTTATTCAAAAAGGGCTGAAGAAAAGGTATTTGTTAAAGCTCTTGAATATAGTATTAGTTTAAATCCTAAGAAATTTCATTTTGCAGTCACAAAAGGTAAGCTCTTGGGGCATATTGTTTCAACAGAGGGAATTAGAATAGATCCTGAGAGGGTTGAAGCTATTGATAAAATTCCTATTCCTAAAACTGTCAAGGCTATATAGTCATACTTTGGAAAAAAATTATTTTGTTAGAAAATTTGTTTCTAATTTTGCTGAGATCATTAAGCCTATATCAAAAATGTTGAAGAAAGGACAAAAAATGGACTGGACTGCTGAGGCTTTAGATGCTTTCATGTCTATCAAAAGGGCTACCAAGGAGGCTCCTATTCTTAAATCTCTAGATTTTACAAAGCCCTTTCAGATCATTTCATTTGCTTTAATGCATACTATTGTTGTTGTTATGTTACAAAAAAATGATGATGGTTATGAACATCCTGTTTCTTTCTTTAGTAAATCATTATAGGGGTCTGAATTGAAATATGACATAATGAAAAAATAGGCATTTGCATTAGTAAAGGCTACTAAAGCATTCATACCTTATCTTGTTGGAGCAAAAGTGATTGCTTATGTCCTTCATGCTACTGTCAAAGACATTTTAACACAATCTGAAGTTATAGGGAAAAATTGCATATGGATCAACAAGATTCAAGAATTTGACATGGAGATACAAACCACTAAGCTAGTAAGAGGTCAAGGCTTGGCTAAGCTAATGGCAGAATCAAATATTGAAGCAAGTCAAGTATGTAATGTAGAAGAAGGAACTACAATTGCAAGCATTAAGCACACTCCTTGGTATACTGATGTTATGCATTATCTTAAATACATGAAGTGTCCAGATGGATTGAGTAACAGCCGGAGGAGAAATTTGAAGTTGTAGGCATCCAAATATGTTTTTATGGATGGCAATCTATTTTGGAAAAACAAGGATGGCATATTGTTGTTATGTTTGGATGAGTCACAGGCCAAGCATGTTTTGAAGGAAATGCATGAGGGAGTTTGTGGAGGTCACTATTCAGCAAAGACAATTGCACAAAAAATTCTTAGAGCTGGGTATTTTTGGCCAAAGGTTTTTAATGATTCTTTTACACATGTGAGAAAATGTGAGGCCTGCCAAAAATTTTCTGGAAGATCGAAGTATCAAGGTGATTTTCCACTTCGACCTTTGCAGGTTGATTCCCCTTTTCATCAATGGGGAATTGATTTCATTGGAGAGATACAGTAGAAGTCAAGTGGAGGACATAGATGGATACTTGTTGCCACTGATTATTTTACAAAATGGGTGGAGGCAATCCCAACCAAGTAGGCTACAAGTAAAGTTGTAACAAATTTCCTGATGGACAACATTATCACCAGATTTGGTACACCATTAAGGATAATCACAGACAATGGGATGTGCTTCAGATTAGATGAATTCAAAAACTTTTGTGATAAGTATGGCATTACTATTTCTTATGTAGCCCCATATCATCCACAAGCTAATGGACAAGCAAAGTCTAGCAATAAGAGTCTCTTGAAGATTATAAAGAGGATGTTTAGACTGAATAAGAAGGCTTGGGATTCAAAGTTAAAATTGGCTGTGTGGGCTGATAGGATTACTGTGAAAAAGGCAATTGGAAAGTCTCCATTTGAATTAGTGTATGGAGCACAAGCCAGGATGCCTCTGCAGAATTTATTACCAGTCTATAAGTTTGTATTACATGAAGATCTGGAAGTTCTTGAGCCTATGGAAGACAAAATGGAACAACTTGCTGAACTTGATGAAGTAAGGAGAGAGGCCCAAACTCAAAACATAAAGCTATAGGCACAAATGAAGTATCTATTTGACAAGAAGACAAAGAATAGAAAATTTGAAGAAAATAATTTGGCGTTGATGTGGAATGCAAGGTGTCAGGAGAAAGGAAAAAATGGTAAATTTGAAGCTCTTTAGCTGGGACCTTTTGTTGTTGTTGGAAAGAAGGGTGAAGACTCATACTATCTATAGAACATGGCTGGTGAAGATCAGGAATTGCCTGTTCATGGGCAATTCTTGAAGTTGTTTTTCTCTTGAGCAACACAGAGGATTAAGGGTTGCTAGTGCATGGACAACTATTGTGTATCCTCTTTAAAATTATTTTCCATGCACAATAGTCTAGGTCTTTGTCCATCTCAATTTCACTATCATTTTCTCTTCACTCCCACTTTGCATTCATTTTGCACCCATTCCTTCATGCTTCATTTCTGTTACCTTTTCTACTCACTGGTTCATCATTTTGTGTCTGGTCTGCTCACCCAAGATTCTAGATCCCTATAATGATCTAACAATCATTCATCCCCAGATGGAGCCACTGTTAGTACTGTAAAAAATTGGTGTTTTTACATATGTTTTCATTCATAAATTTCTTGATTTGGTCCTAAAATGTGCATTTTTCATCTATATTTTGCCCTTTTTCCCCTTTGAATTAATTGAGTTATGCATTTTTCATGTTTGGATCCATATCGACATAGGTCCATGATTGTCTCCTTGATCCACTATGTTTTTCTACTAATATTTTTTGTTTCAGGCATATTAGCGTGATGGCGTTAAGGTCTCCCCGATCCATTTTTATGCTAGCAAATGTCTGTTGCCTATCGGCAAGACATTTCTATTGTTTCAACAACCGTGAAGGCTTCTATCAGCATATGTCTTGGTGGTTGGGTAACGTCTTGTCGAATTCAAGATGTCTCAGTGACAGGTGCACTGTGGGTTCCCTTCGGTGTAAGTTAAATGTTTCGGCGAGTGGTCATAGTGAAAGATTTCATGTCTTATCAATCGTGTGTGCCTAACTTGTTTCGGCCTAACTGTGTATCTTTGGAGTAATCTCCTAGCGATTTCAATGGGTCTTATCGACAATGTTTAACAATGAATGGATCTCTTTCGGTGTGAGTTCACTCTGGTCTCACCGAATGCCGGTCAAAAAGAATATGAGCATATCGGTATAGGTTGGGGTGATCACTGTAAGGTCTCGGCAAGTGACCTTCGGTCTTGCCGATGGAAAATTTTGAACGATCTTGTCGGCAAGAGTTTTCTCTTGTCTCTGTGACTCAGGAGATAAATGAACTTTTGGTATAATAAAATGATGTCTACAGGAGGTCCCCCCAAAGGTTGGAAGCTATAGCGATATACATGGGGCATAGGGACTCTGTCGGTAGGAGATCTAAAGTGTCTTAGCGAACAGGTTGTGGCTCAAGGCTTTCAATAGAACAAGGTGATATCTACGTGAGGTCTCCCCAATAGATGAAAGTCACGGTGACTCAAAGTACTCTTTGATTTCAGTGTAACAAATGAAGGATCATGGTGACATTCACGATGGATAAGGATTTTTGGTGAAGCAATGTGAAGTCTGCGTGACATCTCCCCGATGGTCAATAGTCTTGGCGAAAGAAAAATACAAGTGCAGGGGATGTAACGAATGAATTGCCTTCAACATGACGATATGGATGTCTCGTTGATTGTCACTGGTAAAAAATAGAGTTTCAAAATACTGGGCCGACATGTTTCTGCTTGGATGATTGTTGCTTGCTAGCTTGATTGGAGCCCAAATTTTGTGCTGGGCCGACATGTGATTTCAATATGATATTTTCTTCAAATGCTTGTGTATAAATAGGAATTTTGGCAATTGTAAAAAAAGAAGGGGACCAGTTATCAGTTATTCTATATAATAGGTAAATTGTATGGATACAGAATAGTAAGATTTTATCAAATCAGAGGCTGTGATGCATGTTATAAGATGGAGGTATTTGTGAATGTCAATTGATGTTGTTGCACATGTCTGGTATCAGTTATGTGTTGAATTTAATAAAAGAATCGCTAAGTTGTCTCCAAGATGGATTCTTTCTAATTGTTTAAATTGATATGACAAGTTTGTATACAATTTATCAATGCACATTTGTTGTACTTGTGTGATCGATTGATTGGTTCTTTCTAGTAAAGACTAAATCCTTTTAGTTAATCACAGTAATTAGAGAGATTCAATTGGATTATTCAAGTAGAACTTAGTAATCACATTCTTGCATGTTTATACAAGTTGTAAACATAATATATGCTAGATAATTTGAATTTCCTCAGTGAAGTGTTGCTCATCTTGATCTCATTTGACTCCACATACCCAACAAGGCACTAGTCTCTACACTTCATTATTTGAACTCATTCAATTTTCTTTACATCTGTTAATTGAGCATTTAGTTTAGGATTCAGATTAGAGAATTCTTACTATTTTCAAAGTCGGATTTCATTTGTTCACCTCCCATTGCCATTGTGAACAAATTATTTTAAGAAGATAATCACCAGTTAAGTCTACACAATTCAGAGAGGTACACCCGCCCAGGTTTAGTAGCACCTAAAGAGCAGAAGGTTGAATTATTTTAACCTTGTCTGTTACCCTAAAGCATATCAAGAGATTGGCATCCTCTTGAGGCATTCAATCTACATTTTTGAGAGCTAGCAATATCTATATTATAAGCCACCATGGATAAGTAGCTAGTTTGACTTCAACACCTCTCATAATGCCTACCACAGGTATAGGTCTTTTATCCATTGCATAACACTTTCCTTCATATGTATCAACACACAAGCCCAGCTACTTTATAACACCTACTGGCATAATATTTATAGCAGCACCAGAATCTATCATGCAATTCCTCAACAATTTATTATTTATAAGCAATGTGGTGAAAAAAGGATCCACTTGTGGGGAAGTTGCTAATACATCATTCAAGCAAACATCTAGAATATCTATTTTCTCCTACCTATTGACTGCTTGAATAGCTAGTTTCTTTTCAGAATTCATTATCATTTGAACAACACTATCTCTATATTCTTTTATTTTTATCATTTCAAGTAGTGGAATAGATATTTTTACCTGGGATAACGCCTATGTGAAGTCAAAAGAAGAGCTCTCTGTCTTAATAGTCTTCTTCAGTTCTGGCACTTCTCCTTTGTTTTCTTCT
Source organism: Sequoia sempervirens (assembly GCA_007258455.2). Taxonomy (NCBI): domain Eukaryota; kingdom Viridiplantae; phylum Streptophyta; class Pinopsida; order Cupressales; family Cupressaceae; genus Sequoia; species Sequoia sempervirens. The sequence continues at coordinate 412,880,744 of VDFB02270651.1, read as the reverse complement.
TTCTCCTTTTTACCAGGCTAATCAAACTTTTGTATCTCTCTATGTAATTCTTGGACAGGATTTTGTTCATTCTTATTAGGCTGTCTCTTTTCTAGCTTTTTCACAGTTTCTTGTGTTGCTTTCTATTTTTTTACAAAAATTCCCCTAGGAACTCCATCTAGCTCATTTACCTTTCTGTTTCTCAACCAATACTTGCTCCATGCTTCCTCAACTGCAACAACATTTATTATTTTTATTTCATCTTCAGTGGGTCTCTTCACATTGCATGAACAGGCGTTTCAGCAAGATGTGGCTTTGTGTAGTCTTCATCAGAATCATAAAAGATCTGTTGTTCAGCCATATGGACATTATACTTCTGATTAGAAACATCATATTCATAACCTTCATCCTCTGAAGATGAGTACCCTTCTTCATCATGGTAAAAGGTATTGGAAGTCAAATAGATCTTGTGATCTTCTCCATTATCCTCCATTAACATTCCCTATTCTTGCATCTTTTGAGCTACCACACAATAGTCTGGGGAATGTGGCTGATTACAAACTTCACAAAAGTAATTATTACTCACCATATAAGTTTCCCTTTTGTTCAATGGATCAGGAGTCTCCTTTCCTCCAGGCCTGGTATTTACAGGTTTCCCATATTTCCAGTCTGTATTGTAAGGCATATCATGCAACCTTGGCCTTTCATTTATGTTCTCATTTATGTATGTATTCTCTTATCTGTACTGATAATTATTGTTTTGTTGAGGAGGCCTCAGGTTGTCTCTCTTATTAGTTATACCGGCAGCTTTCCTATTATTTTCAATTGTCAATGCAATTTTCTGTGCTTCAGCCAAATCCCTTGGGGATGTACTTCTCAGTTCATACCCTATCTTAGGATCAAATGCATTTAAATAGATACTCATTGCAACAAAATTCGGTAACCTTGATCCAGGAGGTACTTTAGTGTGCAACTTGTTGAATTTTTGATTGAAATCATAAATTGAATCATTTTGATTTTTTTGAAATTTCATTAATTCATGAAGAGCTATATCTGGAGCATTTTGATTCCCATATTGCTCTAAGAATTTGTCTTGAAATGTTTGGAGAGAATTAATTGAGAATTTTGGCAGGCTGTTGAACCAATCCCTAGCATCTTCAAGAAGTGACATCATGAACAACTTCATGTGTAAATCTTCATAAGGCATATCTATGTCTTGAATGGACACATTTAAATTCCTTAGATGTTCTTCAGCAGTGACTACATTTCTCCATGTAAACTTGGGAATCAGAGCTCTCCAGCTACTATCCAAAGGGTAAGGATATAATTGAAAGCCAGCTAAATCAAACTGTCTGATCACGGTTGTATGATGGTGAAGAGGAGAAATAGGTGGGTGCTGATATTGATGCATAGGATTATTGTATTATGCATTATGCTGAGGAGTGTGATGCTGACTAGGAGGTGGATGCACATATGTATGCTGTGTGGGAATATGAGGTGGACAATTTGGCTACTTCTAATGATTCCCTATCTAATTGTGAGAAGCATTTTGTTGATTGGAGGGCCTTGCACCATGATCACCCTGCTTGTGAGGTGAGACATACTTTGGGCCACCAGCTGTCTGATCATTAATTTGGGCTTTCTGTAATTTAGCCTCTAGTTCCTCTATCCTCCTCTTATGTAATTCTAACTGTTCCTTTACTTCCTCAAGATGCTCATGATTATCTTCTGCCTCTTGTTTAGCTCTAAACTTAGCCTATTTCTTAGCTTCAAACTCAACCTGTTTATGAGAATCATGAAAAGGATTTCTTTGATCTTTAGGAGTACAAAGTTCTACACTTGAATCATCTCTCCATGTATCATAGCCATTATATGTTTCACAATGTAATCTTGTTACTTTACATTTGTTTGTTATGCACATGTCCTCATTTATTCATTTTCCCTTATCAGCTCTGTCATCTTTGTGTGTCCATTTACTGCTACCAGCAGGAGCTCCAGTATGACCTCCCCTGTACTGAGATATTCTTCCATTCATGATGAACAGCTACAAAAATTTATGTCAAAGTCACCACTCACTTTTATCAAAAAATGAGAAAAATGTTTGATACTTCTAGTTCCTAGCAGAGTCTGTGCAAAATTTTTGACTCGATGATTAATGCCTTGACTCTGATTGCTCCCCATCAGAGTCACCAATTTGTTACCTCTCAAAAACGCAGGCTGAATGCCTCAAGGGATTTCCAAACTCTTGATACGCTTTAGGGTAACAGACAAGGTCGAAAGAATTCAACCTTCTACTCTTTAGGTGTTGCAAAACCTGGGTGGGTTTACCTCTCTTGAACAATGCAGGCTTAACTTGTGATTATCTTCTTAAAGAAATTTGTTCACAATGGCAATGGGAGGTGAACAAATGAAATCCAACTTGAAAACAACAACAATATTATGATCTGAATCCTAAAATGAATGCTTGACTAATAGATGTAAAGAAAATTGAATAAGTTCAAATAATGAAGTGCAGAGACTAGTGCCTTATTGGGTATGCGAAGTCAAATGAGATCAAGATGAGCAACACTTCTTTGAGAAAATTCAAATTATCTGGCATATATTATGTTTACAACTTGTATAAAGATGCAAGAATTTGATTGCTAAGCTCTACTTGAATAATCCAACTAAATCTCTCTGATTACTATGATTAACTAAAAGGATTTAGTCTTTATGTGAAAGAACCAATCAATTGATCACACAAGTACAACAAATGTGCACTAATAAATTGAACACAAACTTGTCATATCAATTTAAACAATCAGAAAGAATGCATCCTGGAAACAACTTAGAAATTCTTTTATTAAATTCAACATATAACTGATACCAGACATGTGCAGCAACATCAATTGACACTCATAAATACCTCCATTTTAGAACATGCATCATAGCCTCTAACTTGATAAGTTTACAATTCTGTATCCATACAATTTTCCTACTGTATCAAATAACTCATAAAACTGGTCCCTATTACAATTGCAAAATGCCTATTTATACACAAGCATTTGAAGAGAATATATTTTGAGATCACATGTCGTCCATGCACAAAATTTGGGCTCCAATCGAGCTGGAAAGCAATGGTCAACCAAGCATATACATGTCGGCCCAGCATTTTGAAACTCTATTTTTTACCAGTGACAGTCGGCGAGACAACCATGTAGTTATGCCGAAGGCAATTCATTCGTCACATCCCCTGCGCTTGTATTTCACTCTCGCCAAAACTGTTGATCGTCAGGGAGATGTTACAAAGATCGTTTATGTTCACTTTTTTGTTATGTTTATGTTCTATTCGTAGTCGCCGTAGCTTTATGACATCGGGAAGACCTCGCGCAGACTCCACATTGCTTCACCGAAAATCCTTATCCATCATGAATGTCCCTATGACCCTTCGTTTGTTACACCAAAGTGAAAGAGTATTCCTCTATTCCTTTATGTTTCGCTATAACACACAGATATCGGGGAGACCTCACATAGATTGTTTTAAGTTTCACCGAGAGCCTCCCACAAAACACTTTGGTCATTGTGACTTAAAAAATTTCTCGCTGACGAGTCCATACTTCTCATACATGTCGGTGTAGCTTCCATATGTCAGGGAGACCTCACATAGAATTCACTTTGTTATACCACAAGGCCCCATTTGTTTTCCTAGTCTCCAAGACAAGGCAGTTGTTACGCCGACAAAGATCCTCATATTTTCCATCGGTGAGACCGAAGGTCACTCACCGAGACCTTACGGCAATCACCCACTAGTAGAATTTTACAAATAAATGACTACATGACTAAAACTTTTAGTCACGTGACTAAAACTTTTAGTCATGTGACTAACACTAGTAGAATTTGGCAAATAAATGACTAATTTGGTCATTTATAAGTGACTAATTTGGTCATCGGGTAAAATCACAACTAAATGACTAATATTAGACAAATAAAAATGACTAAATAAATGACTAATATCAGACAAATAAAAATGACTAAATGTATGACTAAATTAATGACTAAATAAATAACTACTACTCCTTTATTCTTTTTTCTTTCAAATTTGATCATAATTCATAGAGCTTAAGCTCCCCTCATGGGACCCCCATCTAAGCGGGTCATTTGATTACCTAGGTTGCTTGGTGCACCAAAAATACCTATTGCGTGGAAGACATTTCATCTCGGTGCAGTCTTAAGGCCTTCACATATTTTATAAAAAAATTTAACATTTACGTTCTTTAACTTTTATTACTCATTATGTTAATGAATCATTAATGTTTTGAACTATGATTTGAAGCTAGTTTTATTTTCTTGTTGTGTTAGCATGTCAAATGTATCAAAGAGAAATTGTAGTCAACTTCACTAATAACACAACAAAATAATTAGTCACACAAATAAAAATTAGACAATATGATATTAAAATAGATAATTAAAAAATATATTTTCAATTGAGAAAATGGGTGGTATTATAATATAATAATATAATAATATAATAATATTATATTATAATATTATATTATTATATAATATAAATATATTATAATATTATATAATATTATATAATATTATTCTTTAGAAACATGTATATAAATTTTATTTTATTTTTGTTTTAGATTTATGCTTTGTTTAATTTTGTTTTTTTTGTTTTTTGTTTTGTTTTAGATTTATGTTTTGTTTAATTTTAAATTTTGATTTTTTTAGAAATATGTATATAAAATTTTCCAAATACATAAAAAGATACTTGTTTTTAAATTTTAAATTTTTGATTTTATAGATTTTTCTAAATAAATAATAGAGATATATGTTTAGAAAGATATTTATAGATTTGTTTTTTGATTTTTAGTAAATCTTTTTTATTTTATATTTTAAGAAATTTTCCTTTTTACATAAAAAGCTACTAAATTTATAATTTTTGATTTTTAATCTATGGATTTTTCTAGATTAATATAATATAATATAAATATTATAATATTATAATATATTATATAATATTATAACAATATAATATTATATAATATTTATATCATCTTATTATTATTATTATTATATTATATTACAATATATTTAATATTATATAATAATATAATATTATAATATATTTAATAGTATATATTGTATAAAAACATAATTTCTTTAAATTTGATTTGATTTCAATTCTCTTCTTAGCAGACATAATGGACGCCATAATTTTCTAATCCCCTCATCCAAACCTTATTTTTTGGCTGCAGCTCACCAAATGGGAGAATTGAAAGGTCAAAACTAGCGAGAAAAAGTTTGGAATTTTAAAAACATACTCTAAAACCCTCATCGAAACCTTATTCTATATCAATTTGTATTTTACATTTATATTGGGAGTTGTTGTTTCTTTGGTCTCCTTCCCATTACGGTGCTATATAATGTTGAGTGGTTGCAGCACAGGTGGGAGTCGATGCCAAGCAAAGACTGTTTGGTTTTAGAAGGTGATCCAGAGAAAGTTGTTGTTGATCCAAGGGCTACCGCTGATGAGTCAGAGGATTTGGTAGTGACTGCAGGAAAAAGGGAGGTATGCTATATGTAATTTGTTTCTTTACTTTCTTTCTTGTACCCTTTGCTGAAATCCGTGAATTTTTTTAATAATTTTAACCTTTTGCTCCTAATTCCTATATTAGCGCATATTTATCATTGAAATTGGTTTGTTGATATCATTCTTCTTCTACCCATTGAAGAAATTTGTGGATTTCATGTGTATGTTATTTTTCTCCCCTATTTCTAGTTTTAGAGGCGTGCCTTATAATGAATTTGGTTGGTTGCATTTTTTTTTCCTCTGTCTATCATTGAAATCTTTGCAGTTAGTTCATTTTTTTTTAATTTCCTACTTCCTGTGCTAGCTATTTAAGATATGCCCATCTTTGAAATTGTTTTGTTGGTTACATGTTTTTCTTCTATCCATTATGAAATCTATTATTGAAATTGGTAAGTTGGATGCATCTTTCTTCCACTCATTATTAATGAAATCTGTGTAATGAATTATTTTGAGTTTCTGTTCATATTGCTAATATATTAAAGCCTTGAAGAGTGGCATTGTTGAAAATTTTTCTAATCCATTCTCCATGCATATGGAAAATATTTTGACAATTTTTCTATCATCTCTAAAAAACATAACTTTGTTGGTTGCATTTTTTTCAGGAAAACAATCAGTGGAGATACCATTCAACTTAACTGCATACTGGAATATATTACCCATTATTGGTATTTTTTTTTGGGTGTTTGATTCTATTCAAAGTTGGGTATTTGCAAGGGCAGCCAACCTTATCTACGCAAGGTAAAAAAACCTGAATGTTGAAACCTCATATGTGCTCATTATTAGGATCTGATTGTAATTTTCATTTAAAAGAAACATACTCTATTATTTGAACTGTCAACTAATATTTTTCCCACTTGCAAGAATGAAGTATATGTGGTGAATATTCATGATTTTTTGCATGAATGTTACTTCACCTTTTTGGGCATTTTCTTTTGTCTTATGGCTACTTGATGGTTTGAGATTAGTTCACTCTCAAGGCTGCATGTTACTGATTGATACATTCTGTCATTTGGTGTCATTTAGTCTCAAATGTTTCCTTTTTCATTAAGCTTAATTTTTTTTTTATTATTTCTTTTATCTCCCCAAGTTATGCTTATTTTTGTGAAGAGTCTCATTTGTAAATTTCAACAATCTTATTTTGCATGCAATTTTGATTGTCTTTTTAAAGTTTGTGAGATGGTTTTAGGAGCTATCTGCATAAATGTTTTCTTTTTCAAAGTTTTGAGCCCCGATAATGGATTCATTATGAGGTCAGAAGCCATTGTTGTATCCAAAAGTATGAGTGCTCCTACCCTATGAATGTTTATGGTCTTAAATCATGAAGCTAAAGTAACATTCATGCAAAAACTCAATGAAGTTGAAGTAGTCTTTTAAATTTTGGAGGAGAATTTGATAATTTGTTATTTGAACTATCACCTTTATTTTGTGACTACAAATTTACATGTATGAAGGGTCCATTTTTTTATGATTTGTTTGGTTGCAGGGAACATTGAAATGTGGAAAAGAAAAGTAATGGCAGTGAAGAAGCTATCATTAGCCCATTCTCATCTTAGCCATGCATTAACTTCAATTTGAAATTGAAGTGAAGCTCATCTCAAATGTTCATTTTTTTTCTCAAGGCTATGAATATATGGAAAACAAAAGCCTTGATTTGTAAAGATTTGTAAAGTATAACTGTTGTAAACATTTTTGAGTTTCATTTGATTTTTGAGTTTCAAATCCAAGTGAGCTTTGAAGAAAATAATTTCATTAATATGTTTTGACTTATTAGTGAGGATGTAACCATTGAGGTTTTGATTTGTCAATGAAGCTTAATGAAGTAAATTTTCAAACTGATAAATATTGTGTTGTGGCTCCTCTTAATTTTTGATCTATTTGCGAACAATCATATTTTTTCAAGAATTTTAGTCTTTATTTCATGGTGTTTCTCTCAACATTTGAATTTCTATGATATTTGAAGTTTATACACATAAATTTGTGAGGATTAATTTAGATTTGATTTGTAACTTGAATCAATGATTCACCCAAATAAATGACTAAACCATGACTAAATAAATGATTATCATGACTAAAATAAATGATTACAATGACTAAATAAATGACTACCATGACTAAATTAATGACTAAATATATGACTAAAATAATAATTAAATAAATGACTACCATGACTAAATTAATGACTAAATATATGACTAAAATAATAATTAAATAAATGACTACCATGACTAAATAAATGACTAGTTAACAACAATCAATGACTAAATTAATGACTAAATATATGATTAAATTAATGACTAAATATATGACTCAATAAATCACTACCATGACTAAATCAATGACCAAATCAATGAGAAAATTATTGACTAAATAAATGACTAAAATAGTTTAGTCATAAATTTGGTCATGTTATAAATGACCGACAATAAACTACTAATGGTCATGTGGCCAAAATTAGTCATTTATATGCAATTTTTAGTAGTTTATTTAATCATATATTGTTGTTTGTGTACTAGTCGCCCCAACCTATACCAAAGCATCCCTTGTTAAATTCATCTTCGCCAAGACCCTTAGATTTTCTTGCCGACAGAGTGCCCATATGTATTATCGGCAAGAAAAAGTAATGTCAGGGGGACCTCTTATAGAATGCACCATGTTTTAACGAAACGCCCCGAGCATATACCTATTTTCCAAGAGAAAATAGAACCTTTGCCGAAAGCCACCGTTACCTATTGGCAAGACCTGATCCTTTCGTTATGACCCCACGCTAAAGCTGCCATAGTCTTACCGAAAGTCACTTTGAAGAAAACATTTGCATCGTCGGTGAGACAAATGAAACTCTCCAAGACCTCCCATCGCAGAACATAACATACGTTGAAGGGATCCCAAAGTGCACCTGTCACCGAGACATCTTGAATTTAGCAAGACGCTAGCCCGACTGTCTGACTCCCAACGATAAACTGTTCCATGTGCACAAGTCAGGGATACATACATAACTCAGTGAGACACCACCCCGATAGCCACAACATATGCTGATAGATGATCCCACTGTCACCAAAACCACTAAAACATCTCACCGATAGCCCGCAGGAGAAAACCAGTTGCTATGACAATATAGAAGTCCTACCAAATGCCACCTGCATACAAAATTCAATCTTTGTGACATTAAATGAGTCTTGTCGATAGGAAATACAGATTCATGCAAGCGAAAAACATAGAAATGATCGGGGAGACAAGAATGAACCTACATCGACAAGGACCAAAATGAGGCAAATGCAGACATGGATGAACTCAGAGGGGAAAAAGGGCAAACCATAGATGAAATAAGCATAGTGTAGGACCAAATCAAGAAATTATGAATGAAAGCATATGTAGAAACACCATATTTTTATAGCTCCAACAGGTGGGAGATGGTAGGAGAGAGTAGGAGAGAGTTGGAGAGTGGGTGGGAGAGAGTGAGAGAGAGGGTGGAAGAGGGGTGGGAGAGGGTGGGAGAGAGTTGGAGAGAGTGGAATAGGGTGGAAGAGAGTTATTTTATAGTGGGAGATGGTGGGAGAGGGTAGGAGAAGGTGGGAGAGGGTGAGAAAGTCTGGGAGAGAGTGGAAGAGAGTGGAAGAGAGTGGAAGAGAGTGGAAGAGAGCATGGGAGAGGGTGGGAGAGAGCGTGGGACAGGGTGGGAGAGAGTTGGAGAGTGGGGAGGAGAAGGTGGAAGGGAGTTATTTTGGGTGGGAGAAGGTGGGAGAGTGGGAGAGGGTGGGAGAGTAAGAGAGTGTGGGAGAGGGTGGGAGAGGGTGGGAGAGTGGGAGAGAGGGTGGGAGAGAGTATATGGTTGAAGGTTTATGGTTGAGGGTCCAAGGTATAGGGTAGAGGGTATAGGGGTTGACGGTTAAGGGTTTAAGGGCAAAGAGTTGAGTGATTAAGGTATGAGGTTTGAGAATTGAGGGTTCAGGATCCAAGAATTGGCATCCTAACTTGGCTTGCTTGAGAAAACCGGTCCAAGAAATGGCATCTCTAGGTGATTTTTTTTTCAAACATGCCAATTTCACCCACTAGCTTGCCAATTCATTGAAATTGGAAATATAGTGGCCTGTTTGAAAAAATGGGTCCAAGAAATGGGGTTTCCCGATGATTTACATCACTGGGAGACCCCATTTGGACCCATTTTTTCAAGCAGGCCAATTTAGCATGCCAATTTCACCGACTAACTTGCCAATTCAGTGAAATTGGAAATGTAGTGGCCTATTTGAAAAAATGGGTCCAAGAAATGGGGTCTTTTGGTGATGTAAATCACCGATAGACCACATTTCTTGGACCCATTGTTTCAAACAGGCCAATTTAGGATGTCAATTTCACCCTCTAGATGGCAATGGCAAGGTAGAGGGTGAAATTGGCATCCTAAATTGGCCTGTTTGAAAAAATGGTTCCAAGAAATGGAGTCTCTCAGAATCACCAGGAGACCCCATTTCTTGGACCCATTTTTTCAAATAGGCCAATTTAGGATGCCAATTTCACCCTCTAGATGCTAATGGCAAGCTCGAGGGTGAAATTGGCATCCTTAATTGGCCTGTTTGAAAAAATGGGGCCAAGAAATGGGGTCTCCCAGTGATGTAAGGAGAGACCATTTCTTGGACCCATTTATTCAAATAGGCCAATTGAGGATTCCAATTTCATTGACTAGCTTTCCAATTCGGTGAAATTGGAAATGTAGTGGCTTGTTTGAAAAAATGGGGTCTCTTGGTGAGAGAGTGTGGT
>VDFB02270651.1:412847233-412868262 GCA_007258455.2 Sequoia sempervirens | reverse complement strand
CCCTACCCTCTACCCTTGGCCCTTCCCCCTCTATCTCTCTCCCACTCCCTTCCTCTCTCCCTCGCTCAGGTATCTCTCTCTCTCACTCACTCCCTCTATCTCTCTCTCTCCTCTACCCTTAACCCTCTACCCTATAAATCTTAAAAAAAACCAACTTTATTATAACAGCGGCGTGTTATGACTAAGTAGATACATGGCCATTTTAGCAAGAAATAACACAAGCACAATTTTTATTGCACTAAAAACGGTAAAAAAAACAATATTCCTGTGATGTCAGACCAGATTCTACGTATTCTCCTAGTTTTGTGTGTGCTCTGACAAAAAGTAGCTTTTTGGTGATTGAGTGAAGTGTGCATGCATGATTTTTAGATTCCACTACTTTTTTCATGATCTTTCCATCACCTTTGCATGAAATAGAAGAGTTTTCATGTTGAAAGGCATATAATATCAATTCAAGTTTGAATTAAAGTGATAATTGATATACAATTGAAGTTTGGAGGGGAGAAAGATTTTGAAAAAGTCCAATGAGGAGTTTGAGGAAAGAAGAATCAAAGGCTACATAATTGGGTAGAACTCCTCCATTTGAAACTTTGGTTTTTTAGGTATGTGAAGTCTTTGTACATTTTCTTTCCTTCTATTATGGCTTGCTTTCATTTTCATTGTTTTGCTTATTCCATGTTGATCAAATTATTTGTTTTTCATGTTACAACCTTAGGTTGTCAATGGACATTTTAAATTACACAATTCTATACACTTTCCTATTACATTTTTAAACCACATCTCTTTGAGGCATTTTATTAAATTTAACAATTGAATTTCTTTGTGTATGCTTCCAAAGCTTTAATTGAGGTATTTTGTCAAACAGTTATACAAACCAGCTGATTGGCTTGTCTATGCTACCAAGTTTTTCATAAATGTCTCTAAAAAATTGGATTATACGCCTAATGCAGTAGGGGGAGGCCTACAACACACAAACACACAACTCCAATCTACAAACAAATTTACAATTTACAATTTCATCAGGACCTCTTCTTTCAACAAATTCATATTGTCCAAGTTGTAACATATCAAAGTCACTCAATCGGGTATAATTCCCCACACAACCTTCTCACTTCTCAGTAGACCCCCAAGTCCAAAAATAGTCTTTACTTAGGTCTCAAAACAAAATATTTTCCAAGTTTGAGGACCTTGCATGCTCAAATAGGTTTCCAATACAAAAACCATCAATTTGCTCATAAATATCTAGGTTTTTCTATATTTCACAACTCAAAGGCCTTCCAAGCCTCACCAAAGCATCAAAAAAAAAATTTTAGGGTCTGCAAAAACAAAATAAACCTTCACTAGGCCTTTAGCCTCACTAGATCTCAAAAACACCACTTTGGTTCCTCCTTTTCATGCCAAAAACTCATATTCTTAGCCTAAGATAACATCACCATTCCTATAGATTCCTTACCACTATTAAAAGAAACATGAAACTTGAAAAAAACATATTACAGGCCTTTCCTCTAAATCACAGGTCACCATAGTAGGAGGAAAGGCTCCATCTTTAAATTAAAGTAAAACTCATACCTTGCTAGTCTGCACAGGCTGATCATGAAGAATGGAGTTTTTCTTTCACTGAAACAACCAAAGGAGTCTCAAAATAAATTGAAGTCCAAGTTAAGACCTGCCACCATAGTGATTTATGAATTTATAATCATGGGAGGCCTGCACTAGGCCGTACATAAGAAAAATAAACTAAAAACACAAAAAAAATACTTGAAACTCCACAGTTTAGGTGTTGAGTAGAGCACCAAATCCTCAAAAGAAATTCATTGAACCCTTTATTCAAGCTTGCATGATGCTTTATACATTTTAAAATCAGGATTCCCAACTTCCTTCAACGCCCATAACCACCCTTGAACCACCAAACCTTCATTAACCCTGAAAGTGCTAGTATTAGCAATGGTTTGCTTAATAAGCTTCATTATGAAAATTTGTTGTTCTAAAAAATTGGGACCATTTAGACACCTTTATTTTACCCATTAGAGAGCCTTTCATCATATCTAGCAATCACCAATGCTTTTTTTGTACCAAACTGCATAAATTATCATGTTTTCTATGCTTTTAAGGGCCCAAATTAGCCATCTTTTACAAAGGGACCACCTTCAAAACTTGTCCAAATCTCCTAAAACCTTGGGGAAGCACTTTATATCCATCAAAACTTCAAATTATAGCATTATATTGCAAATATTCAATCATTTACTACCCAAACCATAAAACCCTCTCCCTAGGCTTAGAAACCCTATGTTTTATTGAAAGTAGCACTTGCCAAATACTCCAAAACTTGAAAACTATTGAAACAAGCCTAAAATACCCTGATCATGCTCAATCTAACATAAAATAACACCGCCAAACTTGGAAACTCAATTTCAGTCACCAAAATCTCAATTTTGTTAAGGAAAACTCAACATTTCCTCATTTGGTTTGACGCCCAATCCAAGGATCATCCTCCATTCAAGTTTATCATGGCCTTTTATAATGTTTCCCTCTTAAAAAAAACACTTCAACTTCAAAAACTAACATTTGAAAGAGGTGACCATTGGTCTCCCTCTTTAATAGACTTTTACAACCCTTCACTATTAGTTAATTTGACTTGACTTAGCACTTTTTGCACAAGTAAAATTATTCGTCATGCTAAAGAAATAAATTGTTCAATAGAAAAAAATAACAGATGATCAACTCCAAGCCTTTAGAGATAAAGAGAAAAAATAGATGAGGGAATATCATGAAAAGCAGAAATTGGGGATGATTGACAAAAACAAGCCAATTGAAGAGGAACCTCAACCCTCAAAAGAGAAAATAAATTGGAAACACAAAGGGAACAAATGTGAAAGAGTCGTGCTAGGGGAGATGCAAATACTATAGTTGGAGATACACCCTCTACCACAAGTGAATACGAAGGGACACCATTAAGCAAAAGCGAATATGGAGGGACACCATCTACCACAAGTGAGTATGGTTGGACACCATCCACCACATTTGAATTTGAGAGTACATCATCACTCGGATTTGATGAACAAGGTATGTCATCATCCCCACGTGAACCTCAAGGTATGTATTTTATTCCACCCTCAGTCGAAGGTACGCAATCTACCCCACCTCAATTAAATATTGATGAAATTTCTAATGTTGAGATGTATGAACCTATAAGAGAACACCACCTAGAATTTTGCATAGAAAGCCAAATTATTTGATTAATATTGATGAGGATATTTTGCACTTGGAAGGTAAGATTCTAGAACACACTTGTAGAAGATATGCTGATAAGATTTGGAAAATGTTCTTTGAAAGGATAAATGAGACCACAAGATGTCAACTATTTGTTCAAATGATGTGGGGTTTAAAGTACATAAACATCATGAAGACTCTTGGGTTGAGAACATCGAATGCATCAAGTGAAAACACTATTGTGAAGAATCTAATGGTTGCTTATGAGAGTAAGGGTAAGACCTCACACTCAAAGGATAGTAATTTCACCCAACATGCCATTGCATCGACTTTGTTAAGCTATCAAACAAAGAGATCTCGTCTCATTAAAAATACAAGTGAACAAATGGGAATTAGTAGAAATTTTTTATCAAAAGTTGTTCAAAGGCAACAAAGAATTGAGGGAACCAATTCAAATTAATTATGGGAATTCTTGGGAAGACTGCCACATAACTTAGATAAAAAAAGTTGTTGAATCATTGAGAACACTAATTGAAGATTATTGGAAGAATAATACAAGGCCATCTCTGAATCAAAGGGATGTCATAAGAAGGAGAATCAGTAGTTGGAACCGTAAGCTACATCCAAAGAATTTCTTAGATACAACTCAAACCCAATTTTTTCGTAAATTTCAAAATGCTTATCCTCAAATTAGTATTTCTCAAAGATTTTTTGAAATTCTTAAAAAAAATTATGTCAAGATAAATCACACACACACTACTTGTTGTTGTAGACTACATATTGAATTCACTAACCATTATGATGTTTATCGTTCTATATGTTTAGATTTGAATACTAACGATGTTTCGCAGGATTGTGGCATAGAAGCCCCACCAAAATATTCAAGAGAGTTCTTATCAAAAAATTTATGTCAAATAGAGGATGGCCAAATATTTTATAGGAAAACATGCTTGGATGGTTCATGCGAGCATTGCAATGGCTTGCAACGAATTCCAATATGTCAATATGTGGGTGATCCCACAATAGTGGTTTACAATTTTTGGCCAAACTGGACACTGAAATTATTATTTTTAACTAAATCTTCACATTCGGGAAGCTATAGCGACTAAACCATGAAGAATTTGAAGATAATGCAAACTAGAGTCTCGTTAAATTTTTTCTATAGATTCTAAAAATATTTTTTTCAAAATTTTTGGAATCAGTGTACACTTCTTATTCCATCTCCCACAAAAATTGGTTTTTTTCAAAAAACAACATTTTTAAAAAGTGACGCAGACCGTATAACGCATAATTTTTTTTCCATGAAAGATAAAATTCTAGTTCTTTCGAATTTAGATTTGTAACTCCGATATCTAGTGCTTCCACTTGGTTAGAAATTTTTTTATTGAATATTTTTTCTTTAATCAAGTTTTGAAGTCAAACCAATTATAATTGAGACATAGCTCGACCGTATAATACAACTTTTTTTTGTATATATCAAAATTCAAAAAAAAAATTGTTGGATCGAGGACTTCAATATCTGGTGCACTCATATTTTTAGTTTTTTTTTTTTTATAATATGCTATTTTTCCACATGTGCAGAACAAAGACCTTCATTTTCGATGAAAAACCTATGTTTAATAAAACTAAAAAAAAAACATAATAAAACCAAAACATATTAAGATTATATTTGTTGGATAGCTTGTTCTAAGGACTACTTGATTCCAGTTGGGTTTGTGAAAATTCCTCCATTTTCATCATCAACCCGAGCTCCGAAGTGCCAAAATTCAAGGTTTTTCTGTCTCAGAGGAGGGATGAGGAATAAAGGGGGTTCAAATGAACCCCCAGGGGTTTGAGCGAACCCCTAGGGGTTCGCTCGAACCAGGGTTCGTTCGAACCAGGGTTCGTTCGAACCCTGGTTCATTCGAACCGCCCTTTTATAAGGGTTTTTATTGTCATTTTTGGCAGGAAAGCATTAAAAGGGTTCGCCCGAACCCAGGTTCTAGCAAACCCCTAATGGGTTCGGTCGAACCAGTATGTTCATACGAACCCCTAAAATAATTTGTTTTTCCATGAATTCATTTTTTGTGAGTTTTCCTTCCTCACTTCAATTGTAAACTACTATTGTGGCTTCACCCATATGGAAAGGATAGATGAGGTGGGACATAAACTAGTAGATTTCAGGAAGTATAAAAAAGTGGAATATGCTACAAAAGATGGGTCTCAAGCAAAAAGGTGTGATTTGGTTATTGAGAAGATTCTAGTGTATCAGTTTATGTCCATGTTTCATGAGAATCTAGTGTATGAGTATTCAAGGTAGACACATAGAGCCTGATGGCTAGACAAGAAATTCAAGCTATACAAGGACACCTTTCCAATTGGTAGCATAGTATCAGTGGTTAAATTTGCAAAAAACTACACTCTATAGCCATAGTGTGAGGTGCAGTCATAGTATTACAACTCCACACAGGTTTCGATATTTGTCCACATAGCATTCATTCATGCAACTGATAGTACAAAGGACCAAAGGAAGGAATTGAGGGAGTATCACTTTTATATTAGTGATGATCGCACACATTCTATAGATTTCGTGCAAGGTTGCTTCCAGATGTTCTATAGTGATTTAGATCGGAGGGGCATAGCATATGGTCGACATATAATATGGTCGGATAACTGTGCAACACAGTTCAAGAACGCATGCATGTTCTACTAGTTGTGCAAGATGCATTTCACTATAGGTGTTCAACATATGTGTAAATTTTGTGAGGTCGGGCATGGAAAGGGGGAGCATGATGGTGTAGGAGCATGTGTGAAAAGAGAATTAGCATGAGAAGAGTTAAAGTATAAAGATAGTGAAAAGTTGACAGATGCAATTTGAATCATCGAGTGGTGTAATGCTTCGATGGGTCCAGATAATGAAGGTACATCTTTAGTTCATAGATTTTTTTGGTTGATGGATGATACTAACATTGCATATGAGGATTGTTGTACACTAATAGGATTGAGTGAGCTACAGTCTTTCCTTAGCTCAAATGTAGGTTCATGGAGTATCGGTACACGTAATATGGCATGCTTTTGTTCTTCATGTATAATGCAAGTATGGAATGATTATGAGTCAAGGGAGTGGGTTGACAAATGGTTGACAAGTTATCTTATCCCACTTCACACATATCACCCTTTGATGACATTAGAAATAAAACAGACAGAATCATCGGTCGACTTTGACCACGTATCAGGTCTAGCTCAACTAGGTAATATATCTACTTGCTTAGTTTTTGAAATTCCATATTGTTATCTTACTTTGTACTGTATTTGTAATGTTGACTAATTTCAAGTGATTTTCTGCACATATCAATGCAAGGCATGTTTATGTAGCTATTGCAGATGAAGAAAACGAAGAGGGAATACATTATTACTTGTGTCATGTTGAGGCCAAAAAAAATTTAGAAGCCCCAGTCATAGATGGAGAAAACATCGAATACCCTACAGGCTCAGTTGTTGTTACTAGAATGTGGCTTAGAAGGTACCCACATAAGAGTGTTAAACATTGGTTGTTTGAGGACTTTGACATGCATCATAAGATTATTCATTACTCGAACCTTGTTGTGGTATCCAATGTTCATTTGAGAAAATATGGGGGAAAACCTTTGAACAAGACCTTTTGGAAGGTCTGTGAGTCTGACCATGAGGCAATACTTGACACAATAAAGAGTAGAGTAGATCCCGATGGTTCATTGGATTAATTTGTAAGTATATGCACAATGGTTCTTATTAATTTATACTTGTATCCACATTAATTTGTTTGATGCCAATGCTACCATCTTATTTTACTTTGCGTATCTATAAGTAGCCTGGTAAACATTGATTTGTGTCCCCTTGTAGAAAATACAGATTATGAGCCATCTAAGAGAATCTCGGGCATAAAAGCAATGCAACATCCCTATTTTGATGATCTTGACAAATCTCAATTATGATTTTCAGCCATTAAAAAAGTGCGTGCAAAGCTTGGTGAGGGAATTCCATGTTATTCATTTGAATTTAACCTTATCATGAGAACCTATGATGTAGACATTATAGGAGCATCTCGAATTTCAAGATATTCTAGATTCATGAGAGGTGTTGTGTGCAATAGGTATCTTGGAACTCACAATGAAGATGTATGACTAGGAGTGACTAAGTTGAGAGACTGACATGCCTATCTATAAGTTCCTTCCATCTATTTTCATTTCATTTCCATTTTGGATGAGTTGTTTCTTTTTATTCTATTACTTTGCGTACATCTGTAACTAAACTAGTTAAAATTGATTGGTCTCTCCTTGAAGAAAATGCTGATTTTTGAGCCATCGAAGAGAATCCCAGCCAAAAAAGAAATGCAACATCCTTACTTTGATGATCTTGAAAAATCTCAATTTTGATTTGAAGCCATTATAAAAGAGTGTGTGAAGCTTTGCAAGGGAATCTCAAGTTACTCATTTGAAGTTAACCTCTGAATGAGAATCTATGATGTAGACATTATAAGAAAATCTTGAATGTATGAGTGACATTGTAAAATATCTGTAAGAAAAGAGTACCTAAGGCATTGTAATGAGATTTGTACTTGTAATGAAATTTATTGAAATATTGAAATTTGGTGTAGGAGCACCAAGGTTATTGAACAAATTTGGTTCATGGAATTATTTTTAGTAAACTATGTTTTGAGTAAATTGTCAATTGAATAAGCTAATATTACATGGTCAATTGATTTATAATGTAATAAGTCATGTTAGTTACAAGCTCAACAGTTAGGCATGATTGGAAAGATATAGAATCATTTGTAAAGGCTAGATTTAAAGCCTCTTGAAGGCTCAGACACAATGTAATTTTCGTGCAGGAGCACCTAGTCTCCTAGTTGCAAAATTTCACTTTTTGAAGGTTGATAAGTGTTCAATAGATTAGATTAAGGTATTTTGTGTTTATTTATGATAAATAAGGTCAATCAAGACCATTTAAGGTGTATTAGGGTGATTTTTTGAGTCTCGGTGGTCAAATGTCCAAAAAAATGCATTCTTGCTACAAAATTGTCAATATTTGAATTTGTAGCCTTTTGAAGGAAAATCTTTGAATTTGGTTGTAAATGTGCAAGAATGAGGTCTAAGAGTTTGATATACCATTTAGAGAGCTTGGTTTTCATGGAGTTCCTTTCAAAGCCTCTGCTTTTATTGTTCCTATGGTAAACTGTTTGATAGTTGGTGGAATTACCTTTTGTAGTAATCACTATTAGTTCAAGATTAAGATTGTTAACCTTGAGAGAGTATGACTTGGGCAAAAGGAATTTGATATGGCTATTATTTTGAAAGACTTCAAGCAGGATGTACTTTGCATTGACGCCATTCCTCAATCTTCACTTGATGGCATGAAGGAATGGCTAAACTCCATGGACATAAAGTATTATGAAAGCATAATGAACTTGAACTGGTGGCCAATTTATTGAAGATGGTGGTTGGGAATTTTTGAATATGGAAGCGAGTGATTCAGATTCTGATAATTCAGAAGAGTTAGAACAAGGATATATGAGTTCCCTCTAATGTAGAAGAGGAATCAGAATTAGATTTCATGTAGCCACCATCAAGAGTGTTACTGATTTTTGTGAATCCATGTTTTAATCAAAATTGTTTGTAGAAAGGAAATGCAAAAATAAAGTGTGAAAGGAATGTGGAAATACACATAACACAACATAATATCCCACGCACACCCCCCAACCATAGACTTGTCTAGTTGAAAATGAAAAGTGACACTTAATAAAATTAGTGCAAAAACATATTGAATAGATTGAACTCAAATAAATAATTTAAACAACTCTCAATAACCAGTCAAAAGATATAAGAAATTTAATTTTTCCTACTTTCCCTATTTTTACCCTCTAAAATAATTAAATTGTCTTTAAATTAGAGATTGAAAGGCAAGTCTGTGGGAACCAATAAAGGAATGTAAAGAAGCAAAAAACCTCAACTAGTCACATGCAAAAAAGATTTTGCAATATCGAAACCAGCGGCATGCAAAAAAACACAAGCATAGAGAGAGAAAAGGTAAGCCTCGTGACCTGCACATGCAACGCCCAAAGACAAAGATCACGATTTTGTTATTACTTCATAGCCTACAAAGTGAATTAGGTAGATTCAAGGAATTGCACCCTCTTCCACACTGATTGCAGGTTCGACTTCTTTGCAATTAATCGCTAGTTTGATCTTGGTCTTTAGATGCAGTTTTACCATGCATTCAAATGCTGGTTTCGAAAACTATGTTGTAAACCCACACTTTCAATGCCTTCAAATTCCAGTTTCAAATCACCTAGAGATTGTCCTTCCGCCTGTTATTCTTCAATCAGCCTTTATGATGGTAGCCTCATAGAGATCAAACATAAGTCAAATATCATATTATGGATCACACAAACTATTAGCTCAGATCGTGCAAGCACAAAAATCATGCTATTGTTAGATAAGTGATGCCGAGCTGCTAGTTTAAGCGTTGTGCATGAAACGCAAACTAGTGGCATATTTAGAATTCTATGCTAGGAAATTTGATTTGTGCATAGAAAAATAGTCTCAGTATATAGATTTTTTCATGTTGTTAATCTGATAAAGTATAATTGAAGAGAAATAAGTTTGAAAGTCTTTGCAAGCTTTTGATGTCTCATTCTATGCCTCGCTTTTAGCACTGACATTATTTGAGAAAAAAACTAAAAGAGAAAGAAAACCAAAAAAATCTTACAGCGGATATGAAAGAAAAAATTATATGAGAGCAGCAACAAAGTAAAGTGAAGAATATTTGTTTACGCCACTATATAGTGGTGGATTTACTGTTATAAGACTGTCTTTGGAGGGACCTCCAAAACACTTATTTATAAGACTTATATATATTTACAAACCAAACAGCTTGTAAAACACTCTAGAGAGGCAGATTATGGGAAAAAGAGGCGGATATCAAATGCTCAGTGTTCCACATACTGAAATGTTGTAGATATATTCTACTAAATACACATTATTTCCAAAGGTTAGTTTCTTCGTGGATTTCTGATTCTATCACTATCCCCACTTTTTCGTAACATAGGGTTTTGAGTTTTACTGTGGGTGTTATTTTTTCTTACTAAAACATCTGGCCGTCACTCTTATATGATAATTTAATACACGAAAAGTAGCCTCTTTTGCAGAGAAGACTGTAATTTGATAATTTAATACATGGCATTGAAGAACAGATATACAGAAGATTCACTTGTTGAAAACTGAGACATATGCACATCTAGGCCGTGCTTTTCAACCTCCTCAATCAGCATGGAAATGCACCTCGCCCTTGCAAAGCTATAAATGTTAATTATAACCTCCCTTCCATAAACATCCACGTCCACCTTAGTAAGCTCTCTGCTTTCTTTTTCTGTTCCCCAACGTTTCTGTTTCGCAAGGAGATTGTCTCTGTGTCCCTTCAATCGGTATATTTCATCCTGCAGTTTTCGAATGTAATCGCTGGCTTCCTTAAATACCCCACACCTGTCGATCTGCGATGCCAAATACGAATGAGTTCAATACAGTAAGTCATCATATCTGTGTCCTATATCTTGTAGCAGCACATTTTCATTTAAAAGTTAAAAAGCATAATACATTAATTAAGAATTTAAAGAAAGTTACAAAAATATTTCTAAAGAGTTATAATTGTTACTAAAATTTATAGAATAAAAATGTAAAGAGGGTTTTTACATATTTTCAACTCTCAAGAATGAAGGGAAACCGTGGAGTTAATAAAACACATAATCTTTAGAAAAAATAAATCAAAATGATCAAACCAAATCATTATGAAGGATTTGAAGAAACTATGAAGATTAAGAAAAAGATAAGGATTTCTAGTCTAGGGCATTTTCAGTTGTGATTAATACTAGAGTCATGTTTGGTCAAACAGTTTGCAACAACATTCCATTTTCTAACAATATGAAAAAAAGATGCTGAATCATTTTTTTCACAAAAGGCAAAAATTCTACTCCACAAAAATGTCATCCTCCAAGAAGACTCATGAGACCTTCCATAAGTCAAAAGGGAGATCTAAATTCAAGAGCTGTGAAAGTTGATTTATTATTCAATGATCAAAAATGCCTTTATATAGATGAGGAAACAAGGAGGAAGCGGTTGGAGAAACTAAAAATAGTTTAACTACATACACATATATTGCTGCCATTATTAATAGTATAATAATGTAATTTATAATGTTATTCTAACATTCCCCTCTTTATTACATTGTTCTTTCAAATGTACCCCCGAAACAATTCAAATTTCACCTTGCCAAGAGACTTGGTGAGTATATCAACTATTTAAGAATTTGTTGGGCAATACTGAAATGAATGTGGTGGTGAAAGACTTATTCTTGAATGTAATGACATTTGACATCAATATGCTTTGTTATTTCATGAAAAAACTTGATTCTTTACAAGTTTCAACACCCACCAATTGTTGCAAAAACAATAGGTGGTTTTTCCTCAAGAATGTCCATGTTAGCCAAAATGCGACGTAACCAAACCGTTTTGCACATAGCTCCTTGTGTGGCACGATATTTGACATTGGTGGATGAGAGAGAAACAATAATTTTCTTCTTTTACTAATCCAATAAATAGCTCCAAATCTATGATGAGAAACATATCCTATAATTGACTTTCTATCATCAACAGATCCAACACAGTTTGAGTCAACATATCCCAACAATTAGAACTAAGGATTCTTCTTGTATTCTAGACCATAATCAAGTGTACCTCAAACATATCTCAAAACATTCTTAGCTGCAACCCAATGACATTGCTTCGACTCCTACATAAATTTGGAAAGATAGCTAATAAAAAATCATAAATCTAGTCTGGTATAAGTCAAGTAAATGAGACTCCCAACAAGTTGTCGATAGAGAGTTGCATCTACTTGAGGTGAATCCTAGAATCGAGAAAGTTGCAAACCTTTCTCCATTGGAATGGACATAGGTTTACAATTGGACACTCAAAAAAAATTTAGGAGTGTCTTGGCTATTTCATCTAGGAGATAAAAAAGTGATACTTCTTTCACTATATCTCCAAACCAAGATAGTAATGAAGTAGCCCCAAGTCTATCATATCAAAGGATTTATCAGATTATTATTTACATCATCAATTGATGAAATTTTTTGAGCTTCCTGTGATCATAGGATCATCCACATACAAGAAAAGAATGGCAATCTCTATGTCTACCTTATTAAAAGAAAAATTTGGATTTGAGGGGCTATGAATGAAACCATGTTGCAAGAGGTGACCATGTATTTTTATGCACCATTCCCTAGGGGTTTGTTTAAGCCAACAAAATGACTTTATGAGATGACATACCTTTTGAGGATGATTTTCATCAATGGATCCTTCTAGTTTTTTCATGTATACTTCTTCTTCTAGATAACCATTTAGGAAAGCACTCTTGATGTCCATTTGATGAAGCTTCCATCCTTTCTATGGTGTCAGTGCGCAAAAAAATCTGATTGTTTTCAGCTTTACAGTGGGTATGAAGGTCACCTCATAATAAATAACCCTCTTTCTAATAATAACCCTTTGCCATAAGTCATGTTTTCTATTTGTTGATGGATCCATATGCCTTGTATTTTTCTTTGAGATATCATCACATCCTATGGGTTTCTTCCTGTAGGTAGATCAACAAGTTCCCATGTTTAATTTTTCATCAGAGAATGATACTCAACATCCATGGCCTTCTTGCATTGTGGCTGACTTAGGGCCTCTCAAACTGTATCACATTCAATTCTATCAACAACTAAACTCATCAATGCAAGATTTATCTAATTTATCACCTATATTCTTGTTATAACTCTTGATAAGAGATTTAGAAGAGAATCTATCTATGGGAGTCCTTGATGGTCGTTTGAAAAAATTTCATACATTGATTTTGTTTCTTATGTGAAGAATGATTTTCCAAAGGTCCAAGATCAACAAACAACTCTCCTTGTAGATCATTTTCTTTCTGAGAGGAATATTTATTCTCATCATCTAACTATGAGAGAAATCTATGAGAAGTGGTTGAATCTTCCTTATGTGTTGGGAATTCATATGATGGCTCATCACATACCACGTCTGAACTCTCATAAATCTTCCATGTCTCAAGACCCATGAGTCAATAAGCTTTTGAAGAAGTATTGTACCCCAAAAAGATGCATTGGAGAGTCTTGGAATCAGTCTTTTGCCTCCTATTAGCTGGGACATGCATATATGCAGCAGAACCAAATACTCTAAGATGAGATATTGAAGGCTTATAACCACTCCATAGCTCTTCAAGTTTCTTTTCTTGAATATATTTGTAGGAGACCTATAAAGAAGATACATAGCTTTCTAGATTGCTTCTACCCAAAATCGATCCTCCAATTGAGCTGAGGAAAGAATACACTAAGAAATTTCCATGATAGTCTAATTGTGAGGTTTTTCAATTCCATTCTATTAGGGTGTATAGGGGAAGTCAAATGTTTTTTTATTTCATGATGCTTCAAGAATGCCAAAAAATCCCTTTGATGTGAATTCCCCCCTCAATCTAAGTGGAGGAGAAGAAGATACTTACCTATCTCTCATACAACTTGCTGGTAGATGTCTTGAAAGTGGAAAAAGGCTCCACTTTTCTTCATGAGAAAATACACCTAAGTCTTACGAGATAAGTCATCCATAAACAATTGAAAGTACTTGCATCCTTGAAAAGAAGTGGGCAATGGTACACACAGATTGGTATGCAGAATTGAAAGACATTTCTTGGCATGGAAGCTACTTGACTCAAACGGATCTTAATGTTGTTTTCCTAAAATACATCTAGGAAATACATGAAAATAATGGAAAATATGAGGAATTCATCTTACCATCTCCTTAGAGTTGAGCTAATAGAGGGAGCCAACTAAAAGGTGCCTGTATCAATAATTCTAGAGAATAGTTGACTTGATCATAGTGACAAATAAAGAAAATGTAGAGGATGAAACTACATCTAGTGTAAATAAACGATCCTTCATAAAAGTGCTAGCAATTGTCATACCTTCTCTAGAGATCAAAAAATATTTGATATCTTCCCTGACCTAAAACTCCACCTTAAGGTTTTGATTCAAAAGTTGATAAGTAGAAAATATATTTTCTTTTAAACTTTGAACATAAAGCACCTTTGTGAGGGTCCAAGTTCTTTTTCGAAGAGTAATGGTGGCATTACCAATTTATTTTGTAAGATACTCCTTATTGTCTGTAATTTGAACCTAATCATCAGTGGGCTGATTAGTCAGTGTATCAAAGAGCTCTTTATTTCCTATCATATGCTTAATGTTGCCAGAGTTAATCAACCAAGCATCCCTTAAAGGCTACGAGATTTGAGGAATAAGAAAAATATTTTAATTGATGTTGCAATTGGTTGTATTTGGTGTGTCCTCATTAGTTGTATCATCTTGTTGGGTTGTGATATGTCCTTTATGCTTCCATTGGTGAGGACGTCATTTTGAGTGAAAATTTCCTCCACTAGACGTTCCTTCTTTACTATAATTTCCTTGAGTTGGGCCATTATACCAACAATGATTAGTATCATGTGTGTGGGTACTACAAATGTAACACCATTGATTTTGCTTCTGAGGCTTCTATAGCTATTGTGACAACCTTTTTGATTGCTTTGTGATTGTCCCTTTCAAAAGATTTGGCCATGCCATTTTCTCAAGATTTCTTTATCTTGAAACTCATCTTGCATTGACTAGATGGCTTCTTCTAGTTGGAGAAAATTCAATAGTTCTTCAAATGAAACCTTCCACTTGGTGATGTACTATAACAAAAAAATTGAATTAGGAAGGAAGAGCTCTCAAAGTGATCAAAACAAGTAGTTTGTCCTCTAGCTTTTCTTAGAGGGAAACACACTCTACTCAGAGCTCTAATATTCAGCATAAGAACTCCTCTACTTTCTCACCATCTTGTATATTAAGTGTATGAAGCTTGAAATAGAGATCAAGGATCTTGGTATGATTCTTTACCTGATAAATGGTGGATACATCATCCTATCCACCTCTGACATTATCGCATCCTAAAAATGTGGTTGAACCTCATTAGATATGCTAAGGGTGATCAACATCAAGGTTTTTTGCATCAGCCTTGTCAAACTTTTTATGCTCATCTACATTAGGTGGACACTTCATTGCACTAGTAATGATTCCCCATAGTTCTTCAAAATGAAAATCATGCACATTTTCATCTTCCAGGCAACGTAGTTAGACCCCTTGAGGAGTTGAGCAATTGAGAGAAGCAACTTTTGTGCAAATATGATGACACCATGAAAAATAAAATAAAAAATTTATTCCTCAAAAGGAAATTTAATTATTTAGGGTAACATACACATCCTTTTAAGGATAAAATGAGTCTTGGAGACAAGCTTGTATGCTCATGTAGTGAGATGGGGATGCTTGTGTGGACATTCTACTTCACATTCATTATTCGCATCATAGCCTTTGTTGATCTTAACACAAATTCTCCTTGTTTGGCATCACACAACAAATAGGAAATACTCTAGTAACTCTTGCCTAACAAACTCACCTATTTTTTAAATTGTTGGTGTTTTGGAGAGTGCCTACAAGAGAAAAATAGAAGTCGATGTTGTCTAGGATTTCATCTCAACCTCTTAGTTGTTTCCCATTTTCATGGTTTCTTGCAACACTACTTACATCAACTAACATAATTGGCATCCATGAGAATCTACTTTATACTTCAAGTGATGGTCTTGTTTCATACAAATCACCAAGAGTTCTCAATGAATTGTTTAGTCTAGCATCTCCTAAAATGCATGCTAATGTTATTCTCCACACACATTCTTATTTCAAATTCCTTCTTTCCATATTTCAAACAACATTGCTCAACATGATTATGATATTCCAATCACAGATTACAAGATGTAATAAATGAAGAAAAATATTAATTGCAAAAGGAAACAATGAAATAAAATGGCTCATCTCTTGCTATATATATTGTACTCATTCCTAATCTATTAATCAATAAAAATCAAGTTAATAATTGAATGCAATTATTTAGAGTTTATTATTCTTCTCATTTTGTCAATTGTGTAATTTGTAACTCAACTAGTATTCTTGAAATTCTCACGTGCTTGATACCATAGTGAAGAGTTGTGAAAGTTGGTTTATTATTTGATGATCAACAATGTCGTTATATAGGCAAGGAAACAAGGAGGAAGTGGTTGAGAAACTAAACATAGTGTAACTATATATGCATACCACCGCCATCATTAGCAAT
This sequence comes from Sequoia sempervirens, assembly GCA_007258455.2. Taxonomy (NCBI): domain Eukaryota; kingdom Viridiplantae; phylum Streptophyta; class Pinopsida; order Cupressales; family Cupressaceae; genus Sequoia; species Sequoia sempervirens. The sequence goes on along the minus strand of VDFB02270651.1, from coordinate 412,851,791 downwards.
ATAACAATGTAAAAATGTTATGCTAACACAAATTATAGAATTCATCTCATATATTATCTTCTTCTAACCCAACTCACTTGCTTTCTCTAGAGCCACAAGGATGATTGAGGCCTTCATCTAATCATTAATGCCAAACCCTATAAGTTATAATATAAAAACAATTGAACTAAACAACACTATTGCACCCAACTCCACAAAACTCTATTTCACCTATATTACTATGAAAATAAGGTCATCAACATTGATTTTGAGAAAAAAACCATTGAAACGTCCATTTACTTCCTCTATTAATCTCATTAGAATATTTGATCCTAAATCCAAAAATATTGAAGTCAACCAAATGATCAAAATCTAATTGCCTCAAAATTTAAAATTCATAGAGAGTTAAGATTTCATCCATAAAACACTTAGCCACCAAAACGCTTTCTATTGAGTCCAAAATCTTTTGCTATATATATTCAATAAGACTAATAGTTTTGGAAATCTAACAATTTCTTTCCAACCAAACTTGGCAAATAATAAAGATGGGACCAATGTCCCAATTCATCAAAAGTAAGAGGATGTCCCAAAGTAGTGTAAAAATAAAACAAAAATGTAGCATGGACTAGAATGTGGTCCTAGATGTGCCATCACTACCTCCAAAAACCTTTTGAAAATGAGTATTAAAATAAAATATAAGCTACACTTCTCATTACTCTCATAGAAAACACAATTGAAAGGATCATGAAATTCTATATTTTTTATATTTCTATATTAAAAAATTATTTTAATAAAATAATTAAAAGAATATTTAAAAAAGTATTGTTAGCCTGAATAAAATTATAATTGCACTTATCTAACAAATAATTTCTCTTTTTCAAAAAAACTAATTTTACATTCTTATCTACACATGAGGTGATAAAAGTTTATGTTCTACAAATCCTAGCTACATTTTATATATTTTATTTCTTGAATTGAAAAAATATATATCATTTAATTATTCATAAAATGATAGGATATGTAAATATAAGGAGTTTTAATTTGGTAACGTAATATTAGGAGTAAGTTCATTTCAGCTTGAGAAATTAGAAAGTATGTTGTCATTAAATTAAATTAAAATTTTATATGATATAAATTATAAAATAAATAAAGTTGTTTCATAAAAAATGGATTCCATCTTTTTTATTCATAGTTTAAAATAATAAAATGTTTGTTGTGATTTATTTCAAATGGATATTTGATGTTAAATTTTGAATTGTTACAAATGGGGGACCTCATCTTCAACATAAACACTCAACAATAACATCTCAATGGGATTTGAACCTTGGTGGTAAGAACAATCATATTTAAACCAGCAGACAAACTAAGTGTTCTTGTCTACTGTTCAATCTTCACAATTTTTGTGTCTTCATAATAAGTTGGTTTGATTTTTATGATCTATTTTTCCTTTAAATTTTACATTTTTGTTGGTTTCTTAGATTTTGTTGGTTCTTAGAAGAGGTAGGTTTGGGCAAAACCTCCTTAAATTTTTATCCTATGAACTTTAATGGTAATTGTTACGATTTAGAAATATTTTTATACTTTATTTTGAAGTCTTATTTCATATATTTATCTGTTTTTCATAAAAAGAGTTTTTGTTGAAATGTATTCAGTTTTTGTTTGTATATTTTTTTAAAGAAATTAAAAGATAAAAATCAAATATATAATTTACTATAATACTAAGATTGCTTCTAGATTGGCTGTGTAAATTTAAAAACAAAAATAAAAACAGAGTGAGTCCAAAAACATGAGTTGTAATTTATGCACTCAAGAATCTATTTAGTTTGTACCCAACTCAATATTTAAATTTTTTTGTAGAATACAAATTGCAAAATCAAGGGAGATCTGCTTAATGGGTACTGAGTTCAATTCTTATTAATCTTGTCTTTTACCGTTTCTGGATTTGAGCTTCAAAACTTACACACAATCAAATCAGAAACAAACAAAAGACATTATTATAAATTATCAAAATCCAATAACATTAATCTTATTAATCTCATAACAATTAAAAATGAGAATCTGAACACAAGATTCACTACTTTCAAGAAAAATTATATATTAATCCATATACCTATTCCTTCAAACATAACAATGATAAATAAATATCATATTTTAAATTTTAAAAAAATCCTATTAAATCAAGTAAACAATATTCAGTTCAATTCTTATTAATCTTGTCTTTTATTGTTTCTGAATTTGAACACCAAAATTTGCACACAATCAAATCCAGAAACAACAACAAACATTATTATAGATTGTGGAAATCGAAAAACATTAATTTTATTAATCTTTTAACAATTATAAAGATCTGAACACAAGATTCACTACTTTCAAGAGAGATTATATATTAATCCATATACCCCTTCATTTAAACACAACAATGATAAATAAATACCATACTTGAAATTAAAAAAATTACTTGTTAAACTGAGTAAATAATAAAAGAAGGCCGTTTTAAATTACCTTAGGGAGAGTGATTGGTATAAGAGATTCCAGTTTTGTACACAGATATTGCATTCGATTCCTCCTCATTTGCTCTGCAATCATTGGTGACTTTGTATTGCCACAATCAGTTGAACAACTCAGTCCTCCCAACACAACATCAGATTTCAGTCTTGTGGGCATAGCAAGTATTCCATTATGTGAAGAGTGAATAGATCTAACAGGTAGAATGCAATTTTCAGGTTCCATAAGCGATGAGCATTCGGCACATTCTACTATCCAGTGAGGCTTCTCTTATAAGATCTGAAGGTGAGCGTGTACACATACGTCAATGGCATTTGGTGCACTGTTTGTGTGTTTGGTGAATGATACATCCGCATCTGCTTACAGTTGATTAGACTGATATACTAATCAAGTCACCCACGTTACATCCGTGGAATTTAGTCCTCTTTCTGGAAGGAAGATAGCATAATGTAATAGGAAACGTCTATCCAGCCTCCAGATATTTATTGAATGGTGACGATAAATATGTACCATATTGATGTGGTAGGAAAATGAATAAAAGCACGTGAATTTACAAGAGTTTGAGTTTGGCCCGGCTAGTGGATTGCGATAGTCTTGTTTTTCTTGAAAGATGGATTGATGCATATTGGTTTGTTTTTGTCTTTTTGATGTTAGTTTCTGTTTTTTGTTTTCTTTTTCTTAGTTTGCCATATAATATTTTTTTTGGGTCTTTCAATATTATGGTGTTATTTAGGATCTAATTTTTGCTGGTTTTTAATGTTGAAAGGTTAGTTTTTCTTTTTGATTGGTAAATAGTTTTTTTTTATCAAATTTTGATCTTTGGTATTTACCTTAGTATTTGATCTCATAGCTCTATTCCTTACTAGTGATGCATGTTATCTCATGTAATTTGTTGCATTTTAAACCTAAAATGCTACATAATAGAATTTAAAATTAAAAAAATAAAAAAAGGAAGTAATGATTGTTTAGGAAGAGTAATCTTAACCCTATCTAGTAGTGGAGTACCAATAGTTTGCAGCAACTTTAGATGTTTTTAATTATTTTATTTTGGTTGCAAAATATAAGTGTAGTTATTGATCTACATATAAAATCCATGTATGTACTCTCCATAGGATCACAAGGCTTAACTCACTTATTTCAAGAGCAAATCTTGATCTCTAGGTTGGGTAGAATATTTTTGGAATTTAATTACTTTATTCTATATTTTTTAAGCTTTCATGCTTGAAATATTTGCATCTCAATGTAGAGGTTCATCTTATCCTTGGAGGCTAGTTAGCATGAGATCCTAGGATTCAATACTACATTGACATTCAAGTAGTCAAGATACCAGATACCTATGGGATGTTATTGAGTAGAGATTTGTCAAAAACCTTGAATGGATATATGGCTACTGACTTCTTACATATGTGGTTACCCTGGAAAGGAGTTCCTAACCAAATCAGGATAGAGAGGGAACCATGTATGAGGCATATGATTACAAATTACAATCAGAAAAATGAAGTGTTATACATTGATGTAGAACCTAGTGTATATGGTATTAAAAGTTTTAGAATATGACTCCAAGGATAGATGTGCTAGTAGAATATGACTGAATCTTTCAAAGGTAAGATGGTTGCTTGGAAAAAAATTGGAAATTTTTTTCCAAGGAAGTCCACAAGGGCTAGAAGACTAAAGAGTCATTGGGTGATCCCACAATAGTGGTTTACAATTTTTGGCCAAACTGGACACTGAAATATATTTTTTTAACTAAATCTTCACTTTCAAGCACCTATAGCAGCTAAACTATGAGAAATTTGAAGATGATGCAAACTAGAGTTTCGTGACATTTTGTCTATAGATTCTAAATATATTTTTTCAAAAATTTTGGAATCAGATTGCACTTCTTTTTCCATCTCCCTCGAAAACTAGTTTTTTTCAGAAAACAACATTTTTAAAAAGCGACACTCACCGTATAACGCATAACTTTTTTTCCATGAAGGATAAAATTCTAATTCTTTCGAATTTAGATTTGCAACTTTGATATCTAGTGCTTCCACTTGGTTAGATAGTTTTTTATTGAATAGTTTTTCTTTAA
>VDFB02270651.1:412810928-412847133 GCA_007258455.2 Sequoia sempervirens | reverse complement strand
GTTTGAGAAGAAACAATGAGGTGGAGGTCATGCAGGAAAGACTGGTGGATGGTCATATGTAGATCAAAATGAAGATCAAAAGAAGGGTGAAGGCTCTAGTAGTAGCCAGAACCAGAAAGGAGATAACACCTACCATCCTCGTGATCAGAATAATGGAGACCAAAGAGGAAGAGGGAGAACTGGACAAGGACTAGGAAGAGGAGGCTTATGTGGAACCTATTTCCAGTGTGGAGAAGAAGGACATAGAGCCTATGAGTGTCTTTAACATCAAGGAAGGACAAATAGAATACCTACGGGTAATGCACGAGTTGCACATGTAGATGAAGATGTTGAGTCTTCACATTCTAAGGATGCAGAAAGAGGAGAGGTTCTTATTACTAGAACAACCTTACTGAATGAGGAGAATGAGCCAACTCAAAGGAAGAATTTGTTCCGCACCAAATGTAAGTGTAAAGGTAAAGTTTACAATGTTATTATTGATGGAGGTAGTACTGATAACCTTGTTTCAGAAGAAATGGTTAGTAAGTTGTGGTTGGAGAGAAGAAAGCATCTGAATACATATCAGATTGCTTGGTTGCAGAAGGACCATAAAGCCTTGGTAATTGAACAATGTCTGGTAAAGTTCAAGATTAGAAATTACCACGATGAGGTATTATGTGATATTATTCCTATGGATGTTTGTCATATGTTTTTAGGTAGACCATGGTAGTTTGATTGACGAGTAGTACATGATTGACATGCTAACACCTATTCTTTGACAAAGGATGGGGTTCGTCATAAGCTAAAGCCCTTAAAAGAGAGAAGAAAAGGTGTGCAATAATGCAAGAATTTTTTTGGTTGATGGAGGAAAGTTCCTAGAAGGTATGAAGCATGAGCATATGTGTTTTGCATTGATCCCTAGAGTTGATAAAGAAGATACTACTAAGGTACCTATAGAGGTTTCAAATTTGTTGAATGAGTTTCAAGTTATTATTTTTGACAATGTACCTGAAGGTTTGTCTCTTGTAAGAAAGATTAGTCATCAGATGGACTTGATTCTTTGGGCCAATTTTCTGAATAAGGTAGCTCATCATATGACTCTAGCAAAGAGTGAAGATTTGAACAAACAAGTGCAAGAGTTGTTGCGGAAGGGGTTGATCAGAGAGAGTTTGAGTCCATGTGCAATACTTGCGGTACTAGCACCAAAGAAGGATATGGAATGGCAGATGTGTACAGATTCTAGAGCCATCAACAAGATCACCATCAAGTATAGATTTTCCTTCCCAAGAATGGATGACATTATGGATTGTTTGAGTGCACCTGAGTACTTCACGAAGATAGATTTGAAAAGTGGATATCACTAGATCCGGATTAGAGAAGGAGATGAATGGAAGACAACCTTCAAAACCAAGGAGGGCTTGTGTGAGTGGTTAGTCATTCCTTTTGGGCTAACCAATGCACCAAACAAATTTATGCGGCTTATGAATGAGGTATTGAAATATTTTTTAAGAAAATTTGTTATTGTTTATTTGGACAATACTTTGATTTTCAGTTGTGATCCCACAATAGTGGTTTACAACTTTTGGCCAAACTGGACACTAAAATTATTATTTTTAACTAAATCTTCACATTCGGGCACCTATAGTAGCTAAACCGTGAGGAATTTGAAGATGATGCAAACTAGAGTCTCGTCACATTTTTTCTGTAGATTCTAAAACTATTTTTTCAAAATTGGAATCATATTGTACTTCTTTTTCCATCTCCCTTAAAAACTAATTTTTTTTTAGAAAACAACAAATTTAAAAAGTGACGCTCACCGTATAGCGCATAATTTTTTTTCCATGAAGCATAAAATTCTAATTATTTCAAATTTAGATTTGTAACTTTGATATCTAGTGCTTCCACTTGGTTCAGATAGTTTTATTGGATATTTTTTTTCTTTAATAAAGTTTTACCGAAGTCAAACCAATTACAATTGGACATAAGCGACCGTTATAGCTTAAGTAACTTTTTTTGTATATATCAAAATTCAAATTTTATTTTTTTTTGTTGGATCAGGACTTCAATATCTAGTGCACTCATATTTTTTTTAAATATTTTTTTTTTTATAATCTACTATTTTTCCATATATGTACCAAAACAAGACCTTCGCATTTTCATTTGAAAAACCACATATTTAATAAAACTAAAAAACAAATTACATAATAAAACCAAAAACATATTAAATTTATATTAAGTTGGATAGCTCATTCTGAGGACTACCACGATTCAGTTGGGTTTGTAAATATTCCTCCATTTTCATCCCTCAACTTGAGCTTTGGAAACATAAAATAGGTTTTGTGAACAAGGTCAAAATTAGGGGGAAAGGGGGTTAAGCTGGGGCAGAGTTCTAAGCAGACAAGGTTCATTGAGACCCCCTTGTATGAATTTTCCTTTTGTTTTTTAGGCAGGAAATGTGGCCCAGTAATTAAATAGGTTCATTTGAACCCTAGTTTGGTTGAACCCCTCTTTGGTTCGGTTGAACTTATAGGTTCATTCGAACCCCTAAAACCAATTTTTTTGCTATGGGGTCATTTTTTCTCAGTTTTCCTTCCTCCATCAAATTGTAAACCACTATTGTGGCTTCACCCACTGATCACCAAGATTTGTGGTTATCTCAATAGTCAAGGAAAGTTGAATCAAAGGAACTTAAAATGGGTTGATTTTTTGTAGAGTTATACTTTTGTTTTGAAGCACAGGAGTGGAAGGTCAAACAAAGTTGCAAATGCCTTGAGTAGAAGGAAAAATTTGTTGATAGAAATGAATATAGAGGTTGTTGGGTTTAATGAATTCAAGAGTTTGTATCCAGAAGATCCAGACTTTGCAGAAGCTTGGAAGGCTTGTTTGGAACCTATTACATTGGATAAGACGAGATGGTTAGATTTCTTAATCTAAGATGGGATGTTGTTTAGAAGAAGCCAATTGTGCATTACAAGGATTTCAATGAGAGAGAATCTAGAATCAAGGAGAAGCAAAGTGGAGGATTGGCTGGACATTTTGGTTAGGACAAGACCATTGCTCTTGTTAGTGAGAATTATTATTTGCCATAGTTACAACAAGATGTGAAGAAGTTTGTACAAAGTTGTAGAGTATGTCAAATGGCAAAAGGAACAAGTTAGAATACTGGATTGTATCAGCCACTACTTGTACCTGAGAGGCCATGGGAGGATATTAGCATGGATTTTGTTCTTGGCTTGTCAAGGACACAGAGAGGGCATGATTCCATATTTGTGGTGGTGGATAGATTTTCAAAGTTGGCACATTTCATTTTGTGTCATAAGACAAGTGATGCTGTTCATGTTGCAGAGTTGTTTTCAGAGAGGTGATGAGACTACATGGTCTACCAATGAGTATAGTTTCAAACAGAGATACCAAATTTGTTGGTTATTTCTAGAGGACATTATGGAAGAAGTTGAAGATAGATTTGAAGTTTAGTTCTGCACACCATCCAAAGATTGATGGACAAACAGAGGTGGTGAATAGGAGTTTGGGCAACCTACTAAGATGCTTAGTTGGAGATAAGCTTAAGGGATGGGATTTGATTATACCACAGGCAAAATTTTCTTACAATAATTATGTCAATAGGAGCACTGGTAAATCACCATTCCAGATTGTATATGGGATTAGTCCAAGAACTCCTTCTGAACTGAGAAAGATGGATAAGGGGGAGAAGAGTAGTGCTGAGGGTGAAGATTTTGCTGAGCACCTAAAGAATTTGCACAACGAGGTGAAGAAGTTCATATCAATAAGATTAACTCACAATATAAGGCTCAAGCATATCATAAAAAGAGGTATAAGGAGTTTTGGGTAGGAGATGAAATCATGGCTCATTTGCAAAAGGAAAGGTTTCCAGTTAGTACATACAACAAGTTAAAGGTGAAGAAGCTTGGACCATGCAAAGATCTTAAAGAAGCATGATTCAGGAAATGTTTATGAGGTAGAGTTTCCTAGTGGAATAAACATTTATTCTATGTTCAACATTGTTTATTTGACAGAGTATTATGAAGGTGATATAGAGGAGAATCCGATAAATGAACAGTTGAAATTTCCAGCACTTACTTTAGAGAAGGAAGAGATAGAATAAATCCTAGATAGGTGTGTGGGTAGAAGCACAAGAAACAAGCAATATGAAGAGTACTTGGTGAAATGGAGAGGAATACCTATTGAAGATTCATCATGGTTATTTGAGGCTGAGGTTAACCGTCTTGGTTTTCCTCTAACTCCTGAGAAGTGACAGGGTCACTTTTCAAATTATCTTGGGTGTCTAATGAAAGAGCATCCAACGGTGTAGGGAAATCTTGCATCACCCAAAATAATTATTTTCATTATTTTCTTTAGTTTTTTTGAGTCCCATGATGGCACTTAAGGGGTAGAAGATTGTTAGGTGTCAAAAATAGCACAAATCAGGCACTTACTATTTTTAGTAAGTTGGCCAAAATGGGCATGTATGGACCTGAAATTTACCCCAAGGAGCAGAGCTGAAAAACATTTTTGGTCATGAAAGAATCATCTCAATACCCTGCACAGTTTGTGAGAAATTAAAGTTTTCCTCCTGAGAAATTTCTCCAATGCAGCTTCAAATTCAGATATAAAACTTTAGAGGCCCCGAAATAGCTCAAAACGTGGCCGAACTGACCTATGGTCAATTCATATGTTGTAGAGCTCATCGAGAGTATTTCGATGATATGTAATAATAGTGAATCAGACACCTGAATCAAAAGTTATGGCCCCGCAAAGTTGGTCCTCCAAAAAGTGAATTTTATAAAAATTTCTTCGTAGGCCAGAAATCAAATGGTGTGACTTTTGGCGCAAAAGGAAAAGTGGAAATGATGTAGGAGCATCTAGTGATGTAGGGAAATCTTGCATCACCCAAAAAAAAAAATTATCTTTATTTTCTTTAGTAGTTCTGAGTTCCATGATGGCACTTAAGGGGTATAAGACTATCAGGCATCAAAAATAGTGAAAAAAGGGCACTTACTATTTTTAGTAAGTCATCCAAAAATGGGCTCATATGGATGTGAAAATTTACCCCAAGGAGCAGAGTTGAAAAACATTTCTGGTTGCAAGAGAATCACCTCAATACTCTATACAGTTTGGGAGAAATTAAAGTTTTCATCCAGGGAAATTTTTCCAATGCAGTTTCAAATTCAAATATCAAACTTTAGAGGCCCCAAAATAGCTCAAAAGGTGCCTGAACCAACCTATGGTGGATTTGTGTGTTATAGAGCTCGTCGAGAGCTTTCCAACGATATGCAATAATAGAAAATCAGACACCCAGATCAAAAGTTATGGCCACAAGAAGTTGGTCCTCTAAAAAGTGAATTTCATAAAAAATTCTTCCTAGGCTAGAAATCAAATGGAGGGACTTTTGGCACCAAAACAAAAAGGGGAAATTTGATCTTTCTAGAACATTCTAGGGTAGTTATTGGGGAAAATAAAAAGGGTTAACTGGGGGTTGTAGAAGGTGGCCTTGATAGTGCAGATTGTGGCTCCGAATAGTATATTTTCTTTTCAGAGTTGAATTTTGTTGTAATAAATCAAGCCCATGAGGCTGTAGAATGTAAGATTTGAATGTGTAATTTTATTTTCTAAAAATAATTAAAAGTGAATTATTTTTCTTTCTCGCATCTTTTTTGTTGGTATTTTTTGTTATTTTTGTGGGTTCTGGGCGGTGTGGCCATCATCAAGCGGTATCAGAGCAAGAGTTCCTGAGCTTGTAACATAGCGCCAAATGTGAGACAGTTGCAACAGGACCTGTGAGTGTAGGTTGATTTCAAGATGCCTCCAAGACTTTCCCAGTATGACAAAGGTAGAGGCTGAGGTGGAGGAAGAGATCCACCTAAAGATGAAATCAGAGCCCTTAGAAGGCAATTAGAAACCTTGCAATAAGAGGTTCGAAGGAGAGATGTGTAATGAGACAGAGATGAAATGGAAGAGGAAATGGAATAGGAACAATAGGATCTAATGGATCTTGGAGAAATAATATTGTTGTTAGCAATCTCAAGCATTGGAAAGAGACCTAAAATGGAGGTTTCAACTTTTAGTGGAAATCTGAATCCTGAAGAATTGATTAATTGGATCAATGACATGGAGGAATTTTTTGAGTTTGAGGAGATTGAAAATCCTTCCAAAGTGAGGTTTGCAATGACAAAATTGAAAGGTCACACCAGTATATGGTGGAAAGAGGTCTAGTTAGAAAGAGGAAGACAAGGGAAAGATCAAATTTCCAGAAGGGATAGAATTGTGTCAAAATTGAAGAAACAATTTATTCTAGGCAATTATGAATTGGAGCTACTCAAGAAGATACAAAGCTTGAGGCAAGGGACAAGGACAGTGAAAGAATACACAGAGGAAATTCACAAGTTCGTGATTCAGACAGGACATTCTGAGGTGAATAAAGAGAAAGTTGCTTGTTATATTAACAGGTTGAAGCCAAGCATACAAGAAGAATTGGCACTGGTAAGAATTACCACCATTGAGGTTGCTTATCAGTTTTCTCAAAAGGTTGAAGAACAACTAAACAAGAGGTTTGAGAACAAGCAACGAGGTGGAGGATGTGGAGGAAAGACTGGTGGACGGTCATATGGAGGTCAAAATGAAGATCAAAAGAAGGTTGAAGGCTCTAATAGCGGCCAGAACCAAAATGGAGATAACACCTACCGTCCTTGTGATCTAAATAATGGAGACCAAAGAGGAAGGGGAAGATCTAGATGAGGACTGGGAAGAGGAGGCTTCTGTGGAACATGTTTCCAATGTGGAGAAGAAGGACATAGAGGCTATGAGTGTCCTCAACATCAAGGAAGGACAAATAGAAGACCTAAGGGTAATGCACGAGTTGCACATGTAGATGAAGATGCTAAGTCTTCACATTCTGAGGGTGCAGAAAGAGGAGAGGTTCTTGTTACTAGAAGAGCCTTGCTAAATGAAGAGAAGGAACCAACTCAAAAGAAGAATTTTTTTCACACTAGACGTAAGTGTGAAGGTAAAATTTTTAATGTGATTATTGATGGAGGTAGTACTAATAAGCTTGTTTAAGAAGAAATGGTTAGTAAGTTGTAGTTGGAGAGGAGAAGGCATCTGAACCCATACTAGATTTCTTGGTTGCAGAAGGACCATAAAGCCTTGATAAATGAACAATGTCTAGTATAGTTGAAGATTGGAAATTACCATGATGAGGTATTGTGTGATATTATTCCTATGGATTTTTGTCATATGTTGTTAGGTAGACCGTGGCAGTTTGATTGGTGAGTAGTACATGATGGACATGCCAACACTTATTCTTTGACAAAGGATGGGGTTCATCATAAGTTGAAGCCCTTGAAAGAGGAAAAAGAAAAGGTATGCAGTAATGCAAGAATTTGTTTGGTTGAAGGAAGAAAGTTCCTAGAAGGTATGAAGCATGAGCATATTTGTTTTGCATTGATCCCTAGTGTTGATAAAGAAGATATAGTTACTAAGGTGCTTATAGAGGTTTCAGATTTGTTGAATGAGTTTCAAGTTATTGTTTCTAATAATGTACTTGAAGGTTTTCCTCTAGTAAGAAATATTAATCATCAGATGGACTTGATTCCTGGAGCTAGTTTTCCAAATAAGGTAGCTCATCATATGACTCCAGCAGAGAGTGAAGAGTTGAATACAGAAGTGCAAGAGTTGTTGCAAAAAGGATTCATTAGGGAAAGTTTGAGTCCATGTGTCGTACCTGCAGTACTAGCACCAAAGAAGGATGGGGAATGACAAATGTGTATAGACTCTAGAGGCATCAACAAGATCACCATCAAGTATAGATTTCCCTTGCCAAGAATTGATGATATTATGGATTGTTTGAGTGGAGCTAAGTACTTCACGAAGATAGATCTAAAGAGTGGATATCACCAAATTTGGATTAGAGAAGGAGATGAATGGAAGACAACCTTCAAAATGAAGGAGGGCTTGTACGATTGGTTAGTCATGCCTGTTGGGCTAACCAATTTGAGCGCATTTATGTGACTTATGAATGAGGTATTGAAAGAGTTTTTAGGAAGAAAAAAAAATTGTTTATTTGGATGATATTTTGATTTTCAGTAAGACATTGGAGGAGCACTTGATGCATATCCGAAAGGTTTTTGAGAAGCTAAGGGATGAGAAGCTATTGATTAATTTCAAGAAATGTAGTTTGTGAAAAAGGGAGTTTGTGTATCTGGTATTTTTTGTCTCAACAGAGGGTCCTAAAATAGATCCAGAGAAGGTGATAGCTACCATTGAATGGTCTACCCCGAGGATTGTTATAGAGGTAAGATTATTTTGTGGTCTAGCAAGTTTTTACAGAAAGTTTATTTAGAATTTTAATAATATTTGTGCACCTCTAACTGAAGCGATGAAAGGGAATAGAAAAGAGTTTAAGTGGACTACATGAGCAGCCAAAAGTTTTGATATGTTGAAGAAGAAAGTTATAGAGCAACTTGTTTTGACCCTTCTAGATTTCAATAATTTCTTTTAGGTAGATTGTGATGCTAGTGGCACTACCATCAGAGCTATTTTGAGTCAAGAAGGTAAGCTTGTTGCCTATTTTAGTGAGAAGTTAAATAATGCTAAGAAGAAATATTTTGTCTATGATCAAGAGTTTTATGCTATAGTTCAAGCTTTGAAGAAATGGAGACACTATTTTCTATCAAAAGATTTTTTTTTATATACTAATCACCAAGCTTTGTAGTATCTCAATAGCCAAGGAAAGTTAAATCAAAGGCACTTAAAATGGGTTGAGTTTTTGTAGAGTTATACTTTTGTTTTGAAGCATAGGAGTGGAAGGTCAAACAAATTTGTGTTGATAGAGATAATATAGAGGTTGTTGGGTTCAATGGACTCAAGAGTTTGTATCCAAAAGATCCAGACTTTGTAGAAGCTTGGAAGGCTTGTTTGGAACCTACTACATTGGATAGGACAAGATAGTTGGGTTTATTAATCCAAGATGGGATGTTGTTTAGAGGAAGCCAATTGTGCATTCCAAGGAGTTCTATGAGAGATAATCTAATCAAGGAGAAGCATAGTGGGGGATTGGTTGGACATTTTGGTTGAGATAAGACCATTGCTCTTGTCAATGAAAATTATTATTTGCCACAGTTACAACAAGATGTGAACAAGTTTGTACAAAGTTGCAGAGTATTTCAGATGGCGAAAGGAACAAGTTAGAATACTAGATTGTATCAGCCATTACGTGTACCTGAGAGGCCATGGGAGGATATTAGCATGGATTTTGTTCTTGGATTGGAAAGGACATAGAGAGGGCATGATTCCATATTTTTGGCGGTGGATAGACTTTCAAAGATGGAACATTTCATTCTGTGTCATAAGACGAGTGATGTTCATTTTGTAGACTTGTTTTTCAAAGAGGTGGTGAGACTACATGATCTACAAAAGAGTATAGTTTCATATAGAGATACCAAATTTGTTGGTTATTTCTAGAGGACATTATGGAATAAGTTGAAGATAGATTTGAAGTTTAGTTCTACACACCATCCACAGATTGATGGACAAACAGAGGTGGTGAATAGGAGTTTGAGTAACCTACTAAGATGCTTAGTTGGAGATAAGCTTAAGGGATGGGATTTGATTATACCACATTTATAATTTTCTTATAATAATTCTCTCAATAGGAGCACTAGTAAATCACCATTCTATATTGTGTATGGGATTATTCTATGAATTTCTTCTGAACTAAGAAAGATGGATAAGGGGGAGAAGAGTAGTTTTGAGGCTGAATATTTTTCTATGCACCTGAAGAAATTTGCATGAAGAGGTGAAAAAACATATCAACAAGATGAACTCACATTATAAGGCTCAAGCAGATTAGAAAGGGAGGTATAAGGAGTTCTAGGTAGGAGATGAAGTCATGGTTCATTTTTGAAAGGAAAGGTTTCCAGTTGGTACATACAAGTTAAAGATGAAGAATTTTGGACCATGCAAGATCTTGAAGAAGCATGATTCAGGAAATGCTTATGAGGTAGAGTTGCCTAGTGAAATAAATATTTCTCTTGTGTTCAACATTTTTTATTTGACAGAGTATCATGAAGGTGATATAGAGGAGTGGTCGATAAATGAACAGTTGAAAATTCCATCACCTACTTCAGAGAAGGAAGAGATAGAAGAAATCTTGGATAGCCATGTGGGTAGAAGCAAAAGAAACAGGAAATATGCAAAGTACTTGGTGAAATGGAGAGTAAGGCCTACTGAAGACTCATCATGGTTATCTAAGGCTGAGGTTAACCATCTTGGTTTCCCTCTAACTCCTATCACTTCTCAAATTACCATGGGTGTCTGATGCAGGAGCATCCAACGGTTTAGGGCAATCTTGTATCACCCAAAAAAAAAAAATCTTTATTTTCTCTAGTTGTTTTGAGTCCCATGATGACACTTAAGGGGTATAAGACTGTTAGTCATCAAAAATAGCAAAAAATGGGCACTTACTATTTTTAGTAAGTCGGCCAAAATAGGCTCATATGGACATGAAAATTTACCCCAAGGAGTAGAGTTGAAAAACATTTCCAGTCATGAAAGAATCACCTCAATACCATGCACAGTTTGGGAGAAATTAAAGTTTTCATCCCACAAAATATTTCCAATGCAGCTTCAAATTCAAATATCAAACTTTAGAGGCCTTGAAATAGCTCAAAGGGTGGTCTAACCAACCTACAATTGGTTCACATGTTGTAGATCTCGTTGAGAGCTTTCCAACGATATGCAATAATAACAAATCAGACACCCAAATCAAAAGTTATGGCCCCGCAAAGTTGGTCCTCTAAAAAGCGAATTTCATAAAAAATTCTCACTAGGCCATAAATCAAATGGCAAAACTTTTGGCACCAACACAAAAAGGGGAAATTTTATCTTTCTATAACATTGTAGGGCCGTTATTGGGGAAAATAAAAAAGGGTTAAGTGGGGGTTGTAGAAGGTGGCCCTGATAGTGCAGATTGTGGCTATGAATAGTAGATTTTCTTTTTAGAGATGAATTTTGTTGTAATAAATCAAGCCCATGAGGCTATAGCATGTAAGCTTTGAATCTGTAATTTAATTTTCTAAAAATAATTAAAAGTGAATCAATTTTCTTTCTCGCATATTTTGTGTTGGTATCTATTGTTGTGATTTTTGTGGGTTTTGGGTGGGGTGGCCCTCATCAAGAAATTTGATCTTTCTAGAACATTCTAGGGCAGTTATTGGGGAAAATAAAAAAGGGTTAAGTGGGGGTTGTAGAAGGTGGCCCTGATAGTACAGATTGTGGCTCTGAATAGTAGATTTATTTTCTTTTCAAAGTTGATTTTGTTGTAATGAATCAAGCCCATGAGGCTATAGCATGTAAGCTTTGAATTTGTAATTTCATTTTCTGAAAATAATTGAAAGTAAGTCATTTTTCTATCTCACATCATTTGTGTTGGTATCTATTGTTTTGTTTTATGTGGGGTTGGGAAGTGTGGCCCTCATCATCATAACTCTACTCCTTACTAGTGATGCATGCTTTTGAAAAGGAAAAAATAGGTTTTACAGGTTTTACTAGTGATGCATGTTATCTCATGTAATTTGTTGCATTTTAAACCTAAAATGCTACATAATAGAATTTAAAATTTAAAAAAATAGAAAAAGGGAAGTAATGATTATTTAGGAAGAGTAATCTTAACCCCTTCTAGTAGTGGAGTACCAATAGTTTGCAACAACTTTAGATGTTCTTAATTATTTTATTTTATTTGCAAAATATAAGTGTAGTTATTGATCTATGTATAAAATCCATGCATGTACTCTCCATGGGATCACAAGGCTTAACTCACTTTTTTCAAGAGCAAATCTTGATCTTTAGGTTGGGTAGAATATTTTTCAGAATTTAATTACTTTATTCTATATTTTTTCAGCTTTCATGCTTGAAATATTTGCATCTCAATTTAGAGGTTCACCTCATCCTTGGAGGCTAGTTAGCATTGGATCCTAGGATTTAATACTAAATTGACATTCAAGTAGTCAAGATACCAGATACCTATGGGATGTTATTGAGTATAGATTGGTCAAAAAACTTGAATGGATATATGGCTACTGACTTCTTACATATGTTGTTACCCTGGAAAGGAGTTCCTAACCAAATTAGAATATAGAGGGAACCATGTATGAGGCATATGATTACAAATTACAATAAAAAAATGAAGTGTTATACATTGATGTAGAACCTAGTGTATATGGTATTAAAAGTTTCAAAGTTAAAATAGAAGAGGTTTTTTATGTGCAATGAAGAAAGACATGACAATATAAATCCAAGGATAGATATGCTAGTAGAATCTGACAATGAATCTTTCAAAGGGAAGATAGTTGCTTGGACAAATTTTGGAAGAATATTGCCAAGGAAATCCGCAAGGGCCAGAAGACTAAAGAGTCATTGGAAGGTTTGTTGTTACAAGGTTGGTGCAGGTTGCATAATTTTGCACACTTAGAAGATAGTTGTGCAATGTGCATAGAAGTTATCTATAGAGATGGAAATCAGTGTTTCCTGGAAGTTACAATTCCCAGTAGGTATGAGCTTGAAACACCTAGTGATAAAACACACGTAGTGTGGACTAATAAAGATTCCAAGTTCAAAGTCATTGAAGAAAAAGCTTGGATCCTTAGATTTAATGGATTAAAATCCAAGCAAGGGATCAAAGTAGGGGTTGAATTGATCAGTCCCCAAGGTAATTCATTTCTTGCTTCTTATAGATTGCAATTTCAATGTACTAACAATGCGGTAGAATATAATGTTGCAAGTATGAAGGTGTTGTCATTGATGTCAACTGATTAACTATTTTTTAACTAGTCATTGTTGTCATTGATGTCATGGATAATGGTTATTGGCTGCATATGTTGAGGATATTGAGAAAATTGTAATAAAGGGAGGTTTGAGGTATTCAGTGTTTGCTCTGAGTTTTTCTTTGGAATTTGTTGCTATGCTAGTAAGGATTTGACGTATTGTACATGGTTGTGGGAAGCTACTATATTCAAATTTTGGGTGTATGGATCGTTGTATAGTGTGAGTTATGTTCACTAGTTGTGAAATGTTCTTTTCTGTGCATTTGGCTAAGGTCTGGGAGAAATGTAGTTGCTCCAAATGTCTTCTTGTTCAAGTTTTATGTCTTGTGGTTTTCAAGATAAGTTGAAGAGATTGTGTCAAAGTTAATTTTTCTATCTAGAGAGATTGGATCGTGTTAAGGTTGTGTGCGCTTAATTTTTTAGGTTTTTTGCATGGGTATTCGTCGACCTTGTGTTTAACACTACTTATGAAGCTTATGGAAGCGTGTTGAACATTGTGTTTGGGTCACCCTAATTCTAATTCTACTGTAGAATGTTTTGGCACTGACCTAATTTGAATTTGTAAATGCAAATGATGTATGGATGACTTTGGATGAGTTTCAAAGTTGAAGATGATATAAATGTTTGTGAAAGATATGATGATGATAAGAATGTAAGAAAGATAAATGCAAAATAAATTCAAAATAGTGTGTATGTGATGTTGATCTAGGGGGATACTTTTCAATGAAAATTAAAGTGTCCCATATGCTCTAGATTTTAGCATCACCTTGAAGGGCTCATAAAATTGAATCCAACCCAACTTGAATGGGTGAAAAAGGAGTTCGTACGTCAAAGTTATGGCTAGTCAAAGTTTGGTCAAACCTTGCAACCAGGCAGGTATTTTTAGGTGAAAATTTGATCATCTCAAAATTCATAAAACTTGGCATCAAAATGAAAAGCTTGTTGCCATGATCCCAATGCTACTTGTTTCGTAGAAAATAGAGCTCGTATGGTGAAGATATGACTAGTCAAAGTTGAAGGTTAACTGGATGTTGACATGGCAGTTGATTGGATGCTGATGTGGCAAGTGCAGGTGATATGGAAAAAATGTGGATCCCTCTCACTAAATTCATGTACAACCACTACACCATGCTTTATTTTTGAGAAATAAAGTGGTGGAGGTTTATTTTATTTCACAAAATCTATTTGGTGGGATTAATTTTGTGGGATCCCAAGCGGATTTGGTGGGATCATATTTTGTGCGATCCCAAGTGGATTTGGTGGGATTTAAAGGCAACAGATTAAAATCAAATCTCCTAAAAGTTAAAAAATTAACCCATTTACAACAATAATGAATAAGCATAATTTGATAACTAAAATAACCTTTAATGGTTATTAAATAAAAGACAAAATAATCTAATGAATAAAAAAAATACCCAAACCAATATAGCCCATGAATGAAAAATGATAAGGGCTTAAAAAACAAATTAAAATGGTTTTTAATGGCGATTGTTATTGGTTTATTTGTAAAATAAGGGAAATTGGTTTTAAAGGCAAAAAATTACAAATTTTATGGTTTTAGCCATTAGGGGTAAATTTTTTGTATAAAAAGGGAGGTGATGATTTTGTGTATTCATTCAGAGTTCAGTTTATGCTTTGTGAAGAATGCTGAGAGATTTCCTAGGAGATGAGGGAATTGAAGTTAGGACTTTGATAGTGAATTGTCATCTTTGTGCATTTGGATCCTGTAGTAAAGCTTGTTGTACTTGTGTAAGAGGACTTTTGTAATTCATTATCATCCGAGAGTTGTGAGGAGACTTGTATCAGTTGAAGCCTGTAATTATTTATGGAGCATAATCAAGGATTGGTCACTCTATTGGAGAGGGACCCTGAGATGTAGCCATCTTGGCGAACTCTGTTATCAACTTGTGTTTTGTTTTCTCTCTCTTTTCTCTCTTTTGTCAATTACTTCACTTTAATTTGGTTATGTTATTTAAGCATTTTAATTATGGTTTCAAGATCTTTAGTTTAATCATGGTTATTTATTTATTATTCACATGCAATAGTCCTAGATCGTAACATCATATAAGATGTGAGTTTCTACAGATGAGTGCGAAATCTAATTGTTGAGCTTCCAAAAGCAATGAGTTGAAGGTGTACTATATCATTCATGCATGTCTACAAGTGTTTGAGTGATTTTTAGTTGAAATCTCTATAATTGCATTGATATTGTTTTCTCTCTATAACAAATCTCTTCTATCTTCTTTGTAATTTTGTGGGAGTGAGCTCTTCGGGTTGTTAACTCAGATTGTTGGACAATGAGCTTTCTCTGGTAGTGATCCTTTGTAAATTGTTTTGATATTCTTTATATTGTGAGATAATCCTCACCGTGGTTTTTCCCTTATTGGTTTTTCAACATAAATCTAGTGCTATTGTGTGTGTGGTGTATTTATGTTTCTACTTTTGCACTTAATGTTCAATCACATTAGTAGAGTAAAGGATTTTTGAATGATAGTTAATCTAATTTTGGCTAGAAGTTCTTAAAGGTTAAAATTTGTTACAACTGATACACCCACCCCTCTAAGTTGTCTTGTTCAACAATTGGTATCAGAGCTTAACCACTTAAGGAAGTTCTGGGATAGCGAGCAAGATCACTTTTGAGTATCCTAGGTTTGATGGAATTAATTATTCTATCTAGAAAATAAAGATGGAAGGATATATGGAGTATTATGGATATGATGTTGAGAAAGTCTATAAGACTACTTACACTCCTCTTGATAATGACTCGAGTATAGCTGATGAAATCAAGGCGAATGAAGCAAACAATAAGGAAAAGTTCATTATGAAGAATAGTCTTTCACATTTTGAGTTTATTAAAGTTCAAAATCAGAAGATTGCTAAAGAAGTCCAGGATGCTTTAGAAAAGATGGACAAAGAAGATGAAAAGGTCAAAGAAGAAAAGTTGTAGAATTTGGAGGCACAGTTTGAGATCCTACATAAGTCTAAAGATGAGAACACTAAATCCTATGTATAGAGAGTGGATGAGCTGGTAGGTGGAATGTAAGGACTTGGTGCTACAGTAGATGAATCAAGGATTGTGAAGAAGATTCTTAGAACTCTCCCTGATGCATATAGTGAAAAGGTATCTACTATTGAGTAATTCATAGATTATAATACGTATAATAAAGATCAGTTATTGGGAACTCTAACATCTCATGAAATGAGAAACCCTAGCTTGAGAAATGGATTGAAGATAAAAACTGCTTTCAAGGCTACAAGAGCTAAAGATCTGAATGAAGAAAACCTTGATGAAGTAGAAGCTAATTTTGTGAGAAGGATGAGGGAAGGCTCTGGTAAGTATGAAGGTAAGTTACCCTTTAAATTCTTTATTTGTGGAGGAATATTTCATTATGCTTCGATATTTCTCGAAAGAGCTAAGAAGAATAAGCATAGATTGAGCAAAAAAAACAAAGGGAGGGCAATTAAAAGAGCATAATATGTGAATGAGGATACTAGTATTTCTAATGAAGAATTTGATTATGGAAATTTTGATGACAATGAATGCTTTCTCTTGGCTATAAAAGACGAATCTACTTCTACTAATACTAAAATATCGATAAAAGAAAGTGCTCTAGAGAAAGTTGAAGATATTGTAATTTTTTCTCTTCATGCTAAACAAGAAAATAACTATTGGGTTTTTGACAGTGGTTGTTCACATCACATTGTTGGTGATAAAATTAAGTTTGTTAAACTTGAAAAATATGATGGAGGCATAGTTATGTTTGGAGATGATAGTGGTGCTAAGATTTTTGGGATAGGTTCAGTAAATTTTTATGGAAAGAATAATACTGATGGTGTCTACTATGTTAAGGGTTTAAGGCATAATAGCTTGAGTGTTTCACATATATGTAATAAAGGAAATAATCTTGTTTTTTAGGATGAGAGATGTGAAATTAGGAAAGGATCCAAAATAGTGATTGTTGTTGGTAAGAAGTCTGAAGGAAATATATATCAACTTAAGGGTGCTAATGGGCAGTGCTTTATGTATTAGATTAGCGAAAATTGGTTATGGAACTGAAGGATGTGTCATATGACTTTTAATAATATGGCGAGAATTAGTGCAGTACAATTTGTAAGATATTTACCAAGGATTACAAAGATTGTTAATGATATTTGCAAAAAAATCTATTTGGAAAGAAAGCTAGAAACAACTTAAGATCAATGGAACAATCTACTACTGGACTACTGGATTTGATTCATATAGATCTTTGTGGTCCTACAAGAGTTATAAGTTTACAAGGTGAAAAGTATTTTATGCTTTAGATTGATGATTTCTATAGGTATGCATGGGTTAATTTTCTTAGAGAGAAATGTAATGCATTAGATAGATTCAAGGCATTTAAAGATATGGTAGAGAATGAAGTAAATTTGAGAATAAAATGCTTGAGGTCTAATAGAGGTGGTGAATTCACCTCTCATGAGTTTAACATGTTTGTGAAATTCATGGAATAAAAAGATAGTTATAATCTCCTAGAACTCCTCAGCAGAATGGAGTTATTGAAAGAAAGAACATAACGATTCAAGAAGCTGCTAGATCAATGATTACTAAAGTTGGTCTATCGGGAGTTTACTGGAGAGAAGCTATTTGCATTGATGTTTATGTGTTCAACCAAGTTCAATCAAAATCTAATAGTGCTAAGACCCCCTATGATATATGGTGTGGAAGAACTCCTACTGCCAATTATTTTAAGGTATTCAGAAGCAAATGCTATATTAGATAGGATGAAGAAAATTTAGGAAAATTTGATCCTAGATGTGATGAAGGAATTTTCCTTGGATATTCTACTAGAAGCAAAGCTTACAGATGTTTCAACAAAAGATTAAGAAAGGTTGTAGAAAGCACAAATGTCAAGGTTGATGAAGTAGTGAAGAATTCAATTGAAGTTGATGGATATGTATCTGATGAACTTGATTGTATAGAAATTGAAGAAGTTGTGGAACAATAGGAGAATCAAAATGAAGAAGAGGTTCTGGTGGTGTCCCCAAAGAAACCTAAATATGTGCAAAATAATCATTTAGAAGATCAAACCATTGGAGACAAGAGGAAATGAGTATTGACAAGAAGCAGAGTTGTTACTACTGGTGAGATAAATCTATGTTTACTTTCTAAGGTTGAACCAGAAACCATAAGTGAAGCATGTAAAGATGAGAATTGGATGAAGCCTATGAAAGAAGAACTTATGCAGACTAAGAAGAATCAAACTTGGTAATTAGTCCCTAGACCAACAAATAAAAACATAACTGGATCAAAATGGATATTCAAAAACAAGTTTAATGAGAGTGGAGTAGTCAAAATAAAGAAAGGATTGTGTGTAAGGGCTACTCATAAGTAGAAGGTATATATTTTCAGGAGAATTTTTCTCTAGTGGCAAGGATGGAATCTATAGAAATGATTTTAGTGTTTTCTTCTCATAAATATTTCAAGGTCTATCAGATGGATGTAAAGTCTGCATTCTTGAATGGTGAATTGGAAGAAGAAGTCTACATGAAACAAACAAAATAATTTTAGTTGTCAACTCAACTAGATATGGTTTTTAGATTGAATAAATCTTTATACAGATTGAAGAAAACTCCTAAAGCTTGGTATGCAAGCTTAGACAAATATTTGATTCACCAAGGTTTCAATAAAGGTGTGACAGATAGTAATTTTTACTTTAAAAGTGAAAATGACAAGATCTTGATAATAGTAGTATATGTTTGAGATGTCTATGTTTGGTGAGATGAATTTATTTCTTGGGCTGCAAATTAATCAAACAAAAAAAGGAATTTTTATTTTAGAGTCAAAATATTTGAAAGAGATGTTGAAGAAGTTTGGGATGGATGGTTCCAAACTGGTATGCACTCCTATGGTGACTAGTTGGAAATTGAGTAAAGATGATTATTCTCCTAAGGATGATTAGAGAAAATATAGATCTATGATTGGAGGACTTTTGTATTGAATTGCTACTACACTAGATATTATGCATGCAGTTTGTCTTGTAGATAGATTTCAAGAAGACCCTAAGGAAACACATGTTTCTATTAAAAGGATATTTATATATTTGAATGGAACTCCAAATTATGGCTTGTGGTATCCTAGGGATATTGATTTTACACTAAGTTCTTATGTAGATGCAGATTGGGTAGGTTGTGTAGATGACAAAAAAAGTACTAGTGATGGTGCATTATTTCTTGGTTGCAGAGTGGTGGCTTGGTTAAGTAAAAAGAAAGATTCAGTTTCCTTATCCACTACTGAAGCTAAGTATATTTCCGCAATATCTTTTGTACACAAGTTTTGTAGATGAAATAGACATTGAAAAATATCAAGGTAATATATGGCAATCCTATTTCTATATTCTATGATAATACAAGTGCAATTAACATTTCAAACAATACATTGGTGCACTCAAGGACAAAGCGTATATCTATCAGGAATCGGTTTTAGAGAGAGAAGGTTGTTGAGGATGAAGTAAAACTTGAGTATGTACTTATGAAGGATCAGGTTGCTGACATATTTGCAAAGGCTCTTCCTAAAGATAATTTTGAGTATCTCTAGGAGAAGCTAGGGGTTATTGCACCTCCCTTCTTGAACTAGATACATGCAGAGATGCATCAGTCCGGTGGGTCTATGGATCTATCTTTCTTCTGGACTAATATTTGGTGGCTACCTCTCAGGAGGAGTAGGTGGTTTCATGTTTTGTCAATGAAAGAGTATTTTGTTCTTAATGTAAAAGTGGAAATTAATGTAAAACATATTTTTCCTTTTCCATTGATGTCAAAGGGGGAGAGGAAGATGTGAAAAGGAAGAAAGTATCATGTGAAAAGGTTTATCTACTAAGGGGGAGAAAGTAAATTCATGGAAAATGTGTTCAAAGCTATTATGTTGTCTTTGATGGTTTTTCAAATCATGTGTTTGTTGTGCTATTTTCGTACACACCCCCACTAGAGGTGGGGACCCTCTTTCCTCACTTTTTTTTTTTTTTTTGCTTTAGGTCTTGCATTTTCCCCTTAAGGGATATGTTCCTTGAAATTTTGATTCACTTCACCTTTTGAGCTTTTGATGATCTTATTTGCACTTTAGGTGTATTCATTTTACATAACTTTGATCTTGTTTGAATGCTTGGAGTCATTGGGGTCATGAGATTTCATTGTGATATCAAATTCAAATAAGTTAAAGCAAGTTTCATGGAATCCATGGAAGACCAGAATCCTTGAAGTTCTAATGTTTGCTAAATCCACTGAGCGGAAGATTCCCTGAAGATCGCCTTGCTCACTAAATCCAGACCTTGGTGGATTCTACAAGATTCTCCTTTTCGTGAATTATGTGTCATAGTGGATTACCTGAATACGTGACTCGATGAAATACTTGAATCTTGGCTGAAGTATCTTATCAACTCATTTATTGTCTTTTGCAGTCAAGTACATGATTATTTGGTAGATTTTTGGTTTGATTTATTTCCATTTGGGCACATTTTTCACTCAACATTTTAATATTTTTTTTATCTTAGAGAGAATTCAAGTGTGTTGGTGTATTAAAGGTTTGGATTTAGGCATGTTGCGCTGGTGCATTTCATTGATTGACTAGGGTTTCTCAGTGTAAGTTTTTTGCCTCATCGACATTGTATGGTTTGTAAGGTAAGATCTTGGACCTATTTTTGAATCTCACATGATATGGATTTCAATGGTTTGTTTCATTGTAATCTCAATTTGATGGCATTATGCATTTGGTTTTAATGTCATGATTTTGAGCTTATATTATTTTGAATTTACATTTTCATTCAAACTTAATTGTAATTTGTTTTTTGCAAATGGATTTTGTTGTGGTGGTTCTATTTTGAGCTTTGATTTAAATCTTACTTTGAAGTTGATCTTGTATGCCTTTTCATATGCATGTGAAGTAATAACGTGAATTAGGGCATCTTGTGTTAATCATGATTTCATTTTGAGTGATTGATTCATGATTTTGTTGATTCCAGTCTGAATTTATATAAGCTAGGGCATAAATGAATTGTATGATGCTTTATTATTTAGGGATTCAATTACCAATGCACTAATTTTGGATCAATAGATGCATTTTCATTAAAACCCTAGTTTGCTTTAGCTCAATATTGAGAAAACTTAAAGTTCAATTTAGTTGGAAATCAGGCCATGATCATAACTTTATGATTGCATTTGATGTGGATGGCTCACAATTGAATAATAGTTTGAGGGTTTAATTTTTTGATCTCTAAATCATTATATAACCATTTTGAAATTTTAAACTCGATAGGTATTCTTTGTGGAATCCTTTGATTGGAGAAAGACTCAAAAGCACGTTCTATACTAAATCTACCTATGTTATGAATCCTCGGTAAATTGTGTCTCATGGAATTCTTCCTGAGATGGATTCCCCAAGCATTTCTCTTTCACTAAATCCACTTCACCCTGGATTCCTTGAGTCTTTGAATTTTGTGGATTTTGTTTGTCGACAGATTTCCCAAAGTTTTGAGACTTTATTTTATTAAATGGTTTGAGTTGGTGTGGGTATGAATTGTATGTAATGGATTAAGTTAAAATGTTCAAAGTGCATTTTTATCTATTCATTTCCCCTCTTAGAAAAATCCACTTGATCAAGAAAAGCCTGAGAAATCTTTTTTCGCAGAATCCTACAAAGGCTAGATTCCCCAAAATCCATAGAAACACAAAATCCCTGAACTTGTTAAAAACTTGAAATATGTTTAAAACTAGATCTTAAGGGTTTGTGATTTGATCTCTATGGTTTTAAGGATAATTTATGACTAATCATTTCAAATATGGTTAAGTGTTTCATTCTTCATGGAATCTGTTGGAACTATCCAAATCTGATGATTTTTGCATACCTTTCATACCCCCTGAGCATCCATATGGTCCTTCCTTATGCATGTTTTCTTCATCACGTGGTATTTTACTTGCATTTTACCCTTTTTTCCCCATGGAATTCATCCATGTCTGCATTTTCTTCATTCTAGTCTTTGTCGGTGTAGGTTCATTCTTGTCTCCCCGATCATTTTTGTGTTTTCCACTTGCATGAGTCTGTGCTGCCTATCGGCAAGAATCATTTAATGTCACAACGTTTGAATTTTGTATGCAGGTGGTGTTCGGCAAGACTTCTATATTGTCACAATGACTGGTTTTCTCCTGCGAGCTATCGGCGTAACATTTCTATTGTTTTGGCAATGGTGGAGACATCTATCGGCATTTGTTGTGGCTATCGGGGTAGTGTCTCACTGAGTTCAGTATGTCTTAGTGACAGGTGCACTATGTAATCCCTTCGGCGTATGTTAAGATCTGTGGCAGGAGGTCTTGGCGAGTATCATTTGTCTTACCGACGGTGCAAAGGCCTTCTTCCAAATGACTTTCGGTGAGAGATAAACCTATCGGGGTATGGTCATAGCGAAAAGGTCGAGTCTTTCCGATAGTGTTTAATGAATGGTTTTCTTTCAGCGTGAGTTCACTCTGGTCTCACCTATCGGTGGCGGAAGAATATGAGCATATCTGTATAGGTTGGGGCGATCGCCGTAAGGTCTCGGCGAGTGACCTTCGGTCTCACCGATGGAAAACAAAAGGATGTTGGTGTGAGATCGGAACTCTCTTGGCGATATGGTGAAATCCTAAAGCTTTCGGTATAGCCCGATAAATTCTATGGGACTTCTCCCCAAATTTTGAAATGTCTCAGTGACATACATAAGGCAGGTGGGCTCATTGGTAGGAGAAATCATAAGTCACGGTGACATGCGATGAATAAAGGGGGTTCTTGGTAATACACAGAATGGTCTAAGTGACATCTCTCCAACCCAGATGAGCTACAACGAAACGCAAAGGAACATAAGATGCTTCTTGTCTTCGGTGTAACAAGCAGAATCTTATAGCGACACATAGTTTGATCACGAGGCTTTCGGTGAAACTTAAAACGATCTACGTGACATCTCCCCGATGGTCAACAGTTTTGGTGAAAGCAAAATACAAGCGCACGGGATGATAACGAGTGATTTTCCTTCAGCATGACCATCTGTTGTGTCTTGTTGACTATACTCTGGCGAATAACAGAATTTTAAACATTAGGGCTGACATGTATCTGCTTGGATGACCGTTGCTTTCCAGCTCGATTGGAGCTTGAATTTTGTGCTAGGCCGACATATGATCTCAATATGATATTTTCTTCAAATGCTTATGTATAAATAGGCAGTTTGGCAATTGTAATAGAGTTATTAGTTATTCGATATAGAAAGCAAATGGTATGGATATAGAACAGTAAATTTATCAAATCAGAGGCTATAATGCATGTTAGAAAATGGAGGTATTTATGAATGTCAATTGATGTTGCTGCACATGTCTGGTATCAGTTATCTGTTGATTTTAATAATCTAGGATTGCTAAGTTGTCTCCAAGATGGATTCTTTTTTATTATTTAAATTAATATGACAAGTTTGTATTCAATTTATCAGTGCATATTTGTTGTAGTTGTGTGATTGATTGATTGGTTTTTTCAAGTAAAGACTAAATCTTTTTAGTTAATCACAGTAATCAAAGAGATTCAATTGGATTATTCAAGTAGAACTTAGTGATCACATTCTTGCATGCTTATACAAGTTGTAAGCATAATATATGCCAGATAATTTGTGTCATCTCCAGAGAGTTGCTCATTTTGATCTCATTTGACTCTGCATACCCAACAAGGCACTGGTCTCTGCACTTCACCATTTGAATTTATTCAGTTTTCTTTACATCTGATTAGTTAAGCATTCATTTTAGGATTTAGATCATGATATTGTCACTGCTTTCAAGTTGGATCTCATTTGTTCACCTCTCATTACCATTGTGAACAAATTGCTTTAAGAAGATAATCACAAGTTAAGTCTGCACCATTTAGAGAGGTACACCCACCTAGGTTTTGTAGCACCTAAAGAGTAGAAGGTTGAATTCTTTGGACCTTGTCTGTTACCCTAAAGCGTATCAAGAGATTGGTAGCCTCTTGAGGAATTCTACCTGCGTTTTTGAGAGCTAACAAATTGGCGACTCTGTTGGGGAATAATCAGAATCAAGGCCTTAATCATAGAGTCAGAAATCTTGCATAGACTCTACTGGGAATAAAAAGTATCAAACTTTTCTCATTGTTTGATAAAAGTGAGTGGCGACTCTGACATAAATTTTGCAGCTGTTCATCATGAATGGAAGAAGATCTCAGTACAGGGGAGGTCATACTGGAGCTCCTACTGGTAGTAGTAAGTGGACACATAAAGATGACAGAGCTGATAAAGGAAAAGGAATAAATGAGGACATGTGCATAACAAACAAAGGTAAAGCACCAAGAGCACAAGGTGAAACATATAATTGCTTTGATACATGGAGAGATGATTCAAGTGCAGAACATTGTACCCCTGAAGATCGAAGAAATCCCTTCCCTTCTATTGATCCTCAGAAATAGGCTGAGTTTGAAGCTACACTTGAGTTTGAACGAATTAGAATTCAGCATGAATACGTTCAAAGGATGGAGGGTAATCACGAAACTCCTAAAGGAAACCATGAGCTCTTGATTCCATATGAAGTAAAAGCACAGTTGGAACTAAAAGAAAAGAAGATAAAGGAACTAGAGGCTAAATTGCAGAAAGCCCAAATTACTGATCAGACGGCTGGTGGACCAAAGTATGTCCTGCCTCACAAGCAGGGTGATCATGGCGCAGGGCCCTCCAATCAACAAAATGCTCCTCACAATCAGATAGGGAATCACTAAAACCAACCAAATCATCCACCTCACATTCCCACATAGCATACAAGTATGTATCCACCTCCTAGTCAGCATTATATCCCACAGCATAACGCACAGTGCAATAATCTGATGTATCAGCATCAGTATCCACCTGTTCCTCCCCCTCACCAGCATACAACCATGATTAGACAGTTTGATTTAGCTGGTTTTCAGTTATATCCTTTCCCTATGGATGGCAGTTGGAGGAATATGGTGCCCAAATTTACTGGGAGTAATGCAATCACAGTTGAAGAACATTTAAGGAGCTTTAATGTTTTCATTCAAGACATAGATGTGCCATATGAAGATTTACACATGAAGCTATTCATGATGTCACTTCTTGAAGATGCCAGGGATTGGTTCAACAGCCTACCAACATTTTCAATTAATTCTCTCCAAGTATTTCAAGGTAGATTTACAGAGCAATATGGGAATCAAAATGCTCTAGATGCAACTCTTCATGAATTAATGAGAATTCAGAAAAATCAAAATGATTCAATTTATGACTTCAATCGAAAGTTCAACAAGTTGCATACTAAAGTACCTCCTGGATCAAGGTTGCCAGATTCTGTTGCATTGAGTGTTTATTTAAATGCATTTGATCCTAAGATAGGGTATGAACTAAGAAGTAGATCCCCAAGAGATTTGGCTAAAGCACATAAGATAGCACTAACAATTGAAAACAATAGGAAGGCTACTGGTATGATCAATAAAAGAGACAACCCGAGGCCTCCTCAGCAAAGCAATAACTATCACTATATACAAGATAATACATACAAAAATGAGAACAAAAATGAAAGTCCAAGGTTGCATGATATGCCTTACAATACAGACTGGAAAGATGGGAAACCTATAACAGCCAGGCCAAGAAACAAAGAAACTCCTGATCCATTGAACAAGAAGGGAACTTACATGGTAAGTAATAATTACTTCTGTGAAGTTTGTAATCAGCCACATTCTCCATATTATTGTGTTGTAGCTCAAAGGATGCAAGAAGAGGGAATGTTGATGGAGAATAATGAAGAAGATCACAAGGTTTATTTGACTTCAAGCATTTTTCACCATGTTGAGGAAAGAAACTCATCTTCAGAAGACGAAGGCTATGAGTATGATGTTTCTAATTAGAATTATAATGTCCATATGGCTGAACAACAGATCTTTTATGATTCTAATGAAGACTACACAGAGCCACATCTTGTTGAAATGCATGTTCAGTGCAATGTAAGAAGACTCGCTGAAGATGAAATGGAGAGAATAACTATTGCAGCAGTTGAGGAAGCAAGAAGTAAAAATTGGTTAAGAAACAGAAAAGTGAATGAGTTAGATGGAGTTCTTGGGGGAATTTTTGTAAAAGATCAAAAGGAAACATAGGAAAATGTAAAAAAGCCAGAAAACAAGTAGCATGATAAAATTGAAAAGAATCTTGTCCTAGAGCAGAAAGTTGTAGAATCACGCAAGGAAATGCAAAAGTCTGATTGGCCTAGTAAAAAAGAAAAAGAAGAAAACAAAGGAGAAGCGCTAGAACTGAAGAAGACTGTTAGGACAAAGAGCTCTTCTTTTGACTTCACACAGGTGTTATCCAAGGTAAAAATGTTTGTTCCACTACTTGAATTGATGAAAATTAAGGAATACAGAGATAATGTTGTTCAATTGATTACAAATGGAAATGAAAAAGATATGAATTCTGAAGAAGTCAATAGGCTAGAAAAGATAAATAACTCAAAAGTCTGTTTGGGTGATGTTTTAACAACCTCCCCACAAGTGGATCCTTTCTTCACCACATTGCTTATAAATAATAAATTGTTGAGGAACTGCATGATAGATTCTGGTGCTGCTATAAATATTATGCCAGTAGGTGTTATGAAGCAGCTAGGCTTGTGTGTTGATACATATGAAGGGAAGTGCTATGCAATGGATAACAGACATGTACCTATGGTAAGCATTATGAGAGGTGTTGAAGTAAAACTAGCTACTTATCCACAGGTAGATTATAATATAGATATAACAGTCATTGATACTCCTCCTCAGTTTGGGATGCTTCTGCCAAGGTAGTGGACAGCTGTTGCTGGTGGAAATGTTCAATTTGATCCGTCTTATGCTACAATACTAGTGAATCATTAGGAAGTCAAGTTGTATAGAGAGCCAAGAATGAGCCAACTTGTTGATAGTGTGCCTCAAGATCAGATCAATTATTTTGTGATGTTGACCTTGAAAGTTTTAAGGTTGAACCAGCTCGGCCAGAATTAATCAATAGTAATCCAATGGAAAAACATGTTGCACAGAATTGCAATGGTGTCTGGAAGATGTATTTTGATGGAGCATGCGGCCAAGAAGGTAATGGCGCTAGGATTTTTTTTGTTTCCCCTGAAGATACTACTTTTAAATATTCATTCTTGTTGGCATTTAAATATACAAACAATGTGGCAGAGTATGAAGCTTTACTGACAAGTTTGAACATAGCTGTGAAACACAAGATTAAGTTGCTAATTGTTCTTGGTGATTTTGAGTTGGTTGTTTCACAAATTAAATCCAAGTATGTAGCAAAGCACAAAATATTAAAGCAATATAAGAATGCTACATGGGACACAATTGAATTGTTTGATGCCTTCTCAATTGAGTGGATTAACAAGTCAAAGAATATAATGGCTGATTTTTTAGCAAATGTGGCGCTAAAAAGAGATGATATCACATTGGCTGGGGTATCACAGATTGAATTCAAGACAAGGCCTGCTATTCTTGATAACATTTATAACTGGCAAGTTTTCAATGATGATACTGACCTTTTGAAATTCCTCAATTGTATAGATCAGTATGAGGCCCAGGAAATTGATTTCAATGCTTTTGTTGAAGAAGTGGATGGAAAGCAAACTATGTTTGGCAAGGAGATATTGCAGCTCAAAACAAATAAACTGTCCAAGGGTCTAGTGGCATTGGAGAGGCTATATGATGGAAATGATAGATCTCTAATGAAACAAACGCCAGTCAGGAGAGAAGATATTGAAGAAGTCAACTTGGGGACTGAGATAGCACCAAGAAAGGTATACATTGGAAAGAAGATCAGCCCAGCAATTAGAATAATGCTGATAGAGTTGCTGAGAAAGTATAAACATGTTTTTGCATGGTCTTATGAAGATCTGAAAGCATACAGGGAAGATTTATTT
The DNA here is from genome assembly GCA_007258455.2 of Sequoia sempervirens. Classification (NCBI taxonomy): domain Eukaryota; kingdom Viridiplantae; phylum Streptophyta; class Pinopsida; order Cupressales; family Cupressaceae; genus Sequoia; species Sequoia sempervirens. Next base: position 412,819,375 of record VDFB02270651.1, on the reverse strand, counting down.
CAACATGAAATACCATTGAAGCCAGACGCCAGGCCTTTCTGACAAAAGCAAAGGCCCATAAATCCAACGCTAGAACCTAAAATGCAAGAGGAATTGATAAAGCTCAGGGACGGAGGAAATATCAAACCAATCAGACATTCAACGTGGGTTTCAAATCTGGTTCTTGTGAGAAAGAAGAATGGTGATATCAGATTATGTGTGGACTTTAGAAATCTCAACATGGCATCTCTCAAGGATAATTATCCTCTACCCAACATGGAGGCAATATTGCATAAGGTGACAGGCTGTGAGCTATTATCTATGATGGATGGGTTTTCAGGATACAATCAGGTTAAATTCAAGGAATCTGAGCAATACAAAACAACATTCAAAACTCCTTGGGGAACATATGTATACATAAGAATGCCATTTGGTCTCACTAATGCTGGAGCGACTTTCCAAAGAGCTATGGATGTAGCATTTTCTGATTTGATTAATGCTATCATGGTGGTGTATCAAGATGACTTGACTGCTTATTCAAAAAGTCCTGAAGATCATGTGCAACATCTTGAAAAGGTATTTATTAAAGCTCTTGAATATGGTATTAGTTTAAATCCAAATAAGTGTCATTTTGCAGTCACAGAAGGTAAGCTCTTAGGACATATTGTTTCAAAAGAGGGAATTAGAATAGATCCTGAGAGGGTTGAAGCTATTGATAAAATTCCTATTCCCAAAACTGTCAAGGCAATACAGTCATTCTTTGGACAAATTAATTTTGTTAGGAGATTCGTTTCTAATTTTGCTGAGATCACTAAGCCCATATCTAAAATGTTGAAGAAAGGACAAAAAATGGACTAGACTGTTGAGGCTTTAGATGCTTTCATGTCTATAAAAAATGCTATCAAGGAGGCTCCTATTCTCAAATCTCCAGATTTTACAAAGCCCTTTCAGATATTTTCATTTGCTTCAATGCATACTATTACTGCTATTATGTTACAAAAAAATGATGATGGTTATGAACAGCCTGTGTCTTTCTTTAGTAAATCATTACAGGGGTCTGAATTGAAATATGATATAATGGAAAAATAAGCATTTGCATTGGTAAAGGCCACAAAGGCATTCAGGCCATAACTTGTTGGAGCAAAGGTAATTGCTTATGTCCCTCATGCAACTGTCAAAGACATTTTAACACAAGTTGAAGTTATAGGGAAAAGATGCAGATGGATCAACAAGGTTCAAGAGTTTGACATGGAGATATAGATCACTAAGCTAGTAAGAGGTCAAGGCTTGGCTAAGCTGATGGCAGAATCAAATATTGAAGCAAGTCAAGTATGTAATGTAGAAAAAGGAATTGCAATTGCAAGCATTGAGCACACTCCTTGGTATACTGATGTTATGCATTATCTTAAATACATGAAATGTCTAGATGGATTGAGTGACAGCCAGAGGAGAACTTTGAAGTTGCAGGCATTCAAATATGTTTTTATGGATGGCAATATGTTTTGGAAAAATAGGGATGGCATATTGTTGTTATGTTTGGATGAGTCACATGCCAAGCATGTTTTAATTGAAATGCATGAAGGAGTTTGTGGAGGACATTATTCAGCATGGACAATTGCACACAAAATTCTCAGGGCTGGGTATTATTCGCCAAAGGTTTTTAATGATTCTTTTACACATGTGAGAAAATGTGAGGCTTGCCAAAAAAAATTGGAAAATTGTAGTACCAAGGTGCTTTGCCACTTCGACCTTTGCAGGCTGATGCCCCTTTTCATCAATGGGGAATTGATTTCATTGGAGAGATACAGGAAAAGTCAAGTGGAGGACACAAGTGGATACTAGTTGCCACTGACTATTTTACTAAGTGGGTAGAGGCAATCCCAACTAAACAGGCTACAAGCAAGGTAGTGACTAGTTTCCTGATGGACAATATTATCACCAGATTTGGTGCACCATTGAGGATAATCACAGACAATGGGATGTACTTCAGATCAGATGAATTCAAAAGCTTTTGTGATAAGTATGGCATTACTATTTCTTATGTAGCTCCTTACCATCCACAAGCTAATGGTCAAGCTGAATCTAGCAATAAAAGTATTTTGAAGATTATAAGGAGAATGCTAGGGCAGAACAAGAAGGCTTGGGATTCACAGTTAAAACTGGTTGTGTGGGCTGATAGGATCACTATGAAAAGGGAAATCAGAAAATCCCCATTTGAATTAGTGTATGGGGCACAAGCCAAAATGCCTTTGCAGAATTTGTTTCCAGTTTACAGGTTTGTCTTACAAGAAGATTTGGAAGTTCCTGAGCCTATGGAAGACATAATGGAACAAGTTGTTGAACTTGATGAAGTAAGGAGAGAGGCCCAAAGTCGAAACATGAAGTTACAGGCACAGATGAAGTATCTATTTGACAAAAGGGAAAATAATAGAAAATTTGAAGAAAATGATTTGGTGTTGATGTGGAATGCAAGGTGTCAGGAGAAAGGCAAGCATGGTAAGTTTGAAGCTTTGTGGCTGGGACCTTTTGTTGTTGTTAGAAAGAAGTTTGAAGACTCATATTATCTACAGAACATGGCTGGTTAGGATCATAAAATGCTTGTTCATGGGCAATTCTTGAAAATTTTCTTCTCTTGAGCAACATAGAGGATTAAGGGTTGCCAGTGCATGGACAACTCTTGTGTATCCTCTTTAAAAAATAAAAAATTCCTTGCACGGTAGCTTAGGATTTTGTCCATCTGCATTTCACTCTCATTTTCCATTCATCTCCATCTTGCATTCACTTTCCATTCATTTCCATTTCCTTTCACTTCATTCTGCTCACTGGCTCATCATTTTTTGTTTGGTTTGCTCACCTAAAGATTTTGGATCCTTGCAATGATCTGACTATCATTCATCCCCAGACGAAGCCATTGTTGGAACTATCAAAATTTGATGATTTTTTAATACCTTTCATACCCCCTGAGCATCCATATGGTCCTTCCTTATTCATAGTTTCTTCATCGTGTGGTATTTTACTTGCATTTTTCCCTTTTTCCCTAATGGAATTCATCCATGTCAGCATTTTCCTCATTCTGGTCTTTGTCGGTGTAGGTTCATTCTTGTCTCCCCGATCATTTCTATGTTTTCTGCTTGCATGAGTCTGTGCTGCCTATCGACAAGACTCATTTAATGTCACAACGTTTGAATTTTGTATGCAGGTGGCATTCGGCAAGACTTTTGTATTGTCACAATGACTAGTTTTCTCTTGCGGGCTATCAGCGTAATGTTTCTATTGTTTTGGCAACGGTGGAGACATCTATCAGCATTTGTTGTGGCTATCGGGGTAGTGTCTCACCAAGTTCAGTATGTCTCAGCGATAAGTGCACTATGTGATCCCTTTGGCATATGTTAAGATCTGCGGCGAGAGGTCTTGGCAAGTATCATTTGTCTCACCGACGGTGCAAAGGCCTTCTTCCAAATGACTTTCGGTGAGAGATAAACCTATCGGGGTATGGTCATAGCAAAAAGGTCGAGTCTTGCCAACATTGTTTAACAAATGGTTTTCTTTTAGCGTGAGTTACTCTGGTCTCACAGATCGATGGCGGAAGAATATGAGCATATCGGTATAGGTTGGGGCGATCGCCGTAAGGTCTTGGTGAGTGACCTTCAGTCTCACTGATGGAAAACAAAAGGATGTCAGTGTGAGATCGGAACTCTCTTGGCGATATGGTGTAATCCTAAAGCTTTCAGTATATCCTGATAAATTCTATGGGACTTCTCCCTAAAAGTTGAAATGTCTCAGTGACATACATAAGGTAGGTGGGCTCATCGGCAGGAGAAATCATAAGTCACGGCGACATGCGATGAATAAAGGGGGTTCTAGGTAAGACACAAAATGGTCTAAGTGACATCTCACCGACCCAGATGAGCTCCAGCGAAATGCAAAGGAACATAAGATGCTTCTTGTCTTTGGTGTAACAAGCAGAATCTTATAGCGACACACAGTTTGATCATGAGGCTTCTGATGAAACTTAAAATGATCTACGTGACATCTCCCCGACGGTCAACAGTTTTGGTGAAAGCAAAATACAAGCGCATGGGATGATAATGAGTAAATTTCCTTCGACATGACCATCTATTGTGTCTTGCCGACTATACTCTGGTGAATAACAGAATTTTAAACATCAGGGCCGACATGTATCTGCTTGGATGACAGTTGCTTGCCAGCTCGATTGGAGCTTGAATTTTGTGTTGGGCCAACATATGATCTCAATATGATATTTTCTTCAAATTCTTGTGTATAAATAGGCATTTTGGCAATTGTAATAGAGTTATCAGTTATTCAATACAGTAAGAAAATGGTATGGATATAGAACAGTAAATTTATCAAATCAGAGGCTATAATGCATGTTAGAAAATGGAGGTATTTATGAATGTCAATTGATGTTGCTGCACATGTTTGGTATCAGTTATCTGTTGATTTTAATAAGAGGATTGCTAAGTTGTCTCCAAGATGGATTCTTTTTTATTATTTAAATTAATATGACAAGTTTGTATTCAATTTATCAGTGCATATTTGTTGTAGTTGTGTGATTGATTGATTGGTTCTTTCAAGTAAAGACTAAATCCTTTTAGTTAATCACAGTAATCAGAGAGATTCAATTGGATTATTCAAGTAGAACTTAATGATCACATTCTTGCATGCTTATACAAGTTGTAAGCATAATATATGCCAGATAATTTGTGTCATCTCCAGAGAGTGTTGCTCATTTTGATCTCATTTGACTCTGCATACCCAACAAGGCACTGGTCTCTGAACTTCACCATTTGAATTTATTTAGTTTTCTTGACATCTGATTAGTTAAGCATTCATTTTAGGATTTAGATCAAGATATTGTCACTGTTTTCAAGTTGGATCTCATTTGTTCACCTCCAATTGCCATTGTGAACAAATTGCTTTAAGAAGATAATCACAAGTTAAGTCTTTACCATTCAGAGAGGTACACCCACCTAGGTTTTGCAGCACCTAAAGAGTAGAAGGTTGAATTCTTTCGACCTTGTCTGTTACCCTAAAGTGTATCAAGAGATTGGCAGCCTCTTGAGGCATTCTGCCTGCGTTTTTGAGAGCTAACAGAATCCTTGAGACCCGGATTCCCCAAAATCATTTGGAGGCTAAAATCTTCGAAGTGCTTAAAAACCTAAAGTGTGCTTGGGACTTGATTTTAAGGATGTGCAACTTGATTTCTATGGTCTTAAGGATAATTTATGATTGATCACATGTTCCATATGCATTTTTCTGATGAATTTATTAGTGCAATAATTTGATAGTTGAATTTTTGTTGGCATTTTAGTAATTATGTTATTCCTTCTAACTAGATGCAAGTAGAGTCTACCAAGGTAAAGGGTTCTAAAGAAAAGTCTATTGAGCCTGTCAAAGAGTAGCCTACAACCAAAGCAGAAAAGATTAAGTATGATTTAAAAGGTAGACTTCCTAAGTCAAAGATCATCTCATGCTGGGAAAAAGTTGGAGACACAAATATGGGCCATATAGATTATGAGGACTTCAAACAAAGAATGTACTGTTATGCTCCTACTCCTTTGGCTAAGAGATTAGTGGATACAAGATAATCATAGGCTATTGGGTTCCCACCTTCCATACAATGCCATTAATTGATCATTGAATGTGCTAAACACTATGACTCCAGGAAAAAAGAGTAATAGTTGGTCCTCAAGGGAGAGTCATGGAAAATATGATAGAGGAGGCAATAGCTAAATCATTCAACATTGGCTCACATCATGAAGTGATCAAGGTGAATTTGGAGATAGAAAATAATTTCTACAATGATGACCCTGATTAGGCATTGGAAATGATGAACAAATGTTGGATTGACAAGCCAAAGTCTTGTTATTCCAAGTTGCCAAAGCAATTGCATAGGAGTGACTTCAAGCTAGAGTACAATGATATGATCACTCTCCTTAGCATAGTGGTAGGTTTGTAAAAGGATTTTGTATTTGAGGATTGTATGTTCTATGTTATATCACAAATTGAAGCTAGAATCAATTGCCATTGGGATAGAATGATTAGTGACAACTTAGATATGTAGTTGAGAAAGGTGTAGGATACACAAAAATTCACCATGACATCTTATGTGGTGTACATGCTTGCTAGAAGTTACAAATACAAAGGTTTGAACTGTAAAGTCACCATTGGACAAGATAGGGCCTATGATGTATACCCTCAATTCAATTTGAATACTTCTAACTATAGGAGGGTCAATGATGCTTTCACTATGTACATAACAAGAACTTTACAGAATGCTCTTCATATGAGAATTTTAGTAGAGGCAATGGATTTGATAAAGAAATGGGAATTTTGGTTCATTCACTTTCCAAAATTCACATATATTAGAACTCATGGATCTCCAAAGGTATCGTACAGACTTCCCAGGTATCCCACTAATAAGATCATATTGCTTGAGTGGACAAGGCGACTTGTAATTTTTTATTCTATTTTGAAATCCATGCATAAAATAGGAGTTGATGGGGATTTCACCTCGAGAATAGGTAGTTTGGAGGCTTGTCCTTCTATTCAAAGTACACATTATTTTAAATTAGAGATGGTTCACTTGCACTTGTACTCTTATTCAAATAGAGGTAGTTTCGATACTTATGGAGTGGCACAGAAAATGGCCAATAGGGAGTATAGGCATAAAGATGACATAGAATATTATTGGGCCAATTGCCATGATGAGTTTGAAGTTATTAAGAGAAAACATTCCAGGCTCCCACTAAAGCTAATAAGAATTTATAAAGTAAAAAATGTACCAAATCAAGTTGAAGATGGAGAGGATACAATCTAATATCATGATTATGTTCAATTCCAAAATAAGCCACCACTTGTAGTGAATTGGGCAAAAGATGAAGTGGTGGAGCTAGATTAGAATAATGCTCTAGTGATTGTTTATTCGAAGAAATGGGGGAAACACAAGGTTTTAGAGTTAGAAGCAGAAGGAAAGAAATTCACTTATGATTTTATGAGAGTCCTAGAGTCTCAATTAGAAGAAAGTGATATAGAAAAGAAAAAGTATGACACTTCAGTTCCTCAAGAGGAAGAAGATTCTGGAGATAAGCCTCTCATAATTAAGAGGAAAACAAGAAGTTAGACTAAAGATAAGGGGCCTAAAAGAGAACCAATCCCTAAGAGAAGAAGGCCTACAAAAGAAGCAACTAAAGTGACATCTAATGATCAACCTACAAAGAAAAGAAGGTTGGTCAAGTAAGGAGATAAAGGTTCACCTTCAAAAAGGACAAAGAAAACTAAAGATAGTGAAGAAGGTGAAACCTAGGCTAGAGAAATTAAAGTGGAGAGCTCTAGAGATAGAACAAAGGTATATGTGAGAAAGAATTCTCGAAAGCAAAAGGTCTCCCCTGCTAATATAGAAAATGTTGAAAAGGTGGTTGAAGAGCCTGAGGAAAATGTCAATGAGTCACCTATTAATGAAGCTAAAAATGTTGAAGAAACTGTTACAGAAAGTATTCATCCTTAATCACCTCCCAAACATGTGCATTCTAATAAGGAGGAGGGAGAGGTAGGAAATAATGAAGTTAATGTCTCCAAGGAGCAAGATATAGGAAAAGAAGAAGAGGAAGAAGAAGAGGTGGAAACTCTTAAAAGTGGATATCTCAGTGGCTTTGGAGTATAATTAGAACAAAAAATATTTGAAGTACAAAGTCAAGAAAATAAAGAAGATGAGAAAGAACTTGAGAAGATAGAGGAGGTACCTTCTCAATCTCCTATGAAAGAGGAAACACATCTATTTGATGATGAAAACAAAGATGAGGAGCAAAAAAAAGAAGAAAATGTTGAAACCGGGTAAGTGCACCAAGATGGTCACACTTTTGTGGCCAAAAAAGAAAAAAAAAGCTAAGAACGCATTCTTGTTATAACACGAACGCGTTTTGAGCTTTTAAAAGCAAAAAAAAAAGCAAACTCAAAATCATTTCTCATTTCCTTTTTGCTATGTTTTAGCTCCGCCCGTGGCCAAAAACCCTGTCATACGCGCTCGCGTTTTTGGAGAGGTCAAAATACATCAAGAGCAATTGGATTTCTTCATAAATATGGTGCCACGACAACGAAAAGATGCAAGAGGTAAGTATTGTTTGGTATTTGTTTTGAATTTGTTAGTTTTAAATTGATTTTGTTTGTTTTAGTTTAGAAATGAATGTTTTTTTTTTAATTTGTAGGAAATCGTCAACAAAGAGAGGAAAATCCTCAACCTAAATCAACCTCAACCAAATCAACTAACCAATCAACCTCAACAACAAAATCAACCTCCCCCGCCATTCTCTCAATACCCTCCTAGCACTCAAGAAAATTTGAGGAGTGAAATTGAAAACAATAGAAAAGAAGTTGAGGATCTTATTAGTAGGTTGAGTCATCAAAATTCTTCAACCACAAAAAGAATACATCTAGCGCATTCATTGAAG
>VDFB02270651.1:412639569-412810828 GCA_007258455.2 Sequoia sempervirens | reverse complement strand
ACCCCTTAATCTCAACCATTTTCAAAATAAATTAGTAGTTTAGAAAGTAGACTCGGAGCACTGTGGTCCTTGTTTTTGTTCCATCAAAAAAATTTGAGTGTAGCTATCCTTAATTTCACGTCCAAGGTCAGTATTTCCTGATTTCAGAAAAAAAGTGGCCACTTAAGCCCCTTTTTTGGGAACCATCTTGGTGCACTTACCCTGATCTAATTATTTAATATTTTAATGATCTAATTATTTAATGAAATGCAATATTAAGTGAACAGTTCATGCAAATGAAATGTAAATATTATGATAATTAGTTTATTATGAAATGTTATTTGATGATTATGATAATGGATTTATTATGATATGAACAATAATGAGTGATTATGCTTTATTATGGAAATGAACGTGAACGATAATGCAAACGGACATGAATGTTTATGAAATGAATCATGAACGGAAATGAATGGGAATGATCATTTCTACAAACAATTAGTGAATGACCATGGGACAGATATGATTGTTTATGCAAACGAACAGTGAACAAGCATGAGATGGTTTAATGATTTGATGAAATGCATGAATAGAAGAAAGTATTGAGTGAATTGATTAAGTAAATAACAATATCCATTTAATCAATGGACAAATATCGTGACAATTATAAGGACAAATTTGAGTGTCTACATTTTTCCCCTCTTTGAGACAATGCAGCTTGTCACATTGTTTCAAAGAAAAAGATTAATCAATTGATACATTCCCCCAAAGATATCCTAGTAAGGATTATGATATGATATGCCCACTCGAGAGATTGATTGTAAGAAGATTAATCTCTTGATAGATGTCTAGAAAATGATTAGATACTTGATATTGCACAAGTGATAAAGTGGTGATGTATATTTTTATGAAAATGCACAATTGATGGGCGTAACTAAACAATTGATGGAAATGATCAATATAGTCAGGTTGATGAACTGATGAAGTTGATTGAGCTAATTCAGCTGATTGAGAATGATGCTTACGCAAGACAAGCTAATGCCATGATTGATTGATTGATTGATTAAGGGGACATGAGATTTCGAGAAGCAAGTTGATTGATTTGGAATTTGATTCAAAGGACATATATCAATTAGATAAAGAAATTGATTGATTTTTCTATGACAAGAATGATGAAGAAAATGAAATGCGAGAAATGGTAGATGGAAGAAATGCAAGATGGGAGAAAATGAAGGTGATGAAGCCTCTTGTGCCTTTTAAGTGCTTTTATCATCATCGGGCTTATTATGTTGCAAAATAGTATAAGCACCTAGACAACATGAACATATAGACGACCTGAATATTGTTGCATTTTTATTTAGCAGTGAAGTATAAGCATCTAGGTATAAAGACTTTAGATGACCTGAATACTTATTGCATGGAAGACACTATCAGACAAGGAATGTTCTTACCCACAGTAGACTCATAGGTCCTCAATGATTTTAGGCAACCATGTCCTAAGACGAGTCATCCTATGAATAAGAAACAATCCATAGACAACAAACAAGTGAAAATGCCCCATCCTCACCTCTCTAGTCCAAGACATCCTGGAGAAGCTAAAAGACACGCCACCAAAGATAAAAATCATAAAGGAAGCAAACATCAATAAACAAACAGGCATCATGCTTCGATATAGAACTAATTCTTGGTTCGGTTTTATGCGTTTGATTGGATTTGAAAGAGGGATTGATAGGTATGTTAGAATGTTTGCTTGATTGTCAATCCTAGCACAGTTTGATTTTGTTGAAGTGCAAAGTGGTGTGATGATCTGAAAGTGTCATTGTTTAGGGATTTTTGAAGTTATGTGCTTTTTTGGATTTTTATAATATTTAAAAATTTTGGATTTTTGGAATGTCATTTTTTGAGATTTTCGGAATGTCATTTTTTTGGATTTTTTCAAGACATTTTATGATTTTTGGATTTTTTCAAGAAATTTTATGATTTTTTGGGATTTTTTTAAGGACATTTTATGATTTTTTTGGATTTTTTCAACACATTGTATGATTTTTTTGGATTTTTTTTTAGGACATTTTATGATTTTTTTTAGATTTTTTCAGGACATTTTACGATGGAAAGAGATGAATCACAAGCAAGCAAATAGACAAAGAGGGTAGTTTCTCTAACCGTGAGATGTTCAATATCCTAACCCATAGCTAGGGTTGAGGGACTACCCCAGTGAGGGGTAGGACCAACCTAGTACACATGGAAAAGTGAGCAAGTCATGGTGAGTGTGAAAAAGGTCATTTTGAAATGGAGAGTGAATGAAAATGGGATGAAAAGATCAAGTAGAGCTCCAAAGGAAAGAGGAGCAAAGCCTCCACACATGGTGCCAATTTCTCAGTTTTCACCATGGTACTTGCTCAAGGTGCCACCAAAGTGGTTTTCACCATTGAAAGAATTGATTTCTCTTTACTTTTTCATCATTTTTTTTTTTGGTCTTTTTCTCTTTTTTTTGTATTTTTTCAGGTCTTTTTCTCATTTTTTTGTATTTTTCTAGGAATTTCAAAGAGTGTACCCTCTGAATTACTCATGTATAAAACTTGTGAATATGCATATTATTGATGGGATCACTAAGAAATTCACCTTCTAGAGTAGATAACTGGTATGCCCCAGATCCATACATAGCAGTGATAATGTATGGACCCAACCAGTTAGGCTCAAATTTACCATTATTTTCTCTGTCTTATTGATTGCGAGGATTTTCATGAAGGACAAGATCCTCAACCTCAAATGTACATGGTTTCACTTTCTGGTTATAACTTTGGCACATCCACTGTTGTTATGCTCTAAGATGATTGAAAGTAGTTTGTCGTCATTCATTCAACAGTTCCAATTCTTGCAAATGGGAAACTCGGTATTCTTCATCACTGATTTGATTGTGCAAGGAGACACACAAAGAGGGTAGCTCGACCTCAATGGGAAAGATGGCTTCAGATCCATAGAAAATGGCATAGGGGGTAGCACCTTTGGGAGTGCGGACACTCATGCGGTAAGCCCACAAGGCAGGATTCAATTGAATATGCTAATCTCAACCAGCTTCATTGAGGTCATCTTTTTGAGAATTTTGAGAATGGTCTTGTTAGAGGCCTCAGCCTAGTCATTATCTTGAGGATAGTAAGGTGTGGAAAAATGATGTTGTATATGGAATTTCTCACAAATTTCATGGATGTCCTGATTCTTGAATGGATGACCATTATCTGTGATGATGGATAAAGGAACACCATAACGACAGATGATGTAGTTCAGTATGAAAGTATCTATTTATTTTCCAGTGATATATGAGTGAGAGGAACAACTTCAATCCAAATCATGAAATAGTATGTGGCAACGAGAATGAACTTATGACCATTAGATGAAGGTGGATGGATCTTTCCCATGAGATCGAGTCCCCACTGATGAAAGGGCCACAGTGTAGCGAGAGGCTGCAATTCTTGTGCAAGAGCATGTATCAGGTCTACATGTTGTTGACAGTGCTTTCATTTTTTAACAAATTGATAAGTATCCTTTTCCATTCTAGGCCAAAAATAACCCATACGCAAGATTTTCTTAGCTAAGGTAGGACAGGTAGAATGTGCCCCACATATACTTTCATGTACTTCTCATAAAGCAATTTTAACCTTATCATGCTCAAGCCATTTGAGTAAAGTACCATCGAGACCTCAGCAGTAAAGGTATTGGCAAGCTTGACGGATAAAAAATTTACAGGATTTATTGGATAGGTCAGATGGCAAGGTGTTATCCCAAAGATAGGTATAAATATCCCCATACCATTGGGAATTAGGACCAACAATAAGACAGATCATTTTAGATTATGGTATATTATAAGCAGGTTCCAAAAGAGGTTCTACCAAGAACTCATAGTAGGCAAAGCTACTTGTCATTTCCATAAGTGAACCAATTGTTGTCATTGCATCAAAAGCTTTGTTGTTATCTCGAGGAATCTACTCAAAAGAGATTGATGTTAAATAGGCCTTGAAGTCATCCACCATTCTTTTGTAAGGCATCAATTTTTCATCTTTTGTTTTATAGTCATCATTTACTTGTCTGATCACTAACTAAGAGTCACCAAGAACACACAACTCAAGGATTTTCCATTGCACAGCTATACGGACCCCAGAAATTAATGCCTCATATTTTGCAATATTGTTGGTACATGGAAATTGTATCTTGTAAGCTTTAGGTATACAATCCCCTTACAAAGTGACAAAGAGAATGCTAGCACCTGAACCACTTTGTGTGAAGGATCCGTCAAAATATAAAGTCCAAAGATGTGTAAATTCCATGTTGAAGATTGATTCATCAAGAAAGTTTGTAATAAGAGGATGATTATCTGTCATAGGAGCATCGACGAGTTGATCTACTATAGCTTGTCCTTTGATTGCTTTTCTTTCTATGTACTCAATATCAAACTCGCTAAGAATAATCACCCATTTAGCTAATCATTCTATAGTGTTGCTTTGTTCAAGAGGTACTTAAGAGGATCAATTTTTGAAATGAGCTTGGTTTGGTTTGTAAGCATGTAATGTCACAACTTTTATGATGCAAAAACTATGGCAAGGCATGCTCTTTCAATAGGACTATAATTGAGCTCATATCCCACTAGAGTACGACTAATGTAATAGATTGTGTGTTCCTTTCCTTCAAAATCATGTTGTGCAAAAAGTGCCCCCAGTGTTGTGGTGGTTGTGGATATATATAGAAGTAAAGGCTTGTCATCTATAGGGGATACTAATACTAGTGGTGTCATCAAATATTCTTTTATTTTCTGAAAATCTTGTTCACATTTGTCATTCCATCTAAATGAAACATTGTGTAACAGATGCTGAAAGGGTTGACATTTATCTGCGAGTTGCGCTATAAAACGGTAGATAGACTGAAGTTTTCCTTTTAATGATCTCAGCTAATTGATATTCTTAGGTGGAGGCATTTCAAGTATAGCCTTTATTTTTCTAGGATCAACTTCAATTCCTTTAGATGAGACAATGTATCCAAGGAGTTTCCCAGAGGTTACTCTGAAGGAATATTTCTTTGGATTCAACCGAACTCTATATTGTTCTAATCTTGTGACAATTGTATCCATGATCTCTAGATGTCCAACTCTCATGTAATATTTTCCCAAAAAATCATCTACATAGTCTTCCAAATAGGTATGCATCATGTCATGAAAGATAGTGGTCATTGCATGTTGGTATGTGGTTTCATCATTCTTCAACCCAAAGGGCATGACATTCCAACAAAAGGTTCCCCAAGGACAAGTGAATGTTGTCTTAATTTGATCTTCAGGAGCAATTTGAATCTGATTGTAGCCTGAGAAACCATCCATGGGGGATAACATTTCATGCCCTGCTATCAAATCCACTATCATGTCAATGTTTGGAAGTGGGAAGTCATCCTTAGGACAAGCTTTGTTTAAATCTCTGAAATCTATGCAAACTTGGATGCCCCTATCAGGTTTTGAAACTGGTACTAGATTTGAAATCCAATTATCATAGTCAATAGGTCTTATAAATCCCACATCTAGCAACTTTTGTAATTCAACTTTTACTAATAGAGCAATGTGCGGGTGCATTTTTCTCAACTTTTTTTTAATAGGTTTTTCCCTCGATGGCAAAGACAAGTGATGCATTACTAGATCTAGATCAAGTCCTGGCATATCTACATAGGACCATACAAATTTAACTTGTCTTTCCTTGTAAAACTATATATGCTCTATTCTCTCTTCAGGTGTTAATGACTCTACTATATAAATTATTTTTGGTTTTTCTTATGTGCCCAGATTTGTTGGTACTTTCTTCTCCACTAGCATAGATGAATTTTCATGATATACTGCTAAGGGAAGTGTGTCAATCCTTCCATCCTCAAGCACCTCAGAGAGGTTTTCACCCTTGGATACATCCTTTATTTTTACTTTTTTCAAGTCTAATAGCACCGTAGAGCAATTTCACTAGAAGACCTATTTATATTTTCAATAATTTTATGACTGAAAGGCTTAGCACTCCCCCCAAAGTAAGTTTCGCTATTGAGTTCTATGATGAATCCTGGTTTTTGATCCTCAAGAGGTGTGTCTTCTCGTGCTCCCAAAAATTTTATGATTGCCTCATCATTTTCAAATACATCCAGTTGTGGCGGTCCCTTATGATCAAAATCAATGAGTTCAGGGTGAACTAGGGGTAAAGGATCATGATTTGAGTCAAGATTTTGAATGGATTCAAGGGTACAAATATTATAATTGGGTTTGAGGGTAGGGACACTATCATATTCATAAATGTCAATCAATTCATCAATGGCACTTTCCTCGTTTGTCTATGTAGCATTAGAAGACTCTACTTCCTTACTTGAAGTACACACAGTACTCAAGGTCTTATCTTTCTACGCATCATATCCTAAACCATGGACTTTCTGCGTACGAGTAGGTTGTATTGGTTCCAAGATACCCTATTTATGTAAGTTGAGGGGACTTTTACCATTATATCCCATTTGTTTCATAAAATCAAATCCTTTACCATATTGTTCAACGGGTATCTTTGTTTCAGTCTGTTCTCTTTTTGTATCTTCATCTTTGTATAACCACTTGAACAAGAGATCAGCTTCTTTTGTTTCATTATAAAGGGCTCTTCATTTTTTGAAAGTAGTTGATTTACAAATCATTGTAGTATCTACATCTGATGTGGTCTTAGTCATATGTGGTTTTCCATAGGTGTGGGGAGATAAAGGTAGCTTTCCAATGCAAATGGCACTATTCAAGGTATATTCCCCTACTCTTTGTTCTTTTACTTGTATTTTGATCTTAGCTTCATTGGATTTTGAGGAGGATGCTTTTAAGGACTCAGGATCAACATATGCTTGGGAAGGAAATGCTTCACGGTTGCTTGGGATTGTGATTTCAGTTTTAGGACTTAGATTATGGAAATACATGAAAGGGTTTGGATCTCCTCGTATTGTGATTTCAACACCATTATGTGGGAATTTAATGCACTGGTGGTATGTAGAAGGTACTTCTTGCATTACATGAATTTAGGGTCTTCCAAGGAGGATATTATAGGTTAGTGGGAGATCAAGGACTTGGAAAACCACATCATTTACCACAGGGCCAACTCTGATTGGTAGAGTAACAGATCCTTTAGATGAGCATTCCTCTTCATCATATGCCTTTATGGTAATCTTTTACTTGGATCAACTACATTTTTAGAGAAGCCTAATTTTTTGATCGATTCTTGAGTACAAATATTAAGGCTTGCTCCTCCATCTATCAAAACTCGCTTGATCTTAACATTATGGATGAGGATGTCAATTTGTAAAGTTGTGTTATGTGGTTGTCGAAGGAATGAATCATCATTTTCAGTAAAAGTGAGATTATGAGGAGAGGTGATGTGTCCCACCATAGCTTGGAACTAATCTACGTGTAGGTTTGTAGGAACTCTAGTAGTAGCAAGTTCTTTATATAGGATAGCTTTATGCTCAAGAGATAGGCGTAGCAGCTCAAGTATAGAAATTTGTGTGAGCATTTTTCCTAAGTGCTCTATGAGGTTATATTGCGAAGCTGGTGTAGTGGTTTTTGAATTAGGACCTCTAAGGGTAATTGTGCCTTTGTGGGTAGTAACATTGCAATCAAATTCTTTTCCTTTTATGATGAAAGTGTTGAAATGATTATCGACCTCACTGATGTTATGTATGGTATAGTCATACTAAGCAGTAGTATAATTTACACCATCACCAGATTCAAGAGCCTTTCCTTTATCCTTGTCATGCTTAGGGAGAGTTTTTAAACACCTCATGATCAAGGCTACCAGAAGGAGTGTGTCTGTCAACTGTTATCTTACCGTCATCAATAAGGTCCTGTATTAAATGTTGAAGTTTATTGAATATATTAGTCTTATGTCCTTTGTGTCTATGATATTCACAAAAGTGATCCTCATTCCACCATGGGGGTTTGACTTGTGGATTATATTCCTTCATTTTTGGTAGCATTATAATATTATTTTCAAGAAGTTCTTTTAATGCGGATTCAAGTGATTGTCCCAATGGTGTAAAAATTCATTTAGGGAAACTTATTTTCTTTATTTTTATTTTATCTGAAGATGGACCTTTGAGATTGTAGATAGGCGATGATGTTTTAGTTGTTTTTGCATCAACCACTCCGTCATTGACTACATTCTTGTTCTTAACCCAAAAAGGTGTCTTTTTTTTCGAACTTGATTTCTGATCTTTATCATTATTAAGTTTAATAGTCCCATCATCAATAATATTTTGTTCAATTCAAAATCCCATTTCTATGGCTTCATCAAAGGAATCCAAGCATTTGAGGTGAAGTTCCCTTCTAATTTCTTTGTTCAAATTTTGACAAAAGAGGTCAACCAATTCTTTGTCTGGAATGGTTTAAGGTAATCATTTTGTCAAATGTCTCCATCTTTGTAAAAATGACACAAAAGATTCACCTTGCTTTTGTTTGGTGTTGAAAAGGTTTTTCATGGTCACTTTAAGGTCACAATTGAAACTATAATTGGAGACAAATTTATCAGCCAATTCTTGAAAGGATTTGATGGTCGGGGTAATCATGAAAACCATTCCATAGCTTCTCCTCCTAGATTGTGAGGGAATATTCTCATAAGGTACGTTTCATCAACTGCAAATTCCATGCTAGTGGCACAAAATTGTCTTAAATGGTCCTTAGGATATCCTTTTCCATTATATTTGTCAAGTTTTGGTATGTCCCAGTGGTTAGGAAAAGGTGGCATTGGTATGCTTGGATCGAAGGGATAAGGACATATGTCTTCAATAGAGAACTTGCGAGATGATGTTTTACTATTCTTGAGAGTATCCAATTCTTGTCTCAATGTTCTAAGCTCATCCAAAATAGGATCATTTGTAGGTGCAGGTTTTGATGTCTTTGAAGATCACTTGTAACCTAGTTGTAGGTAAAAGATTTTGTGATCTTTGATTCTACCATCGTTTTTTGTTTTCGGATGCTTAGATTCACTAGATTTAGGTTGGTCATTCATTGTGAGTAATGATATGTCAAAATCAAAATGCATTTTGATTCCTTCATTAGCAAGGGCCTTGAAGTATTGTTGTGGGTTACGTTTGACCACCTCTGTAAGAATTTTAGTGAACCTATTATCGTTGAGAGCTTCATTTATGGTGGATTGGGTTATTTCTTCATCCTCAATTTCACTTGTTTCACTAGTTGCAACACTAATGTGATCTTCCCCATCAAAGTCTTTTCCCCAAGGGTTCCCTTCCTCTTGAAACATTTTTTCTCTTGCTCTAGGGGTCATAGGTGATTGTTCTGATTTTCAATCCAAGGTAATGTATGAGACCTAAGACTAGGATGCAATGAAAAGGATATGATTCTAAGATGGTATATGAAAATGGTATGGTATGGTATGACAAGCTAAGAATGCAAGAGCTCAAAGGAAACTCTAGGTCCGAAAATTGGTTATGATGTAAAGGCTTTTACTTGTGTTATGATGGATAGACACAAGGACCAATGATCAAGAGAGGGTATGTAGGAGATGATGGATTCCAAAAGGATTTCCCTACTCAAGGATAATGGTATGTTCCCTAACTCAAGGATGATGAACCTCAAGTGATGCGGGTGATAGATAGCCAATGGTTTGATTTCAAGACCTAGGAAGAGTAGCCTAAGTGCAAGCTAAAGTTTTTATTTGATTGATGATGAATATGCAAAGGACTAAATTCTTGGAACATGCAAAGGTTAGGTGAGATGGTCTTGATATGCAAATGGGTTGAATATAAAAGAACTAGGTGGAATGATATATGTATGCAAGGACTATGTAATGTGACCTATGTGTGCAAGACTAGGAATATGCAAGGACTAGGATGAAAGGGATATGAATATGTAAGGACCATGACTATGCATAGGCTAGGTGAAATGCAAGGACTAGGTGGAATGCAAGGGCTAGGTGAAATGCAAGGATTGAAAGATCAAAACTGAAGGATGATGGCCCCAAGAAATCTAAGTGATAGGTTCATTATGGATGTTTTGTTGTTTGACATTTTGGGGTTTGCAAAGTTTGAGATGTTGCAAGTTACTAGGTGTGATGTTTGTTTGAGGTCTATTTTTGAACACACACGCAAGACATAGCAGACAAAATGTTTGATTTTAACAATACAAGCATAAATCCTAAGGTTGGCAAGGACTATATTCATTGGATTCCACGTGGGTTTCCCCAGCCGCACTTATTCTTAGCGGGTGACTTAGAAGCTTGGCCACTCTGGATCCCCTCCACGACACTCACTTCTCAGGTCAACCAAGCTTTGAGCCCTCATAAATCTCCCATGACAGGCTCTTCACCTCTACTAAGAACTACGAGAATGTGGATGCCTTGGCAACGACTGTTGCTGCACCAGCAAATAGAAGGGATTTTGGCTTCTAAAATAAGAGGGTTCTAGTGAATACTTGGGGACATGGCACCTCGCAAGCATATAGAAAGCCACTTAAGGCTTTAACCGCTCGACTAGGGGCTCTTATACCTTTAAAAGTAAAGGTAGGTACCCATTTTCAAATGGAACTACACAATTAAGGCCTACATACCGTGAGGACTTGACAGTTTAGTCTCATCCTTTTATATACCGGCCCGAGCGAAAAACTGGTCGAAGTTGTTCCCTCTTTTGAGGCAGGCCCCTCTAAGGTTATAAAGACAAAAACATATGGGTCTGGTTTCTGATCACCAAGTTTGCACAAGGTGAGAGCATACTCCCTACCATCTCAAGCATAGCAAACAATTTTCATTGACCTCCTAGTTAAATCAAGGTGAGAGAAGACAATTTTTCATTTTAAAGCACCAATTGAAATGTGTTTTCTAATCTAAAAGACAATTGGTTTCAAAATCATGTCTTCGACGAATGTCCTGCATCAAAATCTCATTAGTAGTTTCATGCCTCCTTCTTTGACAAGCCTATGTTTTGATTTTCAATTTTCTGCCAAACAACCCTGTAAGAAAAGCCCAAGATTAGCCCACAAATCGACAATTAACTTATGAAGGAAAAAGACATTTTTTCTAAATCAACAACTATTCTAAATTAAAAAAAAATAGAATCTAACTTAAAAAAGCTAAATCTAAACTAAGAACTAAAAGCTAAATCTAAGTAAAAATTTAAATCTAAAGTAGGGTTAAAATATAATTTAAATTCAAAATTAATTCTAATTAAACTCTAATTAAAATCTAATCTAATTTAATCTAATCTAAAATTATTCTAGTCAAAATCTAATTACAATCTAAATTAAATCTAAACTAATTTAATCTATTCTAAAAATTAATCTAATTAAAATCTAAAGTTAATTACAAAAACTAATTTAATCTAATCTAAAGATTAATCTAATTAAAATCTAAAGTTAATTAAAAAACTAGTTTAATCTAATCTAGAAATTAAAAAGTTATTCTAAAATTAAAAAAATTAATCTAATTACTAAAGACCAATCTACGATGTAAAATTCGAAACTAATTTAAACTAAATGCAAATTTAAATTAAAACTAAATTTTAAACTAGATTAAAAGGTACCAACTAAACTTAAATTAGAAAACCTAATTTTTAAAAAAAAAAAACTAAAACTTAAACCTAAAAATGAATCAGTAGACACTTGGAAGCATAGACAGAATGTTTCACACAGAAACCTCAGAATAAAATAAGCGACGCGTGGACAGGGCAGAGAAGTTTCAGAAAAAAAAGCCTCAGGATAACCAATGCATGGACAGGGAGAGGAGCCATTTGACAAAATATTTCAAAATAGGTGCCGCCTTGTATAGAATCCTTTGACAGAATGCCTCAGAATAGACACTACGAATTGCATGGCGCATGAACGTTTGACAGAGCACCGCACATTGCAAGGTATGCACAAAATGCAAAATGAGCACAAACAAGGCACAAACCGTTTGACAGAGACTATCTAAAAGATGTGTAATGATTGCAGGTCGTGCACAAAATGGATTTCTTTGAAAGGATGTTAGAAATTTTGCATATCGCGGAGTGGAAGATCTGTTTGATTGTGTTTCAAGGGGTGAAACTCAAACAAGGGTGCATGAACTAGGCAGGTGGGAATGCATTAAAGCTCAGACAAGACGCAGGAATCATTTGACAGGCTGCCTCAAAATAGATGTCGCCCCATGAAACATAATGATCACAGAATCATTTGGCAAAAAGCTGAATGCAAAATAAGCACAATCTAGGTGTAGCAATGGTCCGAAAATAAATTTGTTGAAAAGACATTAGAAACTTTCAAAAGACTTTAGAAAACGTTCAAGCCAAAATGGATTTTGTTGAAAATACATTAGAAACCTGTCTGACGTGCCATAATAAAAGCATTTAAAACATTAGAATCCTTTAAAACATTTAAAGCATGAATATGGACGAGCTTTTATATGGACGATATTTTATTCAAACAAAGCATTTAAACAAAAAATGTATTATTCAAGGATGCCACGATCAAAATACCGCAGATATAACTTCTCATGTATCATGATATTCTCTGCAGAAACAATAACTCAGGTGTCTTGATATTCTCTGTAGAGAGAACAATGTATCATGCAAAGATTCCACAATTAGAATAACAGAAATATAGCGTATTATGTAGTATGATTCATTGATTTCATTTTGCATATACTATCAGCATTATCCCTGCCTGCGCAAAGATGAAAGCTTACATTCTAAAATTTCCTCAAATCTACAGAATCAAGTAATGATCATATACAGATTCCTTCACGCTGGGTTCACCATTTGTAGAGCCATAAAAATACATGATTCTATGAACAAGAATCACCATTTCATGCCCACATTAATAGATCCATTCTAATTAAAAGAAAAACCATAAATACAAACTTCAAAACTATAGAAACAACAAAATGATTTTAAAAGAAATCAATCTCCATTGGCATCCTAACACCAAGGTCGTGTTCATGCACTTTTTCTCTCAGATTTGGCAAGCATAGGTGCATCAAGAGGCAGTTGGTGAATGGATTAATGCAAATATGTAAAGATGATATGAGTATGCCAATTCGTGAGAGTGAAAATGAGAGAGGAATCCTATTTAAATAGGAGTCTTTGAGGATGGAGAGGTGTTTGAGAGGGAAATGTGGGATTAAAGATTTTAGCTGAAAATACAAATTTATCCCACATTCCTTGATTAAACAAAATGCATGTGAGTGAAAATGATAAAAGAGGAGAGACAAATGCATGGTGAAGGGTTTATGAATAATGAGATTAAATAAAATGATTAAATGGATTTTAAATGAAGAATGAAAATGCTTAATAATGATTTAATGTTGATTTAATGAAATATGGATATGTAAATGATTAACATGACATGATTTTAATGATTTAATTATTAGTGAAATATAAACATGCAGAACGATTTATGCTATGAACGGATGTGAATGAATGGTGAAACGATAAATGGATAATCACGATTAATGATTTATTATGAAACAGTTCATGAACGATCATGAAACAATTTATGAACAATTATGAAATGATTGTGATTTATTATGCAAATGCATTATGAATGATAATGAGATGATAATTATTTAATATTTTAATGATCTAATGATTTAATGAAATGCAATATTAAGTGAATGGTTCATGCAAATGAAATGTAAATATTATTATAATTAGTTTATTATGAAATGATATTTGATGATTATGATAACGGTTTTATTATGATATGAATGATAATGAGCGATTATACTTTATTATGGAAACGAACGTGAATGATAATGCAAATGGACATGAACGTTTATGAAACAAATCATGAACGGGAATGATCGTTTATGCAAACGGTTAGTGAATGACCATGGGACGGATATGATAGTTTATGAAAATAGATAGTGAACGAGCATGAGATGGTTTAATAATTTGATGAAATTCATGAATAGAAGAAAGTATTGAGTGAATTGATTAAGTAAATAATAATATCCATTTAATCAATAGACGAATATTGTGACGATTATGAGGATAAATTTGAGTGTCCACAGCTATCCATCTTCCACTATGAATCCTCTAGAGCCATCAAACAATAGTTCAAGATCCATATCATGAAAGAAAGCATAAAACACATCTAAAAGATACAATGGGAAAATACCTCTCAAATAGAATTCACTGCCGAGTAGACCAAGAGTGGGGAATGAGAATGATCCTCCAAGATATACAAGCCACCATGACTCATCCAAGAGAAATCTCCTCATTGGTCTCTGTTGAACTCACGTCCAACTGAGGTATAGGCTCCTCGAACTTTCTGTTGAAATATTCATCGAGAGTAACTATCAATAGCACCTTTCTCATCCCAAGAGAATTCCAACCTCACCTTGTTCTCCATGTATCCATGTGAGAACCTGCAAATGATCATCCCATGTTGAACTCCAATCTACATTATTGCACTATCATGAATTTCTTAAGCATATGACCAATGCACCGAAAACATAGAGAATCTCCAAACCACTGTCAAAGCTCCAAACATTTGAACCAAGAACTTATCATGACATCATGATCTTACCATCCCCCTTAGGAGATACCATGCTCCAAGTGAACATACCATGGTTTCAAGAGCAATGAATCATGCCAAAACTATAAACCAACATCACCCATCAAGCACCACCAACACCTCAACCAAAGACTCCAAACGTCCTCCATGGTTCCAAGATGTTGCACATCCTCAAATAGTGTCCATGCAAATGTGAAATAACTCTTCTGCAGCAACAAGATCTAAGAATTCCTCCTAGTAACATCTGCAATACTAAACAAGATCATTCACCACCAAGTGATGAATCCATAGTCACTGCTAAAGCTCCCAGTAAACTGTGACACTCGAGCTTTCCAAGCATCATGACCAAACATCTACTGATCTAAAAACCCTCTAGGTCCAATCAACAACATGTCCATCTGACAATGATGCCAAGCAACACCAAGATCTCCAAACCAAGTAGACAACACCATCACTGTCAAAAGCTTACACTTTAAAACGTGCATCAAGCTCTTCATGACATCGTGATACACATGCTATAGGTCCCCATAGTCGACTATTCAAGTGCTCAACACCATCCTTCCTCTCATCCAGAAGCAACCACGCCAATGCACAAGTGACCAAAGACAAGGCCAGCTAATAGATCTACACCAACACAGAATCAAACCTTGTGGATATTGACAATCCACTTCCGAGTTGTCCCACAGCAAACATGTACGTAAAGACATCCCACAACATTGCTCAACCTGTAGATTCAATCAATGAAGCATACAAATCCATCATCACACTAGAAACTACAAAACTGAGAACTCAAGGAGAATAACAACATAGACAACTTGACTCAAACACCAGATCAAGTTCAAATCTAATTTTCCAATCATGTCCACAACGAGCACCATATTCAAGGGAATCCTTAAGAAGCTCCACAAAACCGTAAGTTTTCTTGACCATGTAAAACTTGCAAAATCACTGTGTTTATAAAACACCCATGCACACCCATATCCACTACACATATAGACGTCTCAAGAGTCTGCACACAACCATCATGATTAACTAGAACAATGAAATAACATGAATATGCATCACCATAGAATTTTTAGGAAAATCTATAAAACCTTCAGAACCAAAGAACATGAATCTGAGCCATGCAAGTACAAGGTATCCTTAAAAGGAACAAGTAGTACAGGAACTCCATGCCCATTCTAGACCAATTCTAGAACCACCAGCATGCACATGCATATGAGAGGGCCAAGATACTCAGAAGTTTTCAAACCACCCAGAGATCAACTTTATAGCCTGAATGCAATCAGGGTAATAGAGAACAATGCCTTCAATACCAGGTCAAAGCACCGAGCACAAGCACAATACTCCATGGCTAAATAACAACCCAAGAATCTACATACCATCAAGGAACCTCTCACACGTACACCCAGTATGAACCACACTCTGCTACAACACAACCATAAGTATAAACTCACACCCCTTGCATCAGGATCATTCGCTGCCAACCAAGAGCCTCAGACCACATCATTACAATATGATCAACTCTAGTTTCTCCACATTCAATGTCTTTCACGTTGCGTGTTGTCTCAAAAGAGCAAGGAATTTTACTCACCAAAGGATCAATCATCAACCGACTCCTTCAAGTCTCCTCAAGCTTTCCAGGCTAAGAAATCTTTACAAAAGGAATCCATACAACCAAAACACTAGGAACTTCTACATGCATCAACATGCAGGCACATGCAAGACACATGCAAGTCCATGCAAGTACATGAAACACACAAACCTGCACATGCAAGCACAAGAAAATCCCGAAAAAAAGGCTTTGATACCACTTGTAAGGGAAATCGGGTCATCTTAGATAGAAACATCTAAGAACAGCATTTCCTTCAATGATTTTAATTCCTTCAAATTGCCTCAAATACACAACTACTATGCCATAAATTGGAAACAAGCATAGTTGATTTCCCACATTAACCCTTTTGAGAAAAGCACATGCAGAATTAACCAAATTCAACACTATGCACAGATTCAAATTTGCAAAATAAACCAACATGAAAGACAAACACAAATTTATGTGGGGAAAACCATTACAAGTAAAATACCCCACACTCCAAAATATCTATCCATTGTATTATTCAGCAACAAAAGAGTTATAATACAATTCAGGCTTATAGCCTTTATAGGAGTTTACACATCTTGTCCATCTAGAGAATACGAAAAACAACCGTAACTGTTCAGAATCCTCGTACAGCATACAGTGTAGATCCATCTCCTCTAACCAGACCACTCTCTCTCATCCAGCCTCTCGGCCAACCCATCCCTTTGGCTTCTCAGGTTCACATTCGTCACATCCTTCACAATAGCATTCACATTCTGCCCTTATAGCATTTCAGAACTGTCACAACCAACAAGTTAGCCGAACACTATTTTCCACCTCAGCATCTGTCGGGTCCCACTGAGACATTCTATACAGGTCACCAAGTCAGCCATCGTTGTATCAGGGAGACCATCTTCGGAGTCCTATTGATGAAGCATTGTCCTAGTGACAAGTGAGTTCACCACTACATCGTTCCATTGTTTCATCAGTGAGACAAGCTTCAGTGTCTCACCAAAGACACAACTTCTCGCCGATGAGGATCCAATGCTACACATCAAGCTTTTGTTGTGACATCTTACAGATTCCCACCAATGATGTCATCTCCCACCGACAAGTCTTTATCACCATGCAAGTCACTACTCCATCAAACTCACCAAGACTTCAGTTATTGGGTGTCGAAGAGACATCAAACAATCTCACACCAAACTCGCATCGTCACATCGACAAGCATCCAGTTCGCCAACCATTCAGTCATCGGAGTGTCGTAGAGACACTCGACCATCTCTCCTCGAGCACCCGATGTCACATCAACAAGTTCTTGCAACTCACTGTACCGTTGGTCCGTCGAAGAGACTTTCACCAAAGTCTCGGTGACACCTTGAAGTCACATCGACACCGAGTCCCTAACTTCCACTCGCATGTCGAAGAGACTTTTCACCAACTCACCGCAACTTCCCAAAGTCTCGTCGACAGGAAAAAACAAGTCTTCAACCACCATGTCTAAGAGAATGTCTCAGTGATTGCACAAGGTCACAGCGACAAGGTTCCACCAGACTCAACCTACATGTTGAAGAGACATCATCCAACATCCTAGCAACAATGTTAAGTCACTCGACAAGGTCCTTGCATCCTTCTATCGGAATATCAAGGAGACATCTTCTGAAGTCATGTCGATCACACCATGTCTTGCCAACACTCTTTCATTGGAATGTCTAAGAGACATTCAGGAACCTCACGCCGATGCAACCATCTCTCGCTGACATTGTTCAGACAACTTATCGTGGCATCGGGGAGACTTTAGGACAACTCCCTTTGACACCAACCTATCTCACCGATAAGAGACTTTCGCGAATAGAACAAAGTTGTTAGCACCAAACCGTGAAGTTTTTTGGAGTATCGAGGGAACAAAGAACCAAGTCCCACCAATAAGAGGAATTCAGGCCAACAAGAGAACTTCAAAGGAAAATGACAAGCCAATAATTTGAGACATAAATCCCAACATCTTTCACTTTTCTTCTCTATTCAATCATTCTCTACTCTTTCTTATTCTCTATACTACTATCTCTATCATTTTATATGTTTTCCTCTCTTTGTGGTACCTTTACTTATACCTAACTATAACTAAATTTTGTGTCTCTTTGTCTTGGGTGAAAGCAAGAAGTTGAGTACACGAAGAGGGGAAATTTTAGGCTAAAAAAAAGTTTCGAAACAAACGCGTACGCGTTATCTGGAAAACGCGTACGCGTTACGGATCGGGTACCCGAACCGGAATCCGAGCGTGTACGTGCTCAGCTACAGGTATGCGAACCAGAAACGCGTACACGTTTTGTGAAAGTATTTATTTTTTAAAAATAAATTGTTGCGTTTCATTTTCACTCACTGTTTCAAGCCGCGCTAGAGATGAGAGGTTCTTGATCGCGTACTCATTTTGAAGCTCGTTCTTGGTGAAAATTTCCATTGCCACCTCCTCCCTTCAACACACCTGACCTCAGTGACCTCCAGGTTGGTTGAATTCTGCCTTTTTTTGCTTTGTATCTTGTTTTTTTTCTTTGTAATTAATATTTAGTTTTTGTTTCTTTAGTGTGTTTTAGTTCAATTTTTTATAGTTTTTAATTGCATTTAAAAAATAAAAAATGCAAACGAAACAAATAACGTTAAATTGTAAATTGAAAACCATAAAAAATAAACCTAAATTGGACACATTTAACTTAGAAATCAAAACTCTAGGTTACAAAATTTACATAGGTCCCTAAAAACTAATTTACACAGGTTAATCCTTGGTCCTAAACCCTAAAACGTAAACCTAAAACCCCATTTACCCTAAAACATAAACCTAAAACAGGTTATTTACCCTAAAACGTAAGTTACGTAAAACCCTAAATTAGGGATCACAATTTATAGTCCATAGGTTCTACCTATACACTTTGGTATGTCGTTGGTGATCCATGCAACTACCAATGAAATTCATAAAATTGACTAATAAAGGAGGTACAAACAATCGATGCATAGATATATATATTAACCAACAAATTATTGATTTAATTATAATATATATTCACATAATATAAATTTGATAGCTAATTTTATCTCAGAAAACTTCATGATTGTATAATTTAACTTGAGAAAGTGTACTAGTGGAGTAAAATAATGTACCTCATGTGAAACTATGTGCTTGATTTAATAAATGTATATATCATGATGCTAGTTGATATGAACATGTAATCACTCTATATCAATGTTATATTAAAGCTTATATAGTGTATGATGTATTCTCTTAAAAAAACATAGAAATGCAAGTCATACTTGTTAATCTAGACTATGTGCAATATGGATAGAGCTAGACACATAAATGTTATTAAATCAAATAAATATTAAAATGTGAAGCACGAATTATTTCTACCCAAATCTTATTTGGATGAGATCCTTTGTGAATTAAATGTAAGGATGCATTATGACCATATTCAAACCTTAATTTATAGGATATTATTCATAAGATCTATAGGTTGTGTGTAATCTAATTCCTATTTTAACTCTCATGTGTAGTGGCATTGTTCTAGATTAGGAAAACTAAATGTTGTACACTTTCTCTAAACTAGTGTATCAATGATAACTTGTAGCATGAACATTTCAATGGAAAATTCAAATTACTTTTTTGAGAAACTTGATATATGATGATTCGTAAATGCAGGTGAATTCTATAACCAAAGGTTTATTTTCTATGTTTATTTAAATTTATTGAATTGATCATTTGATTCCTCACTTAGTGGTAGTTAGGTTCTTTTTTGAAAACCCATGTGTCTAGAATTTATATAAATATGAAGGAAGAGTCTATGCCATAGAAAAGTTTCAAAAAATATATGATTACAAAATTTTTTTGGTCTAAATCACTTTAGATCCCCTCTTCCTTTTTAAATCATCCAAGAGTGTGTAGAGGTCCAAATAGGTGAACAAAATCCATCGTAACTTAACAACTTAGTTATATAATTGAAATCTAAAATTCCTAATTGTTGCAAAATCCATCGTAACTCAACAACTTAGTTATAATTGAAATCTAATTTATTCCTAATTGTTGATATATTGAAGCTATTCCTAGAATGTCACATGTATTTTATTCAAAGCACTAAGTTTAGGTGGTAGGGTTTCTCATTTACTTGTAAAAATTTATTAAAAAAACATAGAAATGCAAGTCATACTTGTTGATCTAGACTATGTGCAATATGGATAGAGCTAGACAAGTTGTATAAATGTTATTAAATCAAATAAAAATTAAAATGTGAAGCATGAATGATTTCTACCCAAATCTTATTTGGATTCAAGATCCTTTGTGAATTAAATGTAAGGATGCATTATGATCATATTCAAACCTTAATTTATAGGATATTATTCATAAGATCTATAGGTTGTGTGTTTAATCTAATTCCTATTTTAACTCTCATGTGTAGTGGCATTGTTCTAGATTAGGAAAACTAAATGTTGTAATTTCTCTAAACTAGTGTATCAAAGATAACTTGTAGCATGAACATTTCAATGGAAAATTCAAATTACTTTTTTGACAAACTTGATAGATGATGATTCGTAAATGCAAGTGAATTCTATAACCAAAGGTTTATTTTCTAAGTTTATTTAAATTTATTGTTCATTGATCAATTGATTCCTCACTTAGTGGCAGTTAGGTTCTTTTTTGAAAACCCATGTGTCTAGAATTTATATAAATATGAAGGAAGAGTCTATGCCATAGAAAAGTTTCAAAAAATATATGATTACAAAAAAAATTGGGTCTAAATCACTTTAGATCCCCTCTCCCTTTTTAAATCATCCAAGAGTGCGTAGAGGTCCAAATAGGTTCAAAATCCATCGTAACTCAACAACTTAGTTATATATAATTGAAATCTAAAATTCCTAATTGTTGCAAAATCCATCGTAACTCAACAACTTAGTTATAATTGAAATCTAAACCCTAAACCCTAAAAGCATTCATTTTGTTGTAGGACCTTAAAATGAAATTTGGTTTCCTTAGGCAACTCCACAAAATTTTATTCCCTTAAGCCATGGAACATTTTGTCCTAGGTCCTTACTAGACATAGATCCCCTTAAGCCATCCTATCACCCTAAATCGTAAATTTATGTCTTAAGGGGTCCTAATAATGACATTTCTTAAGGGGATCAAAGAATCTCTCAAAATTTGGTGAATAGAGTTGAAGCTCATCTTTGTTTTTTTTGTACATTGCAATTAGGTCACTAGCATATATCTATGTGTCCCTTTAAATGTATTCTATTAAATTTTCATTCTTATCTTTAGTATTCTTTGAAAACAATGAATGAGATTATAAATTTTAATGTTAGTGTTAAACTTATAATTCATTCTTAACTACTTTGTCCCACTATAGAGAACTTGTGTCTCTTATCATGAAATTTGAAAATTTAGATAAATCAATTTATGTCATTGGATTTAATTAAATTATATGCCATACTTGACTAATACATCTATTCATTTTGTTGTAGGACCTTAAAATGAAATTTGGTTGCCTTAGGCTACTCCACCAAATTTTATTCCCTTAAGCCATGGACCATTTTTTCCTAGGACCTTACTAAACATAGATCCCCTTAAAAGCCATCCTGTCACCCTAAATCGTAAATCAATGTCTTAAGGGGGAATTTGACATTTCTTAAGGGTATCAAATAAGTTCTCAAAATTTGGTTTCAAATAGAGCTTGACTCATCTTTTTTATATATTTTGTACATTGCAATTAGGTCACTAGCATATATATATCTATGTGTCCCTTTCAATGTCTTCTATTAATTTTTCATTCTTATCTTTATTATTATTTGAAAATAATGAATGAGATTAAATAAATTTTAATAAAACCCCATAATTTCATTTGTACCCTTCATATTAACAACCCCACACTGGACTCAATTTAATGTGTGTACATGTTATATGATTTTTTAATATTATGAATTTTTTAATGCTATAAATCGAATGGTCTTCAAATGAAATATATTTTGAATTTGTGCATGTTCAAAGTGATTTTTAAATAACTTTCAAATTGTGTGCATTATTTAATTAGTTTGTTGATATATATTTTTTAAGTATTTAACATGCAGTTGCCATATCATTGCTTAGATGGATCCACTATTTAATTTAGAGGATTTCATGCCTAATCAAGAAATCCCTATAGATCCCGACGTACATCCTAGTCCACCACATGAACAAAACCCTAGCACACCTCCACATTCTCCACTGCCTAACCCCCCACCCCCTCCTCTAGTTGACCAGGATCAACTAAGAGAGAATATTCGAGCAAACCTGATTGTCATTCAAGGAAACATAGTTCTCATAAAAAATGAGACTAGAGTCCCTCCACATCACACGGTTTGCATCTACGATGCAAACTATTGTTGATTATGTTCGATCTATCGATGCAGACCTAGATAGGTTCCATCGATGGAGAGAAGATATGAGACAATTCTATGCGGATGGATTGTCATATAAAGAAATCAATGACCTAAAAATTACTAAACAAGCCATATGCCAATATTTTGTGAACCCCCAAACAAACCAACCAATACCACCCACAAAAAAATGAATTTCAATTTTATGGTGTAGACACCCGCAGATAGCTGCTCATTTTTGGGAGAGATGGTGGATGGTGTTTCATACTCCACCACATGGCAACAGTGAGGTGCCCTTATACTTTTTGAGAAAGTTATGAGATGAGTTTGAGTTGGGTAAAAAATCCAACTATTTTGATATGAGGTCATTTCAGGGAGCTGGGCATGGCATGCCCCAACATAGACTAGGAGCACTTGTCTATCCTCAACGACGTGCGCCAGTTGATCCTATTGTTCCTCCTCCTTCTCCTGGTGTTCCCGCTGCATTTCAACAGCAAACCATGTTATCAACATTAGGAGCATTGAGTTCACTTTCAGGAAATCTCACTCAACAGACTACACACGCAACCATTGAAGTTTCCAATAGAGAGCATGGAGGCTCGGGCTATAGGGATACTCAGGCATCCACTTCAGGTGAGGCACATGCATCTGGGATGGGGTCATACCTAAATTTACTATATTCTAAGGATCGTCCTACACAGGTATGTTCATCTTTTGAACTTAAATTTAATTCAAGTTTGAAATGTAAAAAATTCATGTAAATAATAACATCAAACTATATATATAATATAATATTAATTCAATAAGTTTGTGTTTGGTGTAGACGCATGATGATGTGATGCCTGAAACTCAATATGATCATCATGTGTATATGTCGAGTGCTGTAGATCTGGGCTCACCTTTTGGACAGGTACTTGAACCAAAATATATTAAATAATTTGTGGATATATATATATATATATATCTAATTTTATTTTGAATTTGTAAATGTGTGAATTGATATATTATATCTAGATGCAAGGAGGTCATACTATCCCTAGTATTGACCAACCACAAGTTACAGTGGTGAGTGCTCCTGAGACATCATCAGCTCAGGTGCGTGCTTTCAAAAGTTTGTTAAGTTTAAATTAAATACACATCATAGATCTAATTTAATTTTTTCATTTACATACACATGTGTGAATGATCTATACAAACTGTTGTACATCTATATGCAGGGATTTGATGAGATACCCATGGTGGGCCGCGCACCTAAGACA
The DNA here is from genome assembly GCA_007258455.2 of Sequoia sempervirens. Taxonomy (NCBI): domain Eukaryota; kingdom Viridiplantae; phylum Streptophyta; class Pinopsida; order Cupressales; family Cupressaceae; genus Sequoia; species Sequoia sempervirens. The sequence continues at coordinate 412,787,085 of VDFB02270651.1, read as the reverse complement.
TCATCGACATTTATGCATGGGCAATCTCAGATGCGTGATCATGAGGTCATATCATTCGAGGTTGTAAACTTTACTTTAAATCTCCTATACAATTTTTACGAACCTTTTATATATATATATATATATATTCGAGGTTTTCACATATTGTTTTCTTTATATGAATATGCAGGATATAGTAGATCAGGCATTTGCATCTTCTCAACAGACAGTTATGCTACCCATTGAAGAAAATGTGCCAATTGATTCACATGACCATATGGTAATTTATGCATACTAGAAATTATTTTTACTATATTTACTCGATATTTAATTAGTTTTTTTTTTCTTTTAATCTTGTACCTTATATTTTCAATTTTAAATATGTTTCTAATTTATATCAAAATTTTGAAATAAATTTAAATCTAATTTCAAGTTTCTTGTACTCTTTTACAGCATGATGCGGGTACATCTAGTTGACATGGAACAAAGAGGAGACTTGATATGACTGATCTACCTGAAAGTTAGATGGTTTTATATTTTATGGACTGCGGATCTCTAGTTTTATTTCAATATATGTGTTGGACTTGAAATATAAATTTTATGAACTATCTAGATCCCTAGTTTTATTTTGAACATGTTATTATCATATGTGTGTTTATTTATATCAGTTGACTTTAATATGATGATTATATATCCAGTCAATTATGAGATCGTGTTATGTTCATTTTCATGATTATATGCATTCATACATATCTATATTTATATTTTTATCTAATTTTCAAGTAATACATGCACTATATAAATTCTTATCTAGAATCAAATTTCATATATATATTTTATCACATGGTTAGGTGACAAATTAAAACATTCCTTAAATAGTTTCTTAAATCATATTCATAATAAATTAAGGGCAAGTAATTTTAACTATTTTCCAATTACATAACAAATATTTGAAAAAAAAAAAAAAAAACTATCTCCTTGTATGTATAAAATGTATAATCTATACAATTAAATAATTAGAGCAAAATGTGGTAAATAGAAGAGAAACATGTATACCCTTATAAAATTGGAACAAATATATTTAAAAAAGTGACATTAAACAAACATATATAATGTACATCAAGATGTTTACTCATAAATCATATAACATGATGAAAACATGGTGCATGTAGATACACAATTTAAGTAAAAAATTCATGCAAGAAAGAACTGTATATAGTAAATTCCATACAAATTCAAATCATGTTAGCCATAGGATGGATTAAAGGGACCTAAGAGGATATATAGCTTAAGGGGGGGTCTTAAGAAAATTCCTTAAGGGGAAAGAGGATGGACTTATGGAATGGGAATGGAAGGGATGAAGAGGACAGGGGATGGTGGACATGGATGGAATGGAATGGAAGGGTGGACATGGAATGAAGGAAGGTGGATATGGGGAGATGGAGGAATGGACGGAAGGGAAGGGATGGAAGGAAGAGGGTGGAATGGAAGAGGGGGTGGACAGTTTATTGCAATGAACTGAAGCATGAGGCGGATTAAGGAGCTGATAGGTTCAATTTGGCTACGCAGAGGGATTGAAGGGAGCTGATAGAATGACTTAAAGGGATGTAAGAGAGTGGATTAAGGGGATGCAAGATGGTGGATTAAGGGAAGTTGATAGAATGACTTGAAGGGATGTAAGAGGGTGGATTAAGGGGAGTTTATAGAATTACTTAAAGGGATGTGAGGTGGACAAGGGGGAGATGATAGAATTAATTTCAAGTGATGTTATGAGTGGACAAGGGGATGAAAAGAGGTGGATTATGGGAGAAGGAGGAATGACTGAAGGATGGATGGAGGGAGCGGAGGAATGAATGGAAGAGGGTCGGATTATGGGGAGGAATGACTTGAAGTGGATGGAAGGAGGGACATGGATGGTGGACAGTGGGGATGGTGGATAGTGGACAGGGCCCCCGTAAGAGGATGTAGCTCATGTGAATTATGAGAGGCTTAAGGGATGCAACATTGTGGATTAAGGAGATGTAAGAGGATATGGACAGAGTAGTCCCGAAGAGGATGGATTTAATGTAGAAGGACAGGAATGACTGGCGGGGATGCAAGAGGATGGATTAATGGTACAAGATATTTACTAAGGGCTTAAGAGAAAGGACTAAGGGGATGTGAAACTAATTCAAAATGAATAATTAAAATGGCCTGTGGTAAACTATATACACTATCTCTAGATTCTGTGAATTCCACTATAATATATGTGCATCTCCCTCTCTTTTGTAAAGCACCTAATTTGGGAGACCTAAAACAAAAATGATATAAGACTTTAATTAGGAAATGATTAAAGACAAATATATATATATATATATATATATCAATTAAATATATATACAACTAGATATACTTACCAATATTTATTTAATCTATTGTACCATCTGCATCCTCTCTTTTTTGTAATGCATCTATGATTGTCTCATGATCATCCATTGAAAGTGTCCATAAAAATTTATTAGCAGGCCTCCCTTGATATCTAACTAGTTTTATATTTGGTTGCCAAAATCAAATGTGAATAATGTATAATCTTCAAGGCCTTTCATAATCTTCAAAATGCGTGTGCCTATCTTTCATCAAATATTTTCGCCGTGCCAACAACAACCACCGAATCCGCTGATACTCAAAGTTGTCATCATCCACTCTAGTATAAAAAATTAACTTATGTTTTCTCTCAACACATCTAGCCAACCACTACTTTGTCTGCTCTTCATTCCCTTGAGGTGCAACAACAGCATACATATGTCTTGCAAAAATAAATACAAAATTCAATAAAGAGTGACTTATATTTAACTCACATATAAACATGCATACATACAAAATTCAACTCAATAAATAATGCACCTTCTTGTACAAGATCTGAAATACGATCATAATCATCTGATGTGAACACTTGATTATCTTCAATTGTCTTTCCATGTTGAACATGTGTCAATGTAGGCGTTAAAGCTCTTTGTTGTCATTGTTCGACCCATTCCATATTTTCACATGCCTGCCAATCACCTACAATACAAAATTGACAAAAACATGCCAACTCCCTTGTCCATATTGTCTGTTTGTTTGCATTCGAACTCTTAAATGAATGCCATTTTTCATTTCCATTAATTGTTTCACAATCTTGTCGAGAAAAAATATCATTTTCTTCAACTAACCAAAAGAAGCGTCGAATTATTGAGCTCTCACTTTTTCTTGTAGATAATTTGGTATTGTACCAATCTACAATTGTAGGTGCATCTCTAAATTTTGCAGCATCCTCAAATTTTAGTTGCTCTCTAGCAAGAGCTCTTTTTTCACACATGCACCTGCTCCATCGTGTTCTCCCTTACCATGACTAGCTTCAAAAAAACTCCATATGTGTTGGATATTATTTTCCTTATAAACTCTACATAACCAATAAAACATTCTAGCATTTTTGAATTGACCCGTGCAATTATCTGACCATATGAGATGTTCTAGCATTTGAATTCCTCTCTTTTAATTTTTTATAAAATATATCAAAACAATATTGTACAAACTCAGATGAATGTAATAGATTATCACTTACATAAAAATGGTACTTTCTCAAAAAAAATCTATTATCTTTTGTACTATCTTCAGCATGTCTATAAACAATGTGAACAAATATAGCTACTTGCACTGAATTATAATACTGCGATTGAATTTCTTCTTGTGGAGTAAGAGTATAATTTTCAGCAAAATCAACAACTAACAATAAAGTTCCAATTGGGAATGTGTTTTTACATAAACGAAATTGATTATCAAGCCAATGAGCATTCTGAGAGTGTTGAACATATTTAGGTACAAACTTATCTTTAAATTCAGTAATAAAAGCATGCACACTAACTTTTTCCACAATTAGCTCAACACATTTTCTAGTTTTTCCATCTTTTAAAGAATACTCAATATTTTTAAATTTTTTTGCATCCACTAATTGTTTTCCAAATTCATCTAAACTACTTTCATGCATACATTCTCCTAATAATGAAAAGTTACCACATCTATCGCATTCTCCAGAAATGCATCCTTTTAAAAAAAATGAGTTTCCATTTAAAGAGGGATTACAAAACAAACCTGCTATAAAATCTTTGATTCTTTCAAGTGGCATAGTAATACCACAAATGTCCTACATAATTTGGTTAGCATGCAAAGTGCATCGTATATATCAAAATATATCATAATAATAATGAAATTGTACATGAGTCTTACAACAACAAGAGATTCATTGCTTATTAATTCTAACATACCAAGGTTTACACTTTTCAAATGATCTTTGACTTATGCTAATATTCAATGGTAAGATTGAAGCATCTAAAAAAAAATTATATAATCTCAGTTTGAGTCATATCTAAGAGATGCTTTGGATGAGGTTCACTGTAATTTTGGAACCCACCCTTAATTTTAACACATCTCTAATGTTAGGTGATACCTTGTATTATCATGCCAAAAATTTCAATTAAAGATTTAATTTCATTAGTTAATTTCATGTCTGATCTTGGGAGTCTACCACTAAAACTCCAACATTGATTAATAGGATCCTTTTCAATACTTTCTTTTTTTAGCAGCTCTTATCAAAGTTATAGGATTTAAGTTTATACATTTACTAATCTTACTCATTCTTTTATTTGAAGCTACTTTATCAACTAGAGCAGTTGTTATTGCATGACGAGCCGCATTCTTATCTTTTGATCAACTTTTTTTTACCAATAACATCAATAGCATTAGCAACACTAGATATGACTTGTTCTACTGAATCATCTTTCTTTTTTGGTTTTACAAAAACACCTAATTTTTTCATCACTTTTCTCATTTTCAACATTCTCATCAATTGCACCATGAGTTGACATTGGAATCCTAATTTATTTCTATAAAAAAATATTTTATATATTTTATTTCCATAATTTCTAATTTGTCTTGAAGAAACTTTACCACAAAGGTTATCTAGCACATTTGTTTCAATTGTAAATAAAACATTCTCACCTTCATCCATAGATGGAGTTTCATTTTCATTCACACAAGGGGTTTCATTTTCATTTTCAAATGTAAAAGGGATTTCATACTCATTTTCATCAATATTAGGGATTTCATTCTCATTTACATTCTCATAAGATATAATTTCATCATTTTCTTGTTTTTGCATTGTTTCAACCCTAATATTATTGATCTCATCAATGGTGTATCCAGCTTCATCTAAACAAGCAATATCAATATTATGAAAACTTGGGTTTGAACACATACCTGGATAGATTGTTTGAATAGGTGCATTTTCCATATCATTGGGAGGTGGATTTGAAGAAACACCTAAAGTTGTTTGCATATCATTCAAAGTTGAAGTTGAAGGCACAGTTGGGTTTGTCTCCGTAATTGCATTTTCTTCCATATTCACCATCTCCACATTTGCATCATCTACATTCATTTCATCATTCATGGCTTCCTTTTCAACATTATTGGAACTAGATGCTTCCAAATCTTTCATTTGGCGAATCATTTCTCTCCTTTCCCTTTTTCTTTTTGCCTCCTTATCTTTATTTGCTTGAATTTCTTCGGGGGTCATTAACTTTCTACATTTTTATTTTTTTGTCTTTGCTTATCACCTATTGTTACCAAGCCCTCTTTGATGACAAAAATAATAATTCAAAAAACTTATTTTCAAATTGCCACCTCCTTCAAATATTCAAATTAAACTATGTACTATGAAGATCATTTTTTCTATAAACTCTGAAGTACAAAAACATCATGAGTACATCCAAAAATTCACTTTTTATAAATCTTCTTGTAAAAATTTTTTGCACTTGATTCCACTTCAAAAAATTCAACCTACACTTTGTCTTTTCCAACAATTTGAATAGAATATGCCTTGCACAAGACAAATTTGCAATAAAAAATGTAGAAAATGACACTTTCAGACCGTATTACAGAAAAGGATTGTTGCAGGAAAATCGTGTTTTACCAGTATTTTCCAAATTAGGGAAAAACAACTATATTATAAACGCGTACGCGTTATGTTCAAGAAACGCGTACACGTTTCGTTTTCCCAACGGGTCAATGGGTAACGCGTATTCGTTATGAAACGCATACGCGTTTCATTTGAATAACGCGTACGCATTATTTAAAAAATGTATTTCCACACCACATCCAACATTGGTTTTAGGCTTGGGAAAGGCTTGGCAATCCGAGCCTAAGCCTTTGACCCGCAACTAAAAAACTAAGGCAAATTGAAGAAGAATGTCCAACTTTGACAACATAGCTGATGGACTTTTTTTCTGAATGAATCTATAAAATTAAAACCCATTAAATAATACAATGTCTACTTTCTAAATATATAAATTTTGTTAAGATTGGATTATTTTTTCTATTTTTTAATTAATTTCTAAATAAACTAGTCCTTAAACTTGAAATATCAGGTTTTTTTGGTTTTTTAATAACTTTTTATTGGTTAAGTTTCTTGTAAAAAAAATTATAAAAATTATATGGCATCAAACTTCATACAATTCTCTACACAATGAAAAAAAAAGAGTAAAAAAATTTTTTTTAGGTCCAATTATGTTGTCCGTACACGTTCATTTTTAAAAACATCAATTAAGGCCAATAAAATTTAATAAAAAAAAAATATTCAACCAAAAATTACAAAAAAAAATCCACATCAAACTTCATGTTGTTAGCTCTCTTTTTCCAAAAGGAATTAGCAAAATAATTTTATTTGGGTCAAAAAGTGTTGTCCGTACACCTGCTTGGTATGGTAAAAAAAAGGGACTTTTAAAAAGTGGTTTTTATAGATCCCTATCAAAATTTAATTTATATAATCTGGGTATTTTAATAATTTACATATTTGGAAACTAGATTCAAAATTCTAGGTTTCATACTACTGACTTTTTTTAAAATTCATTGTGTAAGTGCCTCAAATTTTCAGTCAAAGTGTGAGAAATTCTAAAAAACAGTAAAAACATTTCCACTTTTTGAGCTTTTTGTGTACCCAACTTCTTGCATCAGCCCTCTTGAGGCTTGATAATTGGTGTAGTCTCTTTGCAATGGATGAATCTTTCTCTATTGTCGATTGTATCTTGCTAACAAGTCTATATGGTGTTGGTTTGTCATTAGATAATGGTAGGGTTTTGGACTTGTACCTTTTATGGTAGGTTCGTTGTTAGCAATGTAGCATGCCTTTTGGTCTTGGGGTTGTGTGGTGGTTTTGGTGAATGTTTCATAGCTCCCAACCATAAAGATCCTCTCAAGGACTCCTTACAACATGGAGGAGCAACAATCCATCACTTGAAACAATTTTTAGTTGTAATAATGTTCTCTTAATAAATTTGGAAAAAATAATTCTAAGGGAGGAAATTTTGGTAAACAATGATTTACTTAGGTGTGGACATCAATATTGGAAAACTTTGCTAATAAACTCCCTCATATTGTGTTGTTGATAGAGATGAGGAAATGGTTGGAGCTCCTACTACCAATAGAGGATTTGGTGAATGTGGAAGCAGAGACTGCAATAAGGGTTTTGAACTACACCCCAATAATAGCAACGGTATCTACTAGATTTTGTCAATAAAGAGACCTTAAAAAAATAAAAATATAAAAAGTATTCTAAATTTTAAAATTCATTAATTTTAAAATATATTTTAAAACAAAAATAAAAAGGGTTTACCTTATGATGCGAAATAGAATTGAACAATAGAACTAAAAGTCTCCAATTACACTCATTTTTTTATGCTTACCTTTATTCCAATCCATTCTCTCAAGTGATGGTTGGGAACCTATAGTATTGCATGGTGCAATATACAAATCTAATCTAGATCTGTAGATTCTAGTCTGAACATTAACACTACCACTAATGCTTGACATTAAAGAGAATGAAAGAATTGAAGAGGAATAACCTCCTCAAATGGTTGTTATCTCTTCTGTTTGCCTCACTTTAGTTCATTTTTTCTCATCAAACGTTTCTACTTAATATTTTTACTGACTAAAATCACCAAGCACATGTGAGCACAAAGTTACATCTCGATTTGGCATTTTTGTTAAGTACTATTTGAATCAATTGATGCCTTCCCCACTAATTCATATTGTAGAATTTTTAAACTAACACCCCTTTCTTGACCCATGGGATGGCATCTTTCCAACAAGAATATTTTTAATTGGAGCTAACATTAGAATAGTTTATAAATTTCAAATATGTTGCAATAACAAATCAATGGAAAATTAACATTTAGGATTTCTAGATTAAAAGGGATTATAAATTTAGAAAAAAATAATTTGAGTTCATAGATAACAAAGAGAAAAAATCCATTATGAAGTAAAAAAAACAATTTTCCCTCTTTGTTTCAACCTATGAATCTACAAATGTAAAAAAAGTAAGAAAATGTAGAAAACATACCAAATGAAAAAATAAAAGAAAAAAGAAAAAAGAAAAAATAGGAAAATGCCTCTTCAAATTGATGGTTGACTCTTCCAAATTAATTGTAGGCTCTTTTATATGTACCAAGTGCTACTGTAAAATTTATTAAGTTCAATCTAATACAATGTTCCACGAAGTTTCCTAATAGGGGGATGCAAGGATGGGTTTTGGGGATGGGGGACGAAGGGCCTAAGTTTGGGGACAGCGAGGGGATGGTGGCGGGGGGGGAGGGACGGAGGCGGGGGCAGGATTCATATACATATAGTACTTGAAAAAATAGTTATAAAAAGATGTAATAGAATTACAATGTTGAATTTACAAATGAAACTTTGGAAAATTAGTAAAAGTAAAAGTAAATACTTAAATACTATAATATCATTAATATTACTTAACAATTAACATTGAATTTTGAACAATGAAAATGTTGAATTCGAATTTTTATATTCAAGATTTTATAATGATGATTACAATGAGTACAATGATGTCAAAATAACAGAATGGAGCGAAGTGAGGCCTCTAATCATCCCCAAACTCACTAGAACTGTTGGAAGTGGACACATGGTCAAGCTCCGCCAAACTAATACCAACCAGCCCTACATGTGTAACTATAGCATCCTCATCAATTTGTGTTGGCTCCTCTGGCTCTACATCCCACCATGTTGTTGGACTCTCATTGTACACAAGTGTCTTGCAGTCAATGAGACGCAAAGCATTATAAACAACTACAAGCTTCTTTGCTCTCCTAGTGGTAAGTTTGTTCTTCTTAAGAGAATGGATGAAGTTATAAGTAGACTACTTTCTCTCAACAGTTGAAGAACTAGAAACCTGAGATAGAAATTAAATGGCTAGAGTGGTAGTCAAAGAAATTGGTCCATGGCAATTCCACCACAAAATTGGGTCCTTGTGTGTTATAGTTGTCATATTCATCTGGGCCACCTCAGAATAACCCCTAAGAAATAATTTTTTTCCACTCGGTATAAATGATGTTAACCTCTACAAGATCATACATTTTTTTGATGGCCCTAAAGAACCCTACCTTCACCTCAACATCATGTATGGGTGTAACTCTACTAGGTCTTTGCTTGTACCACTTGGATTTCAATGCATAGGAAACCATTTGCAAGGAAGTGTTGAGCTTATCCCATCTTCGATGAATGATTGGCTAAATGTTCTCATTGTAGAATGTTAATGTGGGGTCCTCTCACATGGCAGGTCTCATTTGGTCAAGCATACTATCAATGCACTCAAACAACTCTCCAAGGTTAGGTGCATTGGTATCATACCTCCTACTTATCAATTGTTGAGCTAAAGGGAATCTATAATGAATGGTTCATACTTGCTAAAGGTTTTACAAATGGGGTTGCTAGCTAAGTGGGATTAACATTCATGAAAAATCCATGGTTAAGCATGCTTGAGTTGGAGTAGTATTGGGATGGGTGACCTCCCAACAAATCCCAATGCTTCACCTTTATGAGTGTCACCTCGATGCAATGAGTGCTATGTGGACAATTCATTATCATGAGAGATGGGTTCTTGTGAACCACTACTCATGAAACATGGGTCAATGAGTTTGACTTGAAAAACTACATAGTTGAATTATGGTAGGAATATCATAATTTGACTCACTGTGGAAAAATAACTCCTACTTATCAATTGTTGAGCTAAAAGTGCTCTATAATGAATGGTTCATAAGCCACAACACTTGTTGGAGGTTTTGCAAATGGGGTTGCAAGATAAGTGGGCTTAACCTTAGGGAAAACTCCATGGTTATGTGCACTTGAGTTGGATTAGTACTAGGATGGGTGACCTCTCGGGAAATCCCAACGCTTCACCTTTGTGAGCATCACCTAAATGCAATATGTGTTATATGGACCATTCATCATCATGAGAGATGGGTTCTTGTGAACCACTATGTTTAAATGCACAAGACAACTGAGAGGGGGGTTGAATCAATTGTTACTTGAAACTTCAAAACTCTCATTAATATCCAAATCCACGATCATTCATTAAACCCTTAAATCTGTTATGATGAATTAGCATGAAAAGAAAATAACATAAACACAAACAACTCAACACCAAACACAAGAGAACACCAGATTTACGTGGAAACCCCAAGAAGGGAAAAACACAGTGAGGATTAGATCACAATATAAGTAATATCAACACCAAATACAATAGGGCTCAATGCCAGTAGGGCTCACTACCCAAAGAAAAAAGGCTCGTTGCCAAAAGGATCACTACCAAAATAGAAAAGAAGATAGAAAAGGAATGTTACATAGAGAAAATCATCTCAATGCAACAAGGAATCTACCACAATGACTTCTACAAATTCGTAGTATAATTGAAGAATTGTAGCCACCTTATGCTCACTACATCCAGTAAACTAACACTTGAAAGCTCTCACTGCTTTGCTCAATTTCATAATCTAACACACTACTCTTCGCATCATTTCACATCACACACATTTATCTTTCATCTATTTTATCCTCCTTCAACAACTCAACTCATACATATACCGTTCTCAACCTTGAAACCCTCTCCAAGGTCAGTTATGCACCTCAAATGTGCAAATTCAAATTAGGTCAACACCAAAACACTTTTGTGGCGGATAGAAGTGAATGCGTACCACATCAAAACTTAATTGGGACCCAAATCAACAACACCACTCAACCACACGCTTCCTTAAACAATATTTATCCTTTACATGTAGTGTAAACACCAAGTCAGTCATTATCCATGCAAACACCATTAAAATTTGAAGTACATGCTTCCTCAAACCCAAGGACGACTTGCGAACAACACACCATGCTTGAACATGATCTAGAATATTCCTCAAACATCCTAAAATCCAACAAACTCCTTCGCAACAACTTCCACCTGAAGAATGTACAAGCCTAGTACACTCAAACAACTCTACCATATGTTGTTACATGAAAAGCTATCTTCCAAAGCACCAAACCTCAAATCCGCTTGACTGAGGTAAACTACCAACACCATCAACACACCTTTAGAATTGCAAGACTTGAAGCATAATTGCGGAGAAACACAAAGTAGAAACATTTCTCCCAAACACCTATGCAATCGACAGTCACACACTGGTGAACACAACTTCTACTGAATGACGATCTAGCATACCATCTCTTGAATATAACACCTATGAACACCTCTCACCAACATATCTGAATTACACAGGTGGATCTTTAACCTAGAAGAAATGTGGAGCAAAACTAAAACATCTCTCTACAACCCAAAACAACACTGCAACACACTTTTCAGTTTTTATCAAATTTTCTCAAAATCACTTGGAAACCAAGCACTAGAGACATATACACATCATCTTTAGCACTACTACATCCATAGATAAATCAACACCAAAGATCAACACCAGTAGCTTAACTAATGACAACATAATGCAAAAAATCAAAGCATAGGCAACACCAACTATTCATCTTCAACACCAATCTCCCTCAACACATACAGTTGACATCAATAACACAAGCTTGTTGACATCAATGACAACACCAATCTACACATACTTGCAACAATCTCCCCCTTTGTCATTGATGGAAACACATGATGCAAAAAAACATCAAAGACACAACTCTGAACATACCTATTTCATTTTCTTTTTTCTCTTCATTCACTCTAAATAACTTATCATTCATGCATTGGTCTTTCCCCCTTTCTCATGACTCCCTGCCTTATTCCTTTTCATATGATTCTTTCTCCCCCTGTATTCATGATTTTTCTCATGATTCTCTCTCCCCCTTTGACATCAATGGAAAAGAACATAATGTTTGTGTTTTTTTATTATTTTCCTTTGTCATCAAACAACCTTCTTACAACTTCTCTGCAACACCTTTCCTTTACTACTATGAATACTCCCCCTTAGGAGCACACACCAACCAATACTAACTCAATAATGCCACTACCTACTCCCCTGAGAGGTAGCCACCAATATCAATCCAGAAAAAGAATGAATCTTGAGATCCACTAGACTAATGCATCTAGTTCAAAGGAGGGACAATAACCCTCAATTTCTCTCGAAGATACTCAAAAGTATCCTTAGGAAGAGCTTTAGTGAATATATTAGCAATCTGATCCTTTATAGGCACATATCCAAGCTTCGCTTCATTCTCCACAACCTTCTCTCTTATAAAGTGATATATGATTGAAATATGTTGTCCTTGAATGCATCACTAGATTCTTTGAGATTTTTATTGCACTTGTATTGTCACAAAAGATAGAAATAGGCTCATCATACACCACTATGATATCTGTCAATGTTTGCCTCATCCACAACACCTGTGTGCAGTAAGATGTTGTTGCAATGTACTCAACTTCTGCAACAGATAAAGAAATAGAATCTTGTTTCTTACTTAGCCATGACACCAATCTACATCCAAGAAAGCTTGCACCACCACTTGTACTTTTTCTATCATCCACACAATTAGCCTAATTTGCATTTGTATAAGCACTCAATGTGAAATTAGTATCCTTTGGATACCACAAGTCATGATTTGGAGTTCCTTTTAAGTATTTGAATATCCTCTTTATTACTACAACATGTGACTCTCTAGGATCTTCTTGAAATCTAGCCACAAGACAGATTGCATGCATGATATCTAGTCTAGTAGCAATTAGATATAGCAGCCCACCAATCAATGATTTGTATTTGCTCTGATCATTCTTAGGGGTGTTAATTTTAGGATCAGAAATGAAATAAGAAGCAATACAAAAATAATGAACAATAAGATACAACAATACACTGGGAAAACCCTCCTTGAGGGAGAAAAACCTAGCCACAAATATATCACTTATATATTGAATAAAAGAGCAGAAATCTGCTTTACACCTTGGCCAAACACTAGGCCAATCTGAAGCAATGAAGATAGCACCTCTCCTAGGTGCGATTATACAAAGAATATGATATCTCCTTAATCACAATCAGCTTGATGAATAAATGTCAATCTACTGCAAAATGACGATCTCCTTCTAGTAGTGCGAACTTCTCTTGATTGAATTGAATTATCTAATAAATGTGAATCGCCTTGAATATATACAAGTAGAGATGTCTTTTCATGAAAGGTCGGCTTCTTCACAAAGCAAAGTGTCTCTTTAATTTGGTCGGCCTTATTTTAATAAAATAAGATTATTAAAAGAGACGAATCTTCACTTGAGTCGGCATTTTGACTTATTTATTTTCTTCAAACTTTAAAGGGAGAAAGAGATCTCCCACCACTACAACATCAACACTCCCTCTTAGCTAGGGAGATATCTTTCCAGATATCCATGTCATGGATTCTCTCAACATGACACCCACAATGGCTACACCCATTTGTGGAAAAGAGTTCATCACGGAGTCTCTCAACATGATGTCGTCATGGAGTCACTCAACATGATGTCCACCATGGCTACTCCCATGTGTGGAAAGAAACATGTGCACAAGTGCCCATCACGGAGTCACTCACTGTGATGTCGTCATGGAGTCGCTCAACATGACGTCCACCATGGCTACTCCCATGTGTGGAAAAACACAAGTACAAAGGATTCATCACAGAGTCTCTCCACATGATGTCGTCATGGAGTCTCTCAACATGACGTCTCATCTCAGTCTCGGAGATGAACAAAGGCTCGCACCTCATATTTCTCTGTCTCAAAGAAATATACACTACAAGGGATTTCACCTCATATTTCTCCATCTCGGAGAAATATACACTACAAGGGCTTTGAACACCTCATATTTCTCCGTCACAGAGAAATATACACTACAAGGGCTTTCACCTCATGCTTCTCCATCACAAAGAAATATAAACTACAAGGGCTTTCACCTCATACTTCTCCATCACAGAGAAATATACACTACAAGGGCTTTCACCTCATACTTCTCCATCTCAGAGAAATATACATTACAAGAAGTCTTCATGATGATGTGACTCCCTCTGAAGTTGGCATCAACCTCCTGGCCTCCTCGTCCAAGGTTGCCTCTGTTGGTATGTCAGACTCCCTCTAAATGTTATTTCCTCCTCTTCGAAGAAACTGATTGACTTTAGAATAAGAAACCTTCTAAATTGACTTTAGAACTTGGCTCCTTCTGAGATGTCCCTATGTCAATTTCCGCAATAGAAACATGTTAAGTAGACCTTAATTTGTAATCTCGAGCAAAGTGACCATACTTGTCACACCTGTAACATTGAATGTGAGAGAGATCCTTCTTATTCGGTTCAGGGGCAAAATTTGGTTCTCTATCTCTATTCCTCTTTCTTCATTTGCCTCTTTCTCTAGAAGTATGTGTAGCAAGAACTTGATTTTCTACATCATGATAGTTTCACCCAATTCCTCTTGATGCCAACCTAGACTCTTCTTGAATACAATCAGCTCGAAGACAATCAAACTTGGGCAACTTAGATCTCCCACTGATGCTTTGAATAAAGGGTTCCCAAGATTGAGGAAGACCATTTAGTGCCAACATAACAAGATCTCGATCTACAATTATATCCCCAATAGTGCTCAACTGATCTCTCAAATCAGCAATCTTCATAAAGAATGAGATGACTAAATCATCTTTATCCATTTTTACATGGTGAAGTTGTTGTCTCAAAGCAAGGGCTCTACTAGTGTTGTTGATCTCATACAATCATTTTAGGGTATCAAACATTTCTTTAGTTGTCTTCAACTTAGAGATGATCGGTACAAGGTGATCCATTACAGAGTCTATCATGATCTTTCTAGCCTTTGCGTCATTTTTCTTCCACTGGATTTTCTCAGTATCATCGGAAGGCTCGGGCATATCACTTTCCACAAAATCAAGATCATTTTCTTCTAATGCAATGAGTACCCTGGGTTTCCAAGAGTTGAAGTTTGTGGCTCCATCAAGTCTATCTTCTACCTTGACATTGATCACCATCTTCTTTTTCTGCACAAATTCACCTTCAAAGATCTACCCTTAGATCTGAAATATTTTGCAACCTTTTGCCTTCAAGATCTGCCCTAGATGAAAAGTTGACTTAACTGCTTAACAAATCTAATCAAATCTTTTCTTAGACCCACTCTGATACCATGTTAATTTTAGGATCAAAAATGAAATAAGTAGAATCCTTCTAATTGTTCCATGTATACTTCTTCCAACTCTTCATTCAAAAAAGAAGACTTCACATCCATCTAATAAACTTTGGAATCCTTATGTGCTGCAAAAGCTAAAAACATCCGGATAGCTTCCATTCTTGCCATTGGGGCCAATGTCTATTCAAAATCTATTCCTTCAACTTGTGAATAGTCTTTACACACAAGCCTTGCCTTGTTTTTTACCACTTATCCATTCTCATTCAGTTTGTTTCTGAACACCCACTTAGATTCATTATTTTTTTGTTTGTAGGTCTTCGAACAAGTTCCCAAGTCTAATTTTTCTCAATCCATAATAGTTCTTCTTCCATAGCTTTCATCCAATGTTCATATTGTGTTTTCCATCAAAACTAATTGAACCTATTCCACAAATCTTAGAACCTGAATCATCACCAAATCTAACAAGTCCTCCATCATATTTTACAAGTTTAACAAACTTACTCTTGTCTACGGTCATATGATTAGAGCAACCATTGTCAATGATCCAATAGTTCTTATCTTGTCTAGCATGAAAAGCAGATACCAAAGTACCTCCAGTCTTATCCTTTGTCTCCAGAGCGCTTTCCTTCACAGATTTTTCAGAGTTAAGCAGAAACAGATTCATCTTTTAAAGCCATGAACAAGCATTCATTATCATCATCTCCATAATCAAACTCATCATTAGAAATATTTGCATCTTCTCTAACATAATAGCTTTTCTTAACCATCTTACCTTTGTTCTCCTTGTTTTTGCCATTCACAACTTTGTTTGGACATCTTGAAGCATAGTGACCTATCTTTCCACAACTAAAACATTTGAAAAGTAATTTACCTTTGTACTTACCAATACCTCTTCTCATCCTTCTCATAAAGTTAGCCTCCACATCATCAATATCTTCTTGATCTGGTTCTTCAGTCTTCTCTGTTTTTGCAGCCTTAAAAGTAGTCTCAACTTTTGCACCATTGCTAATACCAAACTCTCTCATCTCAAATGTAGTTAAAGATCCATACAATTGGACTCTAGAATATTGATCTAGATTTTGAGATTCCTCAATAGCAGCAACTTTATAACTATAAGCTTTAGTAAGGGTTCTAAGAATTTTCTTTACCACTTTTGGTTCTTTGACCTTTCCTCCAAGACCTTTGATGGAGCTCACCACTTCATCTGCCCTTTGCATATAACTTGTAATGTTTTCAACTTCAGACATCCGCAAGTTCTCAAATGTAGTTTTCAAGTTCTACATCTTAGCTTGTTTGACCATATCATCTCCTTCATAAATACTTTCCAACTTATCCCAAATTTCTTTAGCAGTTTTCAGATCCATATCTTTCGCTAATTCATAATTTGTAAAACTACTCAAGAGAACAAACCTTGCTTTACCATTTGTTTCATAGGCCTTGATCTCATCACTTGTGTTTGGTCCATTTGCAGCTATGGTATATTGATTCTTCACTGACTGCCAGACATCATATCCAAGGTAAACCAGATAGCCTTGCATCTTCTACTTCCAAAATGTATAGTCGTTGCCATCAAACATAGGGATCTCCTTCTTGTGCGCCATCCCAGATCTACCTCAAGTGGTTAAGTTTTTCTCCAAGGAACCTTGCTCTGATACCAATTTTTGAAATGCACAAGACAATTGAGAGGGGGGTTGAATCAGTTGTAACTTGAAATTTCAAAACTCTCGTTAACATTCAGATCCACATTCATTCATTAAACCCTTAAATTTGTTATGATGAATTAGCATGAAAAGCAAACAACAGAAACTTAACAACTCAACACCAAACATAAGAGAACACCAGACTTGTGTGGAAAACCCAAGAAGGGGAAAACCACAGTGAGGATTATCTCACAATATAAGTAATATCAACATCGAATATAATAGGGCTCAATGCTAGTAAGGTTCACTGCCCAAAGAAGAAAGGCTCACTGCCAAAAGGCTCACTATTGGAATAGAAAAGAAGATAGAGAAGGAATGTTACACAGAGAAAAGAATCTCAATGCAACAAGGAATCCACCACAATGACTTCTACACATTCGTAGTCTGATTAAATAATTGTAGCCAACTTCTGCTCACTACATCTAGTAAACTAACACTTGAAAGCTCACACTACTCTGCTCAATTTCGCACTCTAACACACTGCACTTTGCATCATTTCACATCACTCACATCTATCTTTCATCTATCTTATCCTCCTTCAACAACTTGACTCATACATACACCATCCTCAACCTTGAAACCCTCTCCAAGGTCAGCTATGCACCTCAAATGTGCAAATTCAAATTAGGTCAACACCAAAACACTTTTGTGGCGGATAGAAGTGAATGTGGACCACATCAAAACTTAATTGAGACCCAAATCAACAATGCCACTCAACCACACACTTAAACAATATTTATCCTTCGCATGTAGTGTAAATACTAGGTTAGTCATTACCCGTGCAAACACCATTAAACTTTGAAGTACACACTTCCTCAAACCCAAAGTTGACTTGTGAACCACACACCACACTTGAACATGATCTAGAATATTCCTCAAACATCCTAAAATCCAAGAAACTCCTTCGCAACAACTTCCACCTGAAGAATGTACAAGGGTGATGCCACAATAGTGTGTCTCACTTTGGGACGTGCTGATTTTTGCCTAAAATCATTGTTTTTAGAAAAATTAATGATGTAAGTCTTGAAAGGCTCCATCTAAAGGGTTTTAATTAAAGAGGGATAGATAAGACCCCCTTAGATCAAACCCCCTTGGATAGAACCCCTCTAGTACTAAATCATACCCACAATGGAGTACCCTTTGCGCCTATCAAAAATGCTAGCAAAAAACCACTTTTTCTTTACCGTTTGAGGGACTAAATATCATTTAAAAATTATATTTTGCAATATTATAGCCCTCAAAACGAGTTTTCCAACAAGTATAAGTTTGATATATTTTCATTTTATCATGTATTTAATTTTTAATTTTTACTAAGCATAGGTTTTTCTTTGAACATCAAGCTCTTTGTTGTGCAGAGGTAAAAAATAGTAAACCATTGTAAAAAACTTTCAAAAAATACCCATTCCCTAGGTATTGATGTCCTTGTTTCACCCAAAAAAAGAAAAAATGGATTTTGATATATACACAAAAAGTTAGGTTGTACCACACATATGTCCAAATTATAGTTACAGTGACTTCAAAAATTAATTTTAAAAAAAAATATGCAACAAAATATTATGAAAAAGTATCATTTCCTTAGATATTGATGTTGAGAATCTATATTTCAAAAATTAGAATTTAATCCTTTATAGAAAAAAAATTATGTTGTACGACATAAACGTTACTTTCTGAAAATGTTTTTTTTCTGTCTGAAACCAATTATTAAAGGAGATATTGAAAGACATGATTTATTTCAAAAAAATTGAAAAAATATATATTTAGAATCTACACACAAATTTCTACAAATCACTAGTTTACATCATCTTCAAATTCTTAATGGCTTAGTTGTTATAGGTCTCAGAAGATGAAGATTTTGTTAAAAATATTGATGTAAATGTCCATCTTGGGCAATAAGTGAGACATAGTATTGTGATTTCATCCACAAACCTAGTACACTCAAACAACTTTGGCATACACTGTTACTTGAAAAACTATATTCCGAAGCACCTAACCTCAAATCCTTTTGACTGAGGTAAACTACCAACACCATCAACACACCTTCACAATTGCAAGACCTGAAGCATAACTGCAAAGAAATGCAGAGCAGAAACATTTCTCTCAAACACTTTTGCAATGCACAGTCACACACTAGTGAACACAACTACTATATGATGATCTAGAATACCATCTCTTGAATATAACACCTCTAAACACCTCTCACCAACATATCTGAATCACACAGGCGGATCTTCAACCTAGATGAAATGCAGAGCAAAACCAAAACATCTCTCTGTAACCTAGAACAATACTGCAACACACCGTTTCCACTTTTTATCAAGTTTTCTCAAAAACACTTGGATACCAAGCATCAAAGACATATACATATCATCTTCAACACTACTACATCCATAGATAAAGCAACACCAGAGGTTAACACCAGTAGCTCAACTGATGACAACATAATGCAACAAATCAAAGTATAAACAACACCAATTGTTCATCTTCAACACTAATCTCCCTCAACACATATAGTTGACATCAATGACAACACCAATCTGCACATACTTGCAACACACTACTCATGAAACATGGGTCGAGTTTGACTCTAAAAACTACATGGTTGAATCCTAAAAGCTATATCATAATCTCCATATCTAATCACTTGGAAGACTGGAGTAATTATGGAGACTATATTTTGCATCACCCCGAAAACATCACTTTTCACTACATCCCTCACTCTCTTCCCCTACTCTATCTTGGACTCAGGCCACCAATTCCATTCTATTGTCATAACCATTAGTTGCAATGTCTCATGCAACTTAAGCATTTTCTCTAAAAGAATGAAATAGGATGCATATCTAGTCTCGACAGGTTTCAAGAACTTCTTTTTAAAGAAGCTTCTAAAGAGTGCATGTGAAGTGTGGTGGTCATAGATAAACTTTTGCATATCTCTAGCATTATTGACTGCTACTTTGATTCATCCAATCTTTCCCATGTCCTTGAGTGTATTATTCATGGCATGCACACAACAGGGAGTCCACCAAATATGTATATAAATTGTCTCAATCAATTTCCCTACATCTTTGCACACATGGGCCACATTTGTCACTACTTAGACCACATTTTGTGGCCCAACTTCCTCAATACCATCCTTGAGGATCTAAAACCAAAATTTGGCATCTTTGGGATGTCCTAAACAATCAACTTCCTTAAGAAAACATGGGCCCTTTGTACATGTAACCATGATATTGATGAGTGGACGATGTCTAATGTCTGTCCACCCATCCATGACTATACTGCATCCACCTTGCACCCAACATTCCTTCATTTTCTCCATTAACATATTTATCTTGGAATAGTTCTTATCCAAGATTGTGGCCCTCAATTTTGTCTCCTCTATTCGCACATATGATGGTCCTCCCCTTGCTACCGTTAACAACATCCCCTTATAATAAGGAGATCAAGCCACATGGAATAGAATGCCATTCAAAAAGAAGAATTTTCCAATGGCATCATTTATATCATCCTTCAACTGCACATAGAATAATTCATCTATTGGGTTACCACTACTCGCATCACTTGTCAACTTGGGTTTCCCCCTAGCTTCTATTGCATTGGCTCTTGAAGAAGAACTTGGCATATGTGCAACTTGCCTCTACAAAGTAGAAGTAGAATCGTGTGGCTAGCCCTGATGACCCTATGGCCTATGAGACAAAGTAGCATATACAAGTACAGTTGCATTGTCTTCACTAACACCCCATAGCTTATATATCTCAACTCTATATTTCAGGTTTGTTGGTCTCCCTAAAAACTTACATGTTTCCACACCTTTTACTCGCATATGAAGGGAGTGGGCACTAACTCTAGTAATACTGCCAAAAAAATTCAAGGCCACAAAAGTGGCACTTCCACAACCTTTTGCCCCTAGATGTCCCAAGCTTACACGACAATTTTGTTGCAAATTGTTTCAAAGGAGACTTACGATCAAAAGGACCCTTAGCATACTTTGCCAATAATGTAGAGGGGCAATTTTCCTTGCAGCTACACTCGCCATGGCCACCCCTCTCAATCTCAACATCAGGTGCATAATCGAATTCAATACTTTTAATATGAACCTCAACCTCATCCTCACTCATGTCATGAGAACTCATTGTGACATTGCAAGAAACAATATAAAATTTATAAGTTTATAATTCTAAAATTAAAATTCAAACTATGCATGCTAAGGATTATTCTTACTTCAAATCGCACGAAATGCAAAAGCAAAGGATACACAAATAAAAATTGCTACTCTTAATCTTTGTCAACCAAGGATTTCACTTTTTTTTTTTTTTCTTCAAGTGCCACGAAGCATAGAAGCAAACGATACACAAAAGTTTCAGCCTAGTTTGACAAACTTTGAAATAAAATTTTAATTTCAATGTTGGATTTTGATGACAATATGAACAATGAACGTTGCAATGAATCATTGAATATTGCACTTGTAGCCATGTCTATGAAATTATGAATAAAATTAAAATTTGAAAATGAAACTAATAAAAAAACAAAACAAAAAATCAAAAAAAAGTCATAGAATCCTACCTTATGCTTGAAAAATCCTTCCAACTTGGTGTAGAATACCTCTTCTTCCTTTTTTTTTCCTTATCACCGCTCTTGCACTTGCAGCACTTCAATCACACTCCTTCACTCACTCTTTTGCTCCTCTTCAACCTAGCTGTTGAAAACAATTTGAGTAAAAAAGAGGAATTTGGAGTGTTTTAGAGTTTAGAAGGCATTGGTGGGACCCATTGGCCATTTGGGTTTGGCCCTAGGCTCTAATTTCAAGAATAAATTAAAAAAAAAATTATTTTGGGCATCCCTAAGACAATCGAGGGATATCTGGTCGTCCTCGGGACATCTCGGAGACATCCCGACGTCCCTATCATCCTAGCAACGTCTCCATTGTCTTGGTGGCAGTGGCAATGCAATGGGGAGACATCTCCCTAGTGTCTCCACATCCCTAGGATGGAAATTCCTAGTTTTCAAGGGGGCACATCCCCATGGTTCAACAATCCAATCAATGTTTGTAGCCAATATGTTTGTTGGTTTTCACATCAATGGATTGTACTCTTAGCTTCATTGCTTTTTTAATCTCAATGGGCATGCAAATGAAATGAATAGATTTTTTAAGTCTTAAAGGTCCTTTTTAGCATTTTAGGTTTTTTTAACTATTTTTCTGCTGCAATCAAACAGCTGAGTTTTGCTGACAACACTTGGCAAGTCTGACGAAACTCACCAAGAATTGGGTCCACGACTCTCAGACTCACCCAGCCTGCTCGCCAATTCTAGCAAGTTTCCGTCAAGTCTTGTAACTCTAGGCTATATATTTTCAAGTTCCTCATGTTACTAGTTAATAATCAACATGTTTTATTCACTCAATCGATCTATAGGTGCAATATTGGTTAAAAATACAATTATTCCAAGGCAACCCAGACCCAACATTATGCTAGAAACCAATTTATATCAGAGGGAAAGGACTAGCGGAGGAAAAAGGCATCATATTTCAGTTTTGGGGATCAATACAAACAATGGACCTGATGCAATCGTGTAACTTAGTTTTGATTGAATAAAGAAGTGATAAATATATAGTTTTAGAATTTAATAAATGTTTGCCCAATATGTTATGGATACAATATTCTAACAAATGTGGTCAATATTGATGAATGAGAAATCAGTGTAAGGGCTGAGTCAACAATGAAATTACAGACCTGACTGGAAATTATGGTATAATTAGGAGGGACTCATATTGGGTCTGGCTCAATATCAAGATAAAAAGGTATCAGATGTCTGATAGAGTTGTAGACCTGATATGACTTTCAGTTCCATTTTGTAGGATGTTTTTATCAGATTAAAAACAGAGAAGTATGTTTGTCCACTAATGGGTTGCCCCATGTCAAAGCCAGTCCAGGAAAGCACCATGATACTCAATTAGTAAGGAGACAAGTGAGTCAGACAAATTCATATAGCTCTTACTAAGGGTAGCAGCTAGTTTTGTCGATTGCGAAGCTAACGAAAGGCCAATTCACAAGGCAGTGATCATCCTTGATGCTCTAAAAATGGATATTCAGCCGCCTGCAATGGAGGAAACCTCATTAAAGGGGGCAATGTCTCAATACTAATTTGAATAGATATTAGAAATATTTCCAACATTATAGTATCTTGATAATTTCAATTTAAGTGTAATCTTCAAATGCTGAGATTAGATTCTTCTTATGCTAACTTCAGATTCAGTTTCTCCTCTGGAAAATTCATGATTGCGCTTATTGTGTTTCATATGGACATCTCGTTTCATTCTATTGAGCATCTTTGATCATCTAATTTCTTTTGGAACAGAATATTGGTGTTTCATATCATTAAAATCGCTTTGCCTAGGTTTCTGAATAGATTTTTCTTAAATTGGTATTGATGATAAATGTTCTTCGCAGGCAGTGTAAGGGATAAAAATTGATGCTGCCAGATATGGTTTGGAGCTTGTGCATAGAGGACACAATTGGGGATGTAGACAATGATGCCTATCAAAGCAAGGAAATAGATGACACTGATGGTGAAGATGCAGGCATAAGGGATCTTTTGAAGTGCCATGGTGCATCTATGTTTGATCCTCTGCATGGTGTTAATGAGCAACTCAAATTAGGAAAGCTCATAGCTATTATTCAAGACTTCATCCTGCAAGTCTCAGAGATGTAATAAGATAGCAGGTTTCCCCTCCACCTTACTGTTAAGTTAATGTGATGAATTATCAGATTTCAACCAATCCAAACTGAGTTTAAGAGGAAGGATGATAAATGAAAAGGGCAATGAAAAACTGTGCGAGAAAGAGGATGGCAACTTGAACAATGAAGAGAAATGAGTCATCCTACTAAGGAAAACTGCTTGCATGGAAACAATTGGAAACTATAACTACAGTGTATTAAGAAGTGAACCAAACATTATCTTTTGGAAAGGAGCAGTAGGAAATCCACTAATGAATGTTGTGCAGTGATGACAACAATAACAACTCACAAAGTCTGTTTGGGTCAAAAGAAGGCATAGTTTGGAGGAAATACAAAGGTTTCCTTCCAGAATGGTTTATGCAAACAAATGAGCAGATCAAGTAGCATCACTCTTCAGGCATAAGCTTGTTGTTACTAGCATGAGAGCTTGTTAGCAGCATTATGACCATGCTACAATGCATTAAGGAAGTGTGGCACAAATTTTGTCCTGTATGTAAACATGGCACAAGAAATGTTATATGTTGTCTTATGCATTCTAATTAGTTGTGAGTCAGATCTTCAGGAAAGGTGTGGTTTTGGTTATAAATCATTTTATGTCAGTTGCAAATACGAGCAGGGGAGTACAACAAATGGATACCCTGGATCAAATCATTAAGGCTGATATAAATCAAGGCAGCAAGGATAAACATCCAGTTAAGTGGTGTAAGGTGTGACCCATGTCTTGAAAGATTATTAGTTAGAAAAATAACAAGTGCAACTGGTTGAGCAAATGAATGATCATTGGACGATTAAATAAGTGAGTGGTCACATACTGTTTAATAGATTTTGACCAAGCATCAGGTTAAGTTAGTAACTGATACAACAGATTCTTGGGTTGGTTTTCCCTCTTAGAATATTATATATATATGCTTGTTATAAACTGAATAAAAAATCATAACTTATATAGAATCGGAAAGTGTTTTTCTGATTTAAAAACTTCCCCAAAGTTTGTATCAGGCTTCCATATATTCCAAAAACACTAAATCAATAATCATCTCATATGTAAATGGAATATACCGAGCCAATTTTTTCGATTTTTACCAAGTACACAACAATGCAGAGAGCACCCGTTAGGGTTAGATAATTCAAACCAGCAGATTACAAATAACTCGTTGCCAAGAATGCGCACTCAATCTCAACAAGAGAGAGGCTGTCATATGGCAAGAGGATCGTCAGTGCCTTAAACAAAATGCAACTGAAGGTAACTCTAACCAAGAATGTGTCCGCGAAGGACGAACATATGGTCAGAGGATCTTCTACGCTACAAGTACTGAAAACAAACTCAACACCAAGCATGTGCTACCCAATCCAGTATGGAAAGGAGGCGACCATATGGCGGAGTGCTAAGAATTACAATGCTAAGAAGGGAAATAAGCAAGAATGCTGAAAGTAAACTCAACACCCAGAATGTGCTTTCAAACCCGAAGTGGGAATGGAGCTACCATAGGGCGGAGATATAAAGAATTACAAAGCACTTCAGAATGTAAAGTAATCGTTACAAAACATGATAAGCAAGATTAGAGAACTGCTGACAATACTACTATTTAGCTTACAATATGAAGAGCAATCGCCTGCCAAGAGCATAGAATTAGAGCAATACATCGTACATCAATAAAGAGGATTCTCCTTGCTTAACAAGAATGCTAAGACCCTTTACTTCACTCCAAAACCAAACTGAATATTCTGTTTTAAACAGATCTGCACTTTTAAAAGGTAAACCAGCAACCTATCATCACACTAAAATGTTCATATCTCTCTCAATACTCACTCATTTAACTTGAAATCAATTGCAAAACATTCTAATGATGATGACAATGAAGATGGAACACAAAAACTTCTCACAAAGACCCCTATTTATTTTGCACGACTTCCAAAGCACTTACAAAGTGAAATTGCCTGCAAGCAAGGGCGATTTACTTTAGATAATTCATAGACTTCAAATAAAATTCTGGAAACTTGCACATATGGTTGCCCTACATAGGAAAATAGATTGGAACAGTACCTAGAACAATATTATTTCTATTTCTTGAGTTGTGAGGAAAAACAACCTACAGCCATACAAAACCAGCAACTCTAAAGTTGACAGAAAATACAATAACTCAACTACAGAATGTGAGAAGAACCAACTACAATGAAAGGAAACCAACTACAACTAAACCTCTCAACTAGTTGCTGTCTTTCAAGCAAGAAGAAGAGCCAAGCTAGGAGGCTTACATTCCTCAAAGCAATCCCAAAGCCAATCCGGCAGCATAACTTTGCAAATTCATTAGATAAACAAAATGAGGACCCCGAGCTCCAATTTATAACTTCCGAAGAGCTTTCTAGAAGGTGCGCCCTAATCCCAAGCTGCTTTTAGGTTTAAACTTTGACCCAAACACTTTCTTCCCAATGGCGTACTTTCCTTGTGAAATATTAATCACTTCTCTTTTTTAAATAAAATATAATCTCCTTCAAAAAGGCGTCCATTTTCCCTTTGAGCAATTATAAACTTTAGAAATATTAAAATATTTCCTTCATGAGAAAATACCCCTCAAAGTCCCCTTCATTAAAACAACTGTTAAGTTATAACACTAGGCCAAGGGGTGGTTTTAAAAATAAAACATTTTGACTTAAAATAACTTATATCTTCGAAATGAACCCCTGAAGCCAAAAATGAGAATTACCCAATGAATTGCCAGAAGAGGAAAGTTGACTGAATTGATGCCGACTAGACCCCTGCTAAAATTAGAATTTACTAAAAATAGTAAATTCCTGAAGATGCTCAGAATGCCAAGAAAAACATACCATTGCGAAGCCCTCTGAAAACCCAGAAGGAATCCAGAATCCAAACACCCAAACTCCAACAAGCAAAACCCTGAATCTTCAAGAGAACCCATCAAACAGCCGGAAACCCTAATTCTGCCACTGACTAGCCGACAACACACTGGGAATAGGCTACCAATCACTGAAAAGTGAAGAGCTAAAAACGGGGACATTACAGTAAATCCCTCACTGTTGTTTTTCTGAAATAAAATATCTCTTGTTTGCACCCTGTCAATCTGATTTTTATTTGTGTGCACATTTGTGGTCAGCTAATACCATGAGTATCATTTTTGTATTACTTTCCTTAGAAGTTCACATCATTTGCCCCAGGAGATTGCGCAAATGCTGATCACTGCACTTTCAGTAAGAGGATTTAACTCAGTGATGTTATTATGGGAGAAGTTGGTAACTCGTACCACACTTCCTCTTTCTTTCCTAATTCCTTCTTGTATTCCTTCCCCTTATCTCTCCTTTGTACTTTTTTTAATGATCAGACAGTTTAGGATGAGCGTAGGAATAAATTGGATTTTATTTATGTATGAGCTTCAATACCAAATCATTCTTGGTTTTATATAAACTGCAAACATCGAAGTATGCATGCCTATAAATGAATCAAATGTTAACCGCTGAAGAATATTCTAATACACCGATTATAAACTCAATTTTATTCAAAACACCAGAAGCCCCTTGAACAGAAACAAATTCATACACCTCTAAGTTGAACCACGCATACCTTAACAGGTTTTTTGGGCCTTGGAGGATATTTTCACCTCTTTCAAGAAGAAAGAATCATTCCACAAGTTGTTATGTCAAAACAAGCATTAACAAATCCCCCTCTTTAACTGTCAACCAGGAAATAGTGTATTTTCTACATGAAGATAATAAACTAGTTCATCAAAATAGAATCAAGGCTTTCTAGAGATGCACAAATTGGAACTTAGTGTTTGATGGTGAAATCTAGTCACATATATTCAATAATCTAATCTACCTTATAGGTACAAATCAAATAGTTACTCAAATGGATTTAGCTGCCGTCCTTAAGTATGGCCTGAGAAATAGCTTATTTGCTATATGAATATATTAAACTAGTTTCTCAAAATACAATCCAATCTTTCAAGAGATGTACAGACAAAAAAGGTGACTCAAACCCAGGTTTAGATAGAATTAAAACAAATTGTCTAATGGTGAAAACTTGTCTCATATACTTTCATAATCCAATCTACTTTATATATACAGATCAAATAACTACTCAAATGAATAAAATCCCCGTGCATAAGTGTTATCCAAGAAATAGCTTATTTCCTATATGAACTTATTAAACTATTTCCTCAAAATCCAATCAAGTTTTGACCAAAAATACATGAGTGAGCATTGAAATACTAGCCACAAAAAAGTGCAAGTGCAGTAACTACAGAATTAGAGATAGAAAGGAAACAGAAGAGTAACTTATTGGAGAGGAGACATGCTACAGTCTGCAAGGTGCAAATTACCTACGAAGTTACAAACATGAAACACTATTAACAATAAGTTATATCAAATGAATAACTTCATCCTTAAATAGAGAAATAAAATGATTCATTTACAATTAAAGAAAAACATGGAAGGAATCACAATAATCCATCACCAAGGTAAACACAGAACTTGTCCTGGATGTCAATGCAAGGAATAGAGCAACCTTGCATTAACTTAAACAGTACTACATCAATCAAAAAGGTAGCTTATATTACATTACATAAATGTTGCATTAGTTCATTCCAACACTGACAGCTACCTATCTGGAAAACCTAACAATGTGTTCCACAACTGAATGCTAAACTAATTTCACCTTAGGACTAACCTAGATGTTACATCCCCCCTCCTTATCCAAAGGTGTCTCTGTCAGGCCGAGTATTTTTCTGAACTTCTTTAACTTCTTTCATCCAAGTGCTTTGGTCAGAATATCTGTTGGCTGGTCTGTAGTCAGACAACATTTGACTTGTACACTATTGTCTCTGTTGTCTTTCACATAATGTCGAATCAAATGAAACTCTGCATTAGTGTGTTTGGTTCGATCATGAAAGACAAGGTTCTTTGCCATCTTTATTGTAAAAATATTATCAACCATTATAGGCATTGATGGTTGTCGTTTCTCCTGCTAGTCATCTGAGCCACAGAATTTCTCTCACCACTTCTAAAGCTGCCATATACTCTGCTTCTACTGAGGATAGAGATAGTACTGTCTACTTCTTGGACTTCCAAGAAATAGCTGTCAATCCTAACTACATAAGATAACCTGATGTAGACTTTCCATCTTCCATATCTCCTACAAAATCTGAATCTGTATATCCATCAAGTTTAAGTATGTAGCCCTTGAGTATTTTAGCCTATATTGTTGAGTTCTCTTCAAGTATCTTAGAACCCTCTTAGCTGCCAGCCAGTGATTCTCCCTTGGTTGTTGTATGACATATGATAAGACTCCAAAAACAAAGAAGACATCTGACCTCATATTTATGACATAAATCAGCTACCAACAAATTGTTCATATTTTGTCGCATTTACAAATGTTGTTGTATCATCTTATTTCAATTTTAGATTCTGTTCCATCAATGTGCGATAGGTTTACAATATGTTATTCCAAGTTTGCTCAAAAGTTCTCCAGTAGACTGCTGTGAGATGAAGACGTACTTAGGTGTCTAAATCAATTCAATTCCTAGGTAAATAGTAATGTTGATGACCCCAATCTGACATGTCAAAACCCTTCTTCAAATCTTTCTTTACAGCTGCAATGTATTTTCACAGTTACTTGTGATGAACAGATAGTCTACATACACAACCAGATAGCGGTTCTGTCATCTTTCTTCAAAAACAAAGTTGCATCATCAAACTCAAAATACTTGAAGTAGGTGTTTGATTAATTTCTAATACCAAGCACAAGGCGTTGGAGAATGCCAAGATCAGAGAGCACAAATTGATAACCTTCCAAAAGTGAAATGATAAACACAATAGGATATCTTTCATATAAATGAAGAGTGTGTAAATACAATGAGGAACCTTGCATACATAGGTAGGACTGAACAACTGACTAACCCTCTAAATGTGCAACACTTGTGAGCTCACTTGACAAGTGTGTGAGCGAGTGGCAAGTATGCATGCAATAGGTGTCTGAAGTGATAAGGACACGTCTCAATGCTAGGAAGTGAAACAAAAACATAAGAACCCTAATTAAACTTAAGCTATGAATGTGAATAGGTCAATCCTGGAAAGGTGATTAGCTAACTAGGTGGATAATGACTCTATTTATACTAACACCCCCCTTAAGTGCAATTTAGGGAGTAATGTATGCAAAATGATGAGTCCCAGCTACTAGGCCATGATAGGTACTCGTACCAATTTCTCATAAAATGTAGTAAAGGAGAAAAACCCAGTGGGAAATATAACTCCTCTTCAAAAGAGAAATGGTGTAAATGCAATGGAATGTACAAGTGAAGAAGATAAGTGGTAGATGGAGGACTCATCATGACCCCCCAAGGACTACTTCTAGCACAAAGTACATTGGATATTCGCCTGTATGAGAGAAAAGAAAGAAAGTCTATGTGACCCCCCTAGAGAATGTGAAGTAATGAACTCCATGTGAGGTAATGCTTCCTCCCAAAACTAATAGAAGAAGAGAAACCATGCAACCTCCCCTCAAAACGATGCATGTAGCGTTGGTAGATGCTCGACACTAGATGTTGAAGATGATCATTGATCGCTGACCAACATTTCTCCCCTTGGGAAGAAACAACACTACAAATGTGTGCAAGATGACTTCCCATTCCGAATAAGAATATGCAAGAAGTAAAATCAATGTCTCTGAATTTTGCACATGATCCAAAGACTAATATGAAGCCAATGATGCTTTTGAATGATGCTCAAAGAACTCCAAGCCAATGTTGATGTGTGACAAATGCTAATAAGATGGATCAGGTAGCATATGGGATTTAGAAACTGGGACCACAGATGTATGGTGTTAACTAGACTGATGAGAATTTGGTACTACTGCAGATGATGACTAAGTCGAATAAGTCAACTCATGAATATCTGCACAATCTGTCCAGATGTAAGATGATGAAGGAAAGGCAAGAGCAAGATCCAAAGATGGCAATGGTGATGCAACTTTATCGAAGTTGGCATCAAAGAGAAGATGAATGCCCTCAATAGTGTCATCCAAATCTACAATATGGGATTCTGCAAACAAAGATATGATGTCTGGTAGATATGCATCCCAATGTGGGGGATGTAGATGACGATAACAATGTCTTGATGCAAAGAATCATTGGAACTCATGGATGAGTCAATATTGGATGCAAATGTGGCAACAAGTGATTCAGGTTTTGCAATCCTGAATAGATGTTGAAAGAGATTATGTGAGAAATGAGGCTAGAATGCATCCCCATGTTGATTACTCCCACAATTTGTGCACTTCAGTTTGCAATTCATAGACATGGTCTAATTATTAGCAAATATCAATGTAAAATGCTAGTATACCCCACAAATGATTACTGATTTGAGCCCCCAAATTATGGCACTTCATAATCTAGTGTTTTTTTACAATGCAAATAAGACCAATGGATTGAAAATGAAAAAATATGAACTTTTGAAGAACACAGCACTCAATTTCGAGTTACCAATCAAAAGTTATTACAATATTTTATTTTTCCATCAACAGTAGCCTAGACACTTATGATTTAGTTTTTTCCAAAATTTTCTTGCTATATGCAAAATCTAAACACATACCCAGAAAGTTTTTTAACATTGCAATCAAAACCCAAAAAACGTATTTCTTTCCAACTTGTTGAAGATGCAATTTGATAAAAATAAAAAAAACTTCAACCTGCAAGAAAAAATGGTCACGCGTTGTTATTTTGACAGCATTTTTTGCAAATTTTTTATTACTAAATGCAATAAATAACAAATACCAAGATGGTTTTTGTTGCTACAAACAAAACCTAGAAATTGTTTTTGTTTGAAGTGTAGAAGATGTGAATTTGATGCAAAAATAATACACCAACAAAAAACAAACGACTACCAAAGTATGCATACACTAGTGTTTTGAAAGAATAACTTACTAAAAACAAATAAATCAATACCCAATTTTTAGAATGGCCCTACGATGCTTCCATGATAGGGCTATGTGCAGGAATCACCTTGAAGCAGGAAAGAACGTGCTCTCATGGCTCTAATACCATGTTGGAGAATGCCAAGATCAAAAAGTGTGAATTGATAACCTTCCAAAAGTGAAACAATAAACACAATAAGATATCTATCATATAAATGAAGAGTGTGTAAATACAATGAAGAACCTTGCATATATAGGCAAGGTGGATAAGGTAGGAAGGTAGGACTGAACAACTGACTAACCCTCGAAATGTGCAACACTTGTGAACTCACTTGACAAGTGTGTGAACAAGTGGCAAGTATGCATGCAATAGGTTTCTCAAGTGATAAGGACGAATGTCAAAATCCTATGAAGTGAGACAAAAGCATAAGAAACCTAAGTAAACTTAAGCTATGAGTGTGAATAGGTCAATCCTAGAAAGGTGATTAGCTAACTAGGTGGATAATTGTAATGTCCCTTTTTTGGGATAACCCTGAATCTACCCCAATTTATCAATTTGAAGTGATCGCCTTGGTTTTGGGGATGTTTATAGAGCAAGTAGGCCCCTCTGTTTGCTGCCGTTGGAGTCTCAGTCAGAATCATGATTTCCTTCAGTGCTGTCCGAGTGCAGAAGTGTGATCTTTTTCCTTTAATTCTCTAGATCAATGGCCTCAACCTTCCCTCGGCCCCTCATTTATCCTTGTTGTGGTGGACGTGTCTCTTTATAGAGGCATCGCTTTGTTTACTTGAACCAGTGCATATGTAGGTCGGCTTCCCTTTAGGCCCAACCTTTAATTAATTAATTTATTAGTCACTTAATTTGTTAGTAGTTGATTTTATAGGTCGGCTTCCTTTGGACTTGTAGGGTGTTTATTCTATAAATTGCATATATTGTCATTATTTGAATCACATCATGCTTAAAAGAATAATGGTAAAATTGGTAATCATAGTATAATTATATTTAAATTGTATTTGCTCATGTTTAGACTTCGATTATATGTATTTTGATGTATTTGAGGCTGCCATCCCCCTAGGACATGACAGTCCTCCCCTCCTAAATTTGCTTGTCCCTAAGCAACTTTAAATTAGAATGATCAAATACGTTAGGCCCTTCCCAAGTCACATCCTTCGTGGGCAGTCCTTTCCACTTGACGAGGTACTCTTCAATAGTCTTGTTTCTTAATCTTTTTTCTCGCACATTAAGTATAGTTTTTGGTTCCAAGATCAGTTTGCCTTCATCATCTAATGGTGGTAATTCGGGGCATGGAATGATGTGTTGCCCCAACACCCTTTTGAGGCGAGATACATGAAACACGTTGTGGATTCTACTGTTTGTGGGAAGTTCCAATTCATATGCCACCTCTCCAATTTTCCTCAATATTTTGTACGGTCCATAAAATCGGGGCTTAAGTTTCTCGGCTCCACTGATTTTGATAGATGACTGTTTATATGGTTGTAGTCTCAAAAAGACCATGTCTCCTATCTCGAACGTCCGTTCAGTTCTTTTCCTATCGGCATATATCTTTTGTTGATTCTGGACATGATGTAGGTTATCCTTGTGAATTTATGATGTCCACATTTTGTTGTATGAGATCCTTGGCTCCTGGTACACGGCTCTCTATTTGGATCAAGTCACCAAAGGATGTGACCTCGTATCCATATAGTTCTCGAAAAGGGCTCATCCCTATGGACATATGGTGGGTGGTGTTGTAACAGTATTCTCCCAAGTGTAACCATTTAATCCATCCGCCCTGTTGCCTGGTGACAGAATTCCTCAAGTACCCTCCCAACCACTTGTTGATGATTTTCGTTTGTCCATCTGTTTGCGGGTGATAACTGGTACTTGGGGTTAATTATGTCCCTGCTAATTTGAACAACTCTTGCCAAAATATGCTAAGAAAGCGGCTATCTCGATCACTTACAATATTTCGAGGGACGCTGTGTAGTCTAAAAACCTCCTTAAAGAATATCTCGGCCACTTGGGGGACTCTAAAGTCTATGGATATGGCTATAAAGTGTGCATACTTGGTGAGAGGATCTACTACCACATAAATGCAATTTTTGCCTTGTACCTTAGGCAAACCTGTTATAAAATCCATAGAGATGCTCTCCCACTTTTGGTTAGGGATGGGTAGCAGTTGAAGCAGCCCTACGGGAAATGTGTGTTCTTCTTTATTCCTCTGGCATACCATACACTCATTAGTGTGTTTCAATACATCTCCCTTAAGTCCCTTCCATGTGAACCTTTCCTTGAATTGTTTGTATGTTTTGAAGTACCCCTAGTGCCCAGACAATGGGTTGTCATGATAAGTTTTCAAAATTTCCTTCTTTAGCCGTGATCCTGGAGTGATGCAAATTCTATCTTTGTAAAGAATGAGGTTGTTCATGATTTGATATTTCTCATCTTGTACTTTCCCCTCCATTAGGTCGCTTGAAAATTTTTCTTTGGCATACTCAGTAATTAGAGTTGTTCTCCATTCCGTGGATATTGCTGTCATTGAACCAAGGTGGGATCTTTGTGATAAGGCATCAGTTACTATATTGTTTTTTCCTTTTATATATTCAATGTCAAAGTTGTATGCTTGTAGCTTACTTACCCACTTTTGTTGTCTGTCATTCAAGTCCTTTTGGTTTAGGAAGAATCTAAGGTTGTTGTGGTTTATTTTCACGATAAACCTCCCGCAGATTAGGTATTGTCTAAACTTTGCAAGGGCATGCATAATGGCTAGCATTTCTTTGTCATAAACTAAGTATGTTTTCTCTATATCCTTGAGTTTCCTACTTTCGAAAGCTATGGGGTGCTTGTCTTGCATCAATACGGCCCCGATGCCTTCTCTCGAGGCGTCACAATATAACTCAAAGAGTGAGTTGAAATCAGGTATTGCTAACATGAGACAGGAACTCATCGCTTCCTTTAGTTTTTCAAATGTTGCTTGTGCCTTTTCATTCCAAGAGAATGCTCCCTTCTTGGTTAGGTCAGTGAGTGGTGCAGCTAGCCTTGAGAATCCTTTTACGAATCTTCTATAATAGCTGCATAATCCTAAGAATCCTCTAAGGTGGGTTAAGGTCTTGGGTTTTGGCCAGTTTTGGATTGCCTCAATTTTTTCTTCATCTACCTTAACTCCCTAGGCACTAATTTTGTGCCCCAAGTATAAAATTTCCTCCATGCCAAACTCACATTTGGACAACTTGGCAAATAAAGAATGTTCCTCGAGTATACCTAGCATTTCATCTATATGTTTTAAGTGTTCCTCCCAGGTTCTGCTATAGATTAGTATGTCATCGAAAAAAACCAATAAGATCTTCCTTAGTTGCTTCCTAAAAATGTGGTTCATGCAAGATTGGAAGGTGGTGAGTGCATTAGTTAACCCGAAAGGTAGGACAAGAAATTCGAAATGCCCATAGTGGCATCTAAAAGCTGTCTTTGGTATATCTTCCTCTCTTAATCTGATTTGGTGGTAGCCTGACCTTAGGTCGATTTTTGAAAAATAGACTGCCTCGTGAAGTTCATCAATAAGCTCATCAACTCTGGGAATGAGGTACCTATTCTTTATTGTTTTTTGGTTTAAAGCCCTATAGTCAATACACATCCTCATAGTGCCATCTTTTTTCTTTGAAAGTACAACTGACGAGGCAAAGGGACTGGAACTGGGTTGAATGTGCCCCATCTCTAATAACTCCTTTATGGTTTTCTCAATCTCTTCCTTATACTAGCGAGGATGGCGGTAAGGGGTGGTAACAGCTGGTTTTGTTCCTTCTTCCAATTCGATTGAATGTTCAAAACCTCTTTTTGGGGGAAGACCAGGTGAAATGTCACTGAAGACCTTTTTATGCCCTTTTAGGATTGGTTGTATGTCTATGTGGACTGACTTTCCCTTGGGAGTTGTTTTGTCTAGGATTAAGCATTGAGCTACCCACTCAACTTGGCCATGTCTAAGGGTTCTTTCCATCTTTGATGAGATTACCCTAGGGGATCCATCGGATATTCCATGTAAAGTAACTCTCTTCCCTTCATGTACAAAGCATATCTCTAACTTGGGGATATCAAAGATAAAACAACCCAAGGAATGCATCCATGGGATGCCCAAGATCACATCTGTGTCTCCCATATCCACAACATAGAACTTGTCTTTAACTAGATGCCTTCCCAAGGTAATGTTAAGTTGGGAGATTTTGTTCCTACTAGGAGTGGTGGATCCATCAGCCAAGGTTACATTGAATCCTTTGAAATCTTTTATTTATAGCCCGAGTTTTTTAACCAAATTTCATCAATAAAATTGTGGGTAGCCCCACTATCTACTATGGGTCGTTACCTTTTGTCCTTTAATTACTCCTCAGATCCTAAAAGGATGATGCTTGGATGCTTTTGAAATGCAAGCTAGGGTTCCTCCTTCCTCGTTACTTTCATCAAATTTTGCCTACTTGCATGGGTTCTCCTCCCCTTCAATTTCTTGGAGCATTGCCTTCCCACAAGCTCGGCTCCTTCTTCCACACCTGTGTCCTAGTCCCCATTTTTCATTGTAGTAGTAGCATAAGCTTTTCTTCTTAAGATCCTTTCAACCACAAACATGATCCGGACCCCAAGGTTCATTGCACTTAAAGCATTTCTCATGGCCTTCCTTTTGTTTGCATACATGACCGGGTTCCCATTTTCCTTGGCAGTCAAAACATAGTCCTTTCCTTCAAAGTTCTTCTCGGTCGTTATAAGGGAGGAATGTTCTTTTGTGTTTGTCCTTCCCATGGAAGTGTTTATCCTTTGATGTTGTTTTACTTGAGGAGGGTTTTCCTCTTGCTTGGGCAGCATCTAGTCGAGTAGCCTTGAGGATTGCCTCTTGAAGTGTGGAGGGGTCTAGGGCGCTTACTAGGCCACAAGTGGCATCAGACAGCCCTTCTATAAAAAGATAAGTGAGTCTATCCTCGGATATTCCCGGGACCATGACTACTAGTCTTTGGAATTCAGTAATATGTATTCTTCAAGGGTCCCCCTTTATCTTATTTTGGTTAGCTCCCTGAAGTAATTTTGGGGATGAGTTTGGTCAAACCTTTCAATGAGTTTTTTCTTGAAGACCTCATAGGCCTTGATATTTTTGTGATCTTGGGTAATTAGGCCATGATGCCACCAGTCATGTGCCCCCCCTTCTAGATGTAGTATTGCGAATGTAATGGCATTTTTCTTTGTCATGGGGCAAAGAGTTAGGTAGGTTTCTAGTTTTTGTAACCATGCATGGGCTGTAATTTTTCCCGACCCATCAAAGTTAGGGATGAACAATTTTCCTATTTTACTTTGTATATCTTTGTTTGGGTGATTATTTCTACCCCAATGATTATTTTTCATCACAACCTCACAATATGCTGTGTAGGGGATGCTTCTTCGAACTTCAGGATCGAGTCTTGCATATTCTAAGGCGAGTTCACGTGCATTTGGATTGTTAATTCTTTCATTTTCCCCTAAAGAACTCTCTTCGGCCAAGAAATGGGGTCCATTGGTACTTGGGTTTGATCCTATTGTAGTGTTATGATTACTTTCAGATTGGCTAGGGGTGCTTTCCCTTTCATGTCTTGTATTAAGGTTGTCTATGTTTTGAAGGGCTTGGAGCATGGCTTGACTAGTTTGTTCATTTTTTTCCATGAATGCTCTCAATTCCTACTGCATAGTCCTCTTCTTTTCTCTTTTTAGGGCCCTTAAAGTTCATTGGCTTGGTTGCATCAACTATTATCCCCCGGGCTGGCAGGATGGTGCTCTGATACCACTTGTAATGTCCCCTTTTTGGGATAACCCTAAATCTAACTTAATTTATCAAATTCAAGTGATCGCTTTGGTTTTGGGGATGTTTATAGAGCGAGTAGGCCCCTCTGTTTGCTAACATTGGAGTCTCAGTCAGAATCGCGATTTCCTTCAATGTTGTCCGAGCACAGAAGTGTGATCTTTTTCCTTTAATTCTTTGGATCGATGGCCTCAACCTTCCCCCGACCCCTCATTTATCCTTGTTGTGGTGGGTGTGTCTCTTTATAGAGGCATCACTTTGTTTACTTGAACCGGTGCATACATAGTTCAGCTTCCCTTTAGGCCCGACCTTTAATTAATTAATATATTAGTCACTTAATTTGTTAGTTGTTGATTTTATAGGTCGGCTTCCTTTGGACCTGTAGGGTGTTTATTCTATAAATTGCATATATCGTCATTATTTGAATCTCATCATGCTTAAAAGAATAATGGTAAAATTGGTAATCATAGTATAATTATATTTAAATCGTATTTTCTCATGTTTAAACTTCGATTATCTGTATTTTGATGTATTTGAGGCTGCCATCCCCCCGAGACATGTCAATAATTACTCTATTTACACTAACACAAAGCATTTGATTTAAACCATACAAATTTACATGTCCATAGACATTTTTTTCCTATCCTTTCACTGCAAAACCTTTTGGCTAAGTCATATAAATTGTTTCTTTCATTTCACCATTAAGGAATGCAGTTTTGAATGTGTTTGTTGTCTTACTTTGTATGAACTCCTTGCTCTTGTCACTCCAAATTCATCAAGTCTCAAATCTTTAAGAGTTTGCTAGATTTGTTTTGTGCATTTTCTCAAAGGTTCGGGTTCATTTATTGGTGCTTCTGTAATGTCCCGCATAGCGTGCTGCCACGTGTCCGTGGGATTAGTGTGCATCCTCATAGATGCTCCAGTGGGGCCGCGTAGTATGCTACCACCCTTAACACCTTGGGTAGCCGCCTTAACCACTAGGCCAGTCTTTTGGTGTAGTGGTTGGGCCTTGGTGGTATCAAAGCTGAGGTCTCGAGGTCGAGACCTGCGGAGTGTGGTGGGCTGTAATGTCTTGCATAGCGAGCCACGTAACGTGTTGCCACATGTCCGTGGGATTAGCATGCATCCTCGTAGATGCTCCGATGGGGCCACGTAGCATGCTGCCACCCTTAACACCCTGGGTAGCCGCCCTAACCAGTAGGCCGGTCTTTTGGTGTAGTGGTTGGGCCTTAGTTTTTCTGTAAGACGCCTTGTCCAAATTATAAATGGAAAGAAATTTCCAATCTCCTGATTTAACTGACACGCAGGCAATGAAAGCAATTCAAACAAATTGAAAAGCTACATTTACACAGAATTAATGAGCACACACGAATCATTACATAAGTATCTGAATCTGGTATTGGACAGTAAAACTCAGTGAATAAATGCGAACATTATCGATATCAAACTTAGTCTCAAGCAATAGAACCAAGATCTGTACTAAAGCAATTTCAAGCTCAGTTCGATTTAACAATGGGCTCAGCCACCAGTTGCACAGAGGCACATTTATAATGTCCAATGATTAGTTTCCGAGTATGCCACGATGGTTGAACTGAAGGTTACGCCAAATCTGGAGGCACTCCCTTAATACCGCACAAGATCTGATTAGCCTATGGTGTTCCAGATGCGCCGTTATGTAGGGAAGCCGGCTTATGAAGGCACCCGCACTTGCTCAGAGGTGATCGCTTGTGTCACTAGCTCCTTCTATGAGTGCCCGCGACCTGTGAGACTGCAGTCACCCAAGAGAGTAGATCCGCTAAATACACGAATTTGCTCAGAGTCTAAGACTACGTCCAAACCTGAGGACATCGAATGAGTGACTACGTCCTCAATCACCAAGCAAAGCTCCAAATCCGTCATACCCCAAACATGAAAGGCGATCAAATATAAATACTTCTTGATTTGGAGTCGGCAAAGAAAAATATTATTTTTTTAATGCCTCCTCCAATTAAGTCGGCCAGAAAAGCACAAATTAATAAATTTAAATGTTATTTTAATAATTTAAATTTATTATTTAATATTTAATATTTAATTATTATTTATTGTTATTTATTTAATGCAGACTTGGTGTTTTAAAAAAAAAACCGTTATTATTTTCCCTCCCAATTATTCAAGTAATTTCGGGGACATTACAGTCCTCCCCGCTGGAGTGTTGCTTGCCCTCAAGCAACTTCAGAGTTGAATCCTTGCGTGTCCTCGTCCCTGCCTTCGATGCCTCTGAAATGTTCTTAGGCCCCGCCTTGGACAATCCTCAGAGAATAACTTCTCTTCCATCTACTTTGAATTTCAATTCCAGAGTCTGATAATTTGTTGTGTATTCTCCAAGTGAGTGTAGCCATTGAACTCCCAAGACCACCTCTGTCTCACCAATGGTGATTATGTAGAAGTCATCTCGCATCCTGTGGCCCCCTATGGTCACCTCCATCTATCAAATCCGACGATTACATGGAATAGTGTACCCGTCGGCAACTGCCACATCAAATCCTTTGAAATCCTCTGCCCTTAAGCTTAAATTAGCTACTAGCTTCTCATCGATGAAATTGTAGGTGGCTCCACTATCGATTAGTATCATTACCTTTTGTTTGTATAGGTCCCCTCTAATGCAAAGAGAATGATACTTCGGTTCTCCTGAAAGTGATGCGAGGGCGCCTTCCCCAGTGCTTCTACATGCACCTTCTCATCAAAGAAGAATTTGTCTTCTCCTTCTTTAGTATCATTGTCAGGGACTACCTCAATATAATGAATTTGTCCTTTACCCCTACACCTGTGACCATCAACCCAAGGTCCCTTACAGTAATAGCACAATCCCTTTCTCTGAAGCTCGTTTCTGGACATCTGGGGAGATCGCGGTGGTGGTTTCAATGGTTGAGGAGTGATCTCGTGCGGTGGCTTCTTTGGCTGTTTTGCTGACACATTCTTGATCATAGGCTTGTTCTTTGTGGAGTCTTCAAGTTTCAAAGCTTTCCGAATGGCATCCTCTAAGGTTGTTGGCTCCAAAGCCCTCACCAAGCCACGAAAAGAATCTGATAAGCCTTCGATGAAGAAGAATGTGAGCCTCTTATCTGAGACATCGGATATCGTCACTACGAGCCTTTGAAATTCTGAAACATATTCATCAATGGTGCCTGTTTGCTTCAATCTTGTTAGTTCCTGGAAGTATGCCTTCGGGTCCTTCCTGTCAAACCTCTCCGTCAATTTATGCGTGAAATCTACATATGAAGATACTTGAACAAATCCTTGAGTCACAATGCCATGGTGCCACCATTCATGGGCGAGATCTTCCAAGTGCAGAATGGAAAATTTGATAGCTTCCTCAGTCATGGGGCTGGGGGAAAAATGTGTCCAGTTTTTGGATCCAAGATTGTGCAGACATCTTCCCCGAGCCATCGAATGTAGGGAGTGAAAGCTTGCTAATCTTGTGTTGAAGATCTCTATTTCCACGGTGTTGTCTCTCATTACTTCGTCTAGCACTGTAGAACTAATCGAAGGAGATTGCAACTTGAGCATCAGCATCCAGATCCAAGTACTCACGCACAATACTACCATAGCTGCGTTGATCTTCCCCTTCCTATCGGCCTTCTATCTTAGGCAAAAACTTTGGCTGAGTGTGCCTGTGAGTGTGACCATTTGAGGTTCTGCTATGTTCTCCTCCTCCTGAACGTTCTGGATGGCCTTCTTCAGCATTGTTGGATCCTGATTTAATGTTGTTAACTGCCGCAGTAAGCGACTGTATTGCTTGCAGCAAGGTTTGGTTTGTCTAGTCCTGTTGCTTCATGAAAGTGTCCAGCTTATCATTCTGATTCTGATCCCCCATTCTTTCCTTACCACTGCCTCCTATTCCTTGAGCAGCTTCGGACTTCCTCTTCTCTCATTCTATAGCTCGAATATCTCTTTGGCTTAATGGCATAAGACTCTTTCCATAGGTTGGCAGGACAAGTGGCTCTAATACCACTATAGGACACCTTGTCCAGATTATAAATGGAAAGGAATTTCCAATCTCCTAATTTAACTGACACACAGGCTATGAAAGCAGTTCAAACAAATTGAAAAGCTATATTTACACAGAATTAATGAGCACACACGAATCATTACATAAGTATCTGAATCTAGTATTGGACACTAAAACTCGGTGAATAAATACGAACATGATATCAAACTTAGTCTCAAGCAATAGAACCGAGATCTATATTAAAGCAATTTCAAGCTCAGTTTGATTTAACAATGGGCTCAGCCGCTAGTTGCACAAAGGCACATTTATAATGTCCAATGATTAGTTTATGAGTATGCCACGATGGCTGAACTGAAGGTTATGCCAAATCTGGAGGCACTCCCTTAATACCGCACAAGATCTGATTAGCCCATGATGTTCCAGATGCGTCGTTATGTAGGGAAGTGGGCTTATGAAGGCACCCGCACTTGCTCAGAGGTGATCGCCTGTGTCGCTAGCTCCTTCTATGAGTGCCTACGAGCTGTGAGACTGT
This sequence comes from Sequoia sempervirens, assembly GCA_007258455.2. Lineage (NCBI taxonomy): Eukaryota > Viridiplantae > Streptophyta > Pinopsida > Cupressales > Cupressaceae > Sequoia > Sequoia sempervirens. Next base: position 412,744,940 of record VDFB02270651.1, on the reverse strand, counting down.
CGTCGCCCAGGAGAGTAGATCCGCTGAATACACGAATTTGCTCAAAGTTTGAGACTACGTCCAGACCTGAGGACATCAAATGAGTGACTACGTCCTCAATCGTCAAGCAAAGCTCCAAATTTGTCATACCCCAAACATGAAAGGCGATCAAATATAAATACTTCTTGATTTGGAGTCGGCCAAAGAACAAATATTATTTTTTTAGTGCCTCCTCCAATTGAGTCGACCAGAAAAGCACAAATTAATAAATTTAAATTTATTATTTAATATTTAATATTTAATTATTATTTATTGTTATTTATTTAATGCAGACTTTTAATATTTAATTATTATTTATTGTTATTTATTTAATGCAGACTTGGTGTTTTAAAAAAAACACCGTTATTATTTTCCCTCCCAATTATTCAAGTAATTTCGGGGACATTACAGCTTCCACTTCCTTATCAAAAGCTCCATCCTATTGTGTAATGCCCCCGCCATAAACCACAACCTGTGATTGCAGCCTGTCTTGGATTAATGATAATCACTAGCCAAAGAAATGGGAAAGTGACGAACGACTCTTCAAAGGGCTCGATGGGACTCAATTAAGGAAAGACTGACTATGCAGCGATTCCCCAAGAAAATAAATAATTAATAATTAATAGAGTTAAGGGCAACACTTGGTTGAAAGGATGTGTTCCTTGTTGGGATAACCAATGAAGGGATGTGACTCTCCCTACCATGGGAGATATAAAAGGGAGAACAAACGATTGGGGAATGAAATTGGAAAAAGGAAAATAAGAAATATAAGATATCTATTGAAAATAACTATTGTTTTCAACAAGAATATTAATGGGAAGTAAGTTTTATAATATAAATTAGGAATATATACATTATGATTGCATAATGATATTTTATTACCAATTAATATAGTAGATTTCTTTAGCAATCTATTTTGAATTTATATAAGTGTTTTGCAAATAGGGAGGCTAATCAACCTTCAAGTTCACAAGAGGTGAAGTATTGGCCTTTCCTTCATCGAGCACACCACCTCGAGATGTAGGCTCGTAGGCTAAGAGGCGTATGAGTGCTCTTGGGCTTGTTGAGGAAGGCAGTCTTCATGCATTTTATCAAGCATGCCACCCCAAGAAGAATGGAATGGAGCTCCTGCCATGCTTGTGGGTTGGGAGGCAAGTGATTGCTCTTGGGCTTGATCAAGGAGGATGGTGTGCCTCCAAGGTGGACTAAGGGGTGGACTTGAGATCCTGCCATGTTGTGGGCGGAGGGGCAAATGAGTGCTCTTGAGCTTGAGGGTCTTCTCAAGTACGCCACCCCAAGATGGATGGACGGGGATCCACCCTCATAAAAGAAGGACAACCATCCTTGGATTGTAGTTTGCAAACATTTCAATTGAATTCCTAATATGATTGGCTATAGAAATATGCCTTGGAGCAATCAATTTAATGATGTTAAGATGCATTTGAATTCAAATATATGAACTATAGATCTAAATTTTATAATGTTTCAGCTATGATGTATTGCTCTCAATATTATAAGATTTTATGTATTAATATGAATATAACCATAAAGTTGATACTTGTTATTACTAATATCAGTTTTTAGTGGATATTATTGCTTTGCAGGCCTAAAATTAGGAATTTCCCAAAAGGAGACATTACATATTGTCGCTATTGAAGTTTCTTGAAACCTATTTTCATCTAATGAAATCTGAAATTCTTCAAGAGGGGATTTCTTCTTCAACATCCTAAGGCATAGATTCCAAAAATTATTCCAAACCCTACTTATTCCCACTCAAAGTATGGAATCTTGCAATCATGTTCTATCCAAGGAACAAAAAGGAAAACTTTGTCGAGTTGGCTTAACTATAATTCAACACTAGATTTACTTTGAAGGCTTCACAAAACACATCACAAGCAATAAGAAAATTCTAATTGTCTTCATCATACAAGTGATATGCCTTAAAGGAATTAGACTAGCCCAAAAAGAGAGGTTTGCGACTCCGATGATCCAACTTATTTCTTTTCTACTTAGGAATCAAAGCATAATCTGCAGATACAAAAATCCTTAGATGTTGAACAAATGGAGGATGACCATACCAAACTTCAAATAGAGTCATCCCTTGAAAAGTGGATGAAGGAGATATCTTGTGAAGTTAAATAGCTGAAATGGAAGTATTGATTGAAGGGGATTGAGCCATCCCTACTAGCACTAACCATTGGAGTGCGGTGCAGCTCTTGTGCACCAAGGCCCCTGCTAGGGTACAGTGCCACCCCCACCTTCCCTTCAACCTCCACAAATCCTTGCTAAATCTACCCTTCAATTTTTTGCCACTCAGACCTATTTGATCCAACCTGCCAGTAAGATGAAAATGAAATATAAGGGTTGGAGCCTATCTTATTAAGCTACTTTTTTTCTGGCACATTTTCTAACATAAGAACTTTACCAACATGAGAACATTTCTGGCACTAAATTTTTTTGGGCTTGAACACAAACAAAGAAAAACCTATTGGCTAATTAGGGGAAACGTTATTTATACTTCAATAAATTAAACTCTCCTGGCAGATCTATATGTATTAAAGTTTAATAAATTAAAATCTCCTTGCAAATGGATATGTATTTATCTTAATCTTTTTAGGAAAAGGTTGAAAAGAGATCTAGACCTTTCATTAGGGGCCCACAATTATTGACACAATAGAATTGCATGGAAAAAACCTTGCCTTCACTTATTCTAAGGCATTGTAATTTCCCGAGGGTTATTGGAAACACACCTAAGTCAGAAACGAGATTTTTTAAATTTTGACTAATAGATCTATGAAGAAGCTAATGTTTGTTAGCAATATTAAATATTAGTTATCTGTCCGGATCTAGTCATAGATCCCTTGTCATAGGTTTGTTAGTATAACATTTGAATATCACATGTATAGGATAATATAATATTGTTATATTGATTGTGCAAGTTTTTGTAGGGATTGTATTACGAGTTGTTAGAACAACTCATCTATGTAAAGGAGTAGATATAGGAGCTATCCTATAATACAGGAGATGTAAGTCCTATAAACTTATATTATATTTCATTGAACAAAAAATAGACGCATGGTATTATTGTAGTATTCTGAATTTCAATAATGTTTTGATAAGCAGGGAATAAATAGTAGATTCATACGGCTATTTTTACAGATATAAAGTTAAACATTGTTGATAAAAAGTTTTTTTTCATAGGCAATTACTAACATCAAAGTTCAACAGAAAAGAAAACTTACTTAGCTCTAAAGCAATGAAATTTTCCAAGGGTTAAGTTTAAAGTTGTCAAAGTTAAATCCAAGAGTGCTGATGAGCACCTTGTTGCAGATGACATTTAAAACAGACAATAGAACAGAGAAGCTTAAAGCTCCAATTGTTACAAGCTGAATTTTGCTGCTCTCTGTCATTTTTAACTCACTTTTTTTAAAACTAACTCTAATTAAACTTGAAATGCCAAAACTTTCAGATGCTTCTGGCATTATTATTCACCTGAATAAAAACACAATGAATGCTAGCTAAAATTTTATGCCATTTTCAGGTCCAGAACAAATTTATACAAAAGATTAAACATCTGAAAGGGATTTCTAAGATTTTGAGGAAAGAATGGCAAAGGAATTCAAAAATTCCACCTACCAATCAAATGCTGCAACCCCTATGTGTCTTTTTGCCTCTGTGAGATAACTTTTCCAGCAAGTTCCCCAAAGTGAGACAACATTTCCAGCATTTTGGGGGCTTGAAAGCCCACAGGGAAAAGCCTATTGGCTAATTACATAAATGCCACATCAGTTTGTACCAAAATTGAAAACTACCTAACTGAAACCTAACTATGCATTCCACAATCTTGTTAAACTAACTACACCTTAGGATCAACCTAGGTCTTCTTACATCGGATTCCCAGAATAGTCACTAGGAAACTTGGATACAAAAACAGTGGCCCATTCCATGTACCCTTATACCTCCCACTTACTATAACTATATGTAATATAGTCGTGTCCTTGTTCATTAGTCCCATATGTTATTTCAAAATACAATCTCCATAAACTGTTCCTGTACCCTTATCGTGATGAGCACAAGGTAATATTGAGAGGGGGGTGAATCAATATCTAACAATCTTTTACTTTTCAAACTCAATTAATTACATCAACTACACATATGCAAGATTTAGCAATTAAGTACACAATGAGAACACAGGATTTACGTGGAAACCCTTTGAAAGAAAAACCACGGCAAAATATTGCTTATATATTATAGATTAATCTTCTTCTTCTTCTTGTAGGCTCCAACCTACTGGAGACTCCAATCTCCACTTGACAGAAGTATAGACTCCAACCTAACAAGAGGCTCCAACCCCCACACAAACTGAGCTCCAACCTAACAAGAGGCTCCAACCCCCACACAAACTGAGCTCCAACCTAACAAGAGGCTCCAACCCCCACACAAACCAAGCTCCAACCCAACAAGAGGCTCCAACCTCTAACTCAACAAAGTCTTGGTCTTCTTGAATTAAATCTTCTTCAAAATCTGATCTCAAATATTCCTCATGTCTGCTTTCAAATCTGCTCTTTATCTGTTCTCAAATTTACCGTTTGTCTGTTCTTAAAATTCTGCCTTAAAATCTCTCATGAATATGCTCACAAATCTCTCATTATCCTGCTCAAAACTGCCATATAAGTCTACTCAAAGTTGTAATGTCCCTTCTCAAAGAACAAATAATATTCTATTATTTTGAGTATTGGCACCCAAAAGGAGGGAAAATAATATTTAAATTTTGAAAATTTTGTGCCAAAAATATATTTTATATTTAAATGGGGCTTGGGCAGCCTTTGGAGAAATAAGGAGAAAGAAATAAAATAAAATAAAATAAAATAAAAAATATTAAATTCGAATTTTGAGGCCCAAATTAGGTCGGCCAGATTGGAGGGAAAAGAGGAAGTTTGATATATATAAATACAAGATCATTTGGAGGCTTTTGAACACTAACAAATTTATCTCTGCTTTTCTGATCTGCACTTTGGCGAATATTCTAAGGACGAAAACCCTTATGAATATAGGAGAAGTTGGACGAAACCCTAGCTTCTTCAATGGAGGACTTCATGACGAAGGTTCATATGTGCTTCAATGGTGATTCTTGCTAGATTCACACTCAGATTTTTGCATCAGAATAGGTGTCTACTTTGGAGGGGTGAATTGGGCAAGTTGGAAGGTATTCTTCATATTTTCAAGGGTTGCAAACCCTATCAGCAGACCAGCAGGCCAAGGCACCCCTTTGGTAGGGTTTTGGTGTCATTTTCATCATATATTTGCATTGTGTTTTACATTGGTATGAGCTGGGGTAATTTCTCCCAGCTAGGGTTAGAGTAGGCGGTCATTTTCATTGCATAGAATGGGGTTTCTTCATATAAATGAACTTCTATATGTTGCTGGGCATGTTTGGAGCTCATTTCATTGTATAATTGCATCATTAGACAAGTCTGATTTTGAAATATTCCGAGCCAATTTTTTTCTTTTTCAAATTGCAGATTACAACATTACCAAGCAATGCACCCGTTAAGGTTAGATGAGAAACCCAAAACGTGCAAGGAAGTAACTCTAACCAGAATGGCACCGATGATGGTGAGCATTGGTCAGAGGATCTAAAATAAATTGCTTATGCTGGAAAGGGAACTCAACGCCAAGTATGTGCTACCCAATCCAAAGCGGAGTGAGGGGCGACCATATGACGAAGTGAATACAAAATAATGCTTGAAAGAAACAATGCTGGAAGAGGAAACTTCTCGACACCCAGAATGTGCTTGTTTATCCAGAATGGACAGTAGCGACCATAGGGCGGAGTTATCACTATTCTACTCTAAACTGAAGAGGAAAGATGATTACAAGAATGACAAAGCAATATCAAAACACTGGTCAGTACTACTGCCAGTTTACAAGATTATGACTGCCTGCAATGTCAAGATATTATATGCTTATCAAATGGAACATTCAGCAATGGATCTGCTACAATCTTAAGTCATTCACAAGGCCATTACAAATAGAAAATGCAGATTTCTGTATGCTGTTTCTGTCAGATCTGTACTTTAACAAGAATAACCAGCAACTTACAAAACCAAGGTAATGTTCATAACTTGCTCAAGAATCAACCGATTAGCACGAAACCAAATGCAAAATGCTCTAATAAGGTGGCGACCAAACTAAGACTCTGAAACAGATCCAAGATGTCACTAATAATTAATGCACAGTTCCCAATGCTAGCAAATGGTACGGCCCTGCTGAAAGAATCGATCTTCCTTTAAAAATTGAATACTCCTCCTAAAATTCTAAGATCTGGAAGACATGGACGCCTAGGACAAACTTGTCTAATAATGCAATACCCAGAATGATATATTTTGTCTTTTTTGAGATATGAATAAAACTTCGAATCTGCTGTCTACAATAATGCAATAAGCTGAAACATGAATTTGCAAATCTAACTAAGTTTACAATAATCTGAACATACAATGAATGAACTAAAGATGCACTCACACGTAGACTGAAATTCACCACTAGATGTTGTTTCTCAAACACGAAGTGATGCCCAATGGTTAGGAGGTCTTCATCCCTCGAAGTGATCCAGATTCAATCCGGCAGCATAACGGTGTATTTTCCAAGATAACCCAAATGATCCCCCAAGACTCCTCTTTATAACTTTCAATTGACTTTGCACAACCCTAAAATCAGCTTTTAGGTCAAACTCATCCTCCTCAAGTTTTGGCGTACTTTCTCCTTCAAGACTTTAATAAATGACATTTTAATTAAAACACCATTCTTGATAAATGCGCCCATCATACCCTGCTTTGACTTTGCAATAATTATAATATTCTTTTTAATGAGGGCGCCACCCTTAATGACCACTTTTTTAAACACAACGTTAAGTCATTAACTCTAGTGCCAAGGTCAACGTTGAAACATAATAATTAAAACGTGACTTTAATGGGAAAGACTTAACTTATTTCTCCGAGAATGCCTTGAAGCCAAAACTGATGAAGTCAACTGATCAAATCTCCAACCAGAAGTCAACCAACCTGAGCACATCTGGAACTGCCAAAAATAGAATTTACTAAAAATAGTAAATTCCAAAAAGTACTCTAAATGCTGAGACGAGCATATCACTACGAAGCCCTCTGAAAACCCAGAAGGAATCCACCATTAAAACTATCATCTCCGATCAATGACCTCCTCAAAATTAGGAAACCCTAATTTTAACTTCTGACTAGCCTCCGGGTTCCCAAGAAAAGGCTAACAGTCACTGAAACAGTCAGGCTTGAAAAGGGGACATTACAGTCCGCCCTCCCCGAGATTGTTTGTCCTCAAGCAATTGCAAACTAGGGTGCTGCATTATCTCATCACTTTCCCAAGTTGCATCCTCCATCGGCAGGTTCTTCCACTTTACCAAACATTCTCTGATAGTTCTATTCCTCAAGGAACGTTCTCTGAAGTCAAGTATCGACTCGGGAACCAGAACCAACTGTCCTTCTTCGTCCAACGGTGGCAGCTGTGAAGAAGCAACCACATTGTGTCCAAGTGCCTTCTTGATGCGAGACACATGGAAGACATTATGTACTCTGCTATCTGAAGGTAGCTCCAACTCATAAGCAACAGCCCCAACCTTTTTGATGACCCTAAACGGCCCATAGAAGCGAGGTTTGAGCTTCTCAGCTCCACTCTTCTTGAGAGTTGACTGTCTGTAAGGTTGTAAACGGAGATAGACCATATCCCCAACCTCAAAAGAACGCTCAATACGCTTCTGATCAGCATACAACTTCTGCTGATTTTGTGCAATCTGCAAATTATCCTTCAAGGATCTCATTATGTCCTGACTATGCTGCAACAAATCCTTGGCTAATGGTGCTTTGCTGTCTCCAAACACCAAATCTGCAAAGCTGGGTGCTTCATATCCATAAAGTGCCAAGAAAGGAGACATTTTGATTGACATATGGAAGGTAGAGTTGTAGCAATACTCGCCTATATGCAGCCACTTAACCCAAGCTTTCTGCTGTTCGGACACATAATTTCTCAAGTAGCCTTCCAACCACTTGTTCACCACTTCTGTTTGTCCATCAGTTTGAGGGTGATAACTTGTGCTTGGTGTAAGCACAGTACCACTCATCTGAAAACTTCCTGCCAAAAGGTACTTAGGAACTTGCTGTCCCTATCACTGACAATATTCTTTGGCAACCCATGAAGCCTAAACACTTCTCGAAAAAACAAATCTGCAACCTGAGCTGCAGAAAAAGTACTGGTAATGGCAAAGAAATGAGCAAACTTGGTTAATCTGTCAACTACCACGTAGATACAATCCTTCCCTTGGGCCTTGGGCAACCCAGTGATGAAATCCATTGAAATGCTCTCCCATTTTTGATTGGGAATTGGAAGTGGTTGTAGCAAACCGGCTGGCAATGTGTGCTCATTTTTATTTGCTTGACAAACAGGACATTCCTGAATGTAACATTAAACCTCCCTCTTCAAACCTTTCCAAGAAAACCTTTCTCGGATCTGCCTATAGGTCTTGAAAAACCCTTGGTGACCAACAACTGGAATGTCATGAAAATTCAAAAGAATCTTCTTCTTGAGCTTAGAATCAGCCACCAGAAAGATTCTTCCCTTATACTGAATCAAACCCTCAACCACCTGGTACTTTTCATCATGGAAAGTACCTTCCAGAATGCTGGTTGCAAACTGATTTTTTGCATAATCAGCAAGCAACATGTCTCTCCAATCTGCAGTAAGCTCACACAATGAGCTAAGATGAGGCCTTCTGGACAGAGCATCGGCCACGACATTATTTTTCCCTTTGACATATTCAATGTCAAAGTCGTAAGCTTGCAGCTTACTCACCCATTTCTGTTGCCTCTCATTTAAATCCTTCTGGTGCATAAAATGCTTGAGGCTATTGTGGTCTATTTTAACCACGAACTTATTCCCCACCAAGTACTGTCAGAACTTGGCTAATGCATGCATAATGGCAAGCATTTCTTTGTCATAAATTGAATATGACCTTTCCACACCCCTTAATTTCTGGCTTTCAAACACAATAGGGTGTTTGTCTTGCATCAGGACAGCACCAACTCCTTCACCCGATGCATCACACTGCAGCTCGAATGGCTTAGAGAAATCAGGGATAGCCAAAACTGGGCACGAGCTCATGATCTTAAATTTTTCAAACACAACTTGAGCCTTTTCTGACCAAACAAAGGCTCCCTTTTTGGTGAGATCAGTAAGGGGAGCCGCATTCTGAGAATACCCCTTAACAAACCTCCGATAGAAACCACAAAGGCCCAAAAAACCTTTCAACTGAGTCAAACTTTCAGGTGGTGGCCAATCAACCACTGCTTTGATCTTCTCCGGATCCACCTTTACTCCTTCAGCACTGATTATGTGGCCAAGGTATAATAATTCCTCCATTCCAAATTCACATTTGGAAGCTTTAGCAAACAGACTCTCAGACTCCATAATACTAAGCACTTCCTCCAAGTGCTTGAGATGATCTCCCCAAGTCTTGCTGTAAATCAGAATATCATCAAAAAAAATCAATACAAACCGTCTTAAGTGATTCTGAAACACACGGTTCATGCAAGACTGAAAGGTGGCCGGTGCATTAGTCAAACCAAAAGGCATGACTAAGAATTCGAAGTGGCCATAGTGACACCTGAAAGCTGTCTTTTCCACATCTGATCCCCTCATCCTTATCTGATGGTAACCAGATCTTAGATCAATCTTTGAGAAGAACTTAGCCCCATGTAGCTCATCAATGAGCTCATCTATTCTGGGAATGGGGTATCTATTCTTGATAGTGCTTTGGTTCAAAGCACGATAGTCCACGCACATGCGCATGGTACCAGCCTTCTTCTTTACAAGAACCACTGCAGAAGCAAAGGGGCTCTTGCTTGGGCGTATGAAACCCATCTCCAAAAGTTCTCGGATATTCTTCTCAATCTCATCCTTTTGCCTCTTCGGATACCGGTAAGGAGTTGTGATCACCGGTTTAGCTCCTTCCTTGAGCTCTATTATGTGTTCTGAACCTCGATCAGGGGGAGGTCCAGGAGGTAAATCAGCAAACACTTTACTCTTTTTGGTGAGTAAAGATTGGATATCAGGAGGATGCTCTACTTTAGTTTCAGCGGGACTTGCTGGAAGAATCATGCACTCAGCAGCCCATTCCACTTGATCATGACGTATCAACTTAGCCATCCTCTTGAATGATACAATCCGGGGACCACCATTTGACATACCTCTCAACACCACCTTCTTCCCATCGGATTGAAACTTCAACTCCATAGTTTGCAGATTTAGAGAGATCTCTCCAAGAGATCGCAGCCATTGAATGCCAAGGACAGCATCCGTATCTCCAATAGTGACCACATAGAAGTCATCCTTGACTTCGTAATTGCCCAATTGCATTGACATGTTCGGAATCCTCTTGGTGCATGAGATGTGAAACCCATCCGCAACCATAACTCTGAACCCTTCAAAGTCTTCTGCTTGCAATCCTTTCTTTGCCACCACAACTTCGTCTATGAAGTTATGTGTTGCACCAGTGTCAATCAAAGCAACAATACGTTGCCCTTTGATCATTCCCCGAACTTTAAAGGACTCATTCTTTTGGAAGCTCGAAAGCTAAGCCAATGTACCACCACTTTCTTTTTCACCTTCAGACTCTTCTGGAGTATTTTCTTCATCGCTGTCCTCAAAATCAGCTTGCTGATCAGAAAAATCAGAATTGCTTTTATCAGCTGTATAGAACTCAATTTGATGAATTTTAGCTCCCTTCGGGCACACATGATCTTGTGACCATTTTTCCCAACAACGGAAACATAAACCTTTCCTACGGAGTTCATTGATAGTTTCTGGATCCAATCTTGAGCCAGGAGGTTTCTGTGGTTTAAACTCCTTATGGTGAGGCTTCTGATGAAACTTTTTCCCTCTATCTCCTTTGTGAAAAGCTGGTTTGGAATGGAACTTTGCTTTGGGAGCAGCCCACTCCATGTTTCTAGCCTTTTTCATTGCCTCTTGTAGGGACGGTGGATCAAAAGCTTTGATCCAACCCTTGATTGGCTCCATCAATCCTTCAGTGAATAGGATTACTAATCTTCTCTCTGTGATTCCAGTGACCATAACTGAAAGTCTTTGAAACTCAGCTATGTAGGCATCCACAGTGCCATATTGTCTCAACTGTGCCAATTCCCTAAAATGCACTTCTGGATCCTTCTTCTCGAACCTCTCAATGAGCCTATTGGTGAACTCATCATAGCTAGTGATAGACCCATGACCTAAGGTGACTAAGCCATGGTACCACCATTCATGCGCCACCCCATCTAGGTGTAGCGTAGCGAATCTAATCGCTTCTTCTTCAGCCATTGGCCTCAGTGCCAAATAGTTGTCTAGTTTTTGTAACCAGGCTCGAGCAGAATTATTATCGCTTCCATCAAAATGGTCAAGCGTAACCTTGTTGAGAGCTTGATTCCAATCTCCTTGTGCTGGGGTTCTTCTTTGATCATAGTTTCTCCCTTGGCCTCTATCCTTCCTTCTATACTCCATGTAATCATTGAAGGACATGTCAATTTTTACTTCATCAGGAAGAGTGTCATACTCTGTTCGGCCTATCCTCACCCTCTCCAAGGATGAAACATTTTCTTCAGGATCAGGCTGTGGGATTGCTGGTGTCAGAAACGTGGGTTTGAATGGTCTAGCAAAAATGTAAGTGTTGCTCACTACAGGTTGGGCAACATGACCATTGTGCGGGTTGGAAGCACTGTGCTCCCCGGGATGCCCTGAATTGTGTTGTGGAATATTGGGACCCAATTTCCCCAACAGGAGAGAAAACATATCCATCATGGCATCCATCTTCTTATCGAGTCCTTGACCCAAATTGGCTGAATTGTCTATACCCTTCCCACTGTCACCTCTGTTGCCAGAACTTCTTTCATTATCCCCCATATCTGTTTCTTGTGAAGGCTCCCAATTAGCCCTCAGAACCTCGGAAGCTGTGTGACCTTCTGGGGCTTGATGCAACTGTGTCTGAACTGTACCTCTCTTGTATACTCTTGCCAAATACCTCTGTTCTCTGTCACTCATAGAAAGCTGATTTCACAGGATGGCAGGATACGTGGCTCTGATACCACTGAAATATACCGAGCCAAATTTTTTTTGTTTTTCAATGATTCAGATTACAAATTACAAGCATGCACCCGTTAAGGTTAGATAGATAAACCGAAACGTGCAAGAAAGCAACCCTAACCAGAATGGCACCGCGGAGGGTGAGCATTGGTCAGAGGGTCTTCTAATCTATTTGCAGAAAGGAACTCAACATCAAGTATGTGCTACCCAATCCGATGCGGAGTGAGGGGCGACCATATGACGGAGTAAATACAGAACTACTGCTTGAAAGAAAATGCTGAAAGCTAAAGACTCTCAACACCCAGGATGTGCTTTCTAACCCAGAATGGGATAGTAGCGACCATAGGGCGGAGATGGATTACATTCAATTATCAAAATGCTGAAAGAGAGAACATTACAATCTGACTGAGCAAGAATCTAAGATCGACAGTACTACTGCCAGTATACAATTTGAAAGATGACTACTTGCTACCAATTACAAATCAGCCTTTAAGAATATTGCAATAATATTGAATCATTCAATGATTGCCAAGAATAAGCTTAACTTGCATGAAAGGAACGGATCCAACCTCTTAAAATCTGTGCAATCTTCAATGATGTCTCCGTGAAGCCTTCAAGAGTTCCCAACGACCATCCAAGAGCAAAAGTGCAGATCCCTGTTTGCTGTTATAACAAGACTGTATTTTTTCTTCATAAACCAGCAACACAGATTTATATAAATGATCAGATCTTCCTAGAAACAGATCCAAATGACAAGATACTGAAAACAAAACATCCTTAACAAGGAGGCGCTCAAACTAGAAGCACAAGACAGACTTGAAAAGCCACATATAATAAATGCACAAATCCCAAGATTCTGTGAATGGTACGGCCCAGCTGATAGGGTCGACCTTGCTCTAAAATTCAGATACTCCTTCAAAAAATCTGCAGACTTACAAACAATGGCGCCTAGCCTAGGAGAATAGAATGGAACAATACCCACAATCTATTTTTTGGTCTTTTTTGAGTTACAAGTAAAAATGCAAATCTGCTGTAGCAAACGAGCAATTCTATGACATGGCTAATATGCAAAACAGAAATCTAATATGCAATATGCAGATTACAACTCACAATAATGAAAGATCACAACTAAACTAAGAATCATCACTAGTCGTTGTCTTACAAACGAGAAGAGATGCCCAATGGTTAGGAGGTCTTCATCCCTCGAAGTGATCCAGATTCAATCCGGCAGCATAACGGTGTATTTTCCAAGATCACCCAAATGATCCCCCAAGACTCCTCTTTATAACTTTCAATTGACTTTGCACAACCCTAAAATCAGCTTTTAGGTCAAACTCATCCTCCTCAAGTTTTGGCGTACTTTGTCCTTCAAGACTTTAATAAATGACATTTTAATTAAAACACCATTCTTGATAAATGCGCCCATCATACCCTGCTTTGACTTTGCAATAATTATAATATTCTTTTTAATGAGGGCGCCACCCTTAATGACCACTTTTTTAAACACAACGTTAAGTCATTAACTCTAGTGCCAAGGTCAACGTTGAAACATAATAATTAAAACGTGACTTTAATGGGAAAGAATTAACTTATTTCTCCGAGAATGCCTTGAAGCCAAAACTGATGAAGTCAACTGATCAAATCTACAACCGGAAGTCAACCAACCTGAGCACATCTGGAACTGCCAAAAATAGAATTTACTAAAAATAGTAAATTCCAAAAAGTACTCTGAATGCTGAGATGAGCATATCACTGCGAAGCCCTCTGAAAACCCAGAAGGAATCCGCCATTAAAACTATCATCTCCGATCAATGACCTCCTCAAAATTAGGAAACCCTAATTTTAACTTCTGACTAGCCTCCAGGTTCCCAAGAAAAGGCTAACGGTCACTGAAACAGTCAGGCTTGAAAAGGGGACATTACATTTATTTTGGATTTAATGGTTGTTCATAATCAACTTCATCAATTTTTTTCATGTATGTTGTATTTTATTCTAAAGTGTTTGAAGCGGATTCTTTCGAAGATTTTGTTGAATTTTGTGTCAACATTACAATTTTTTCTTTTCACTTTTCAGACTCTTTTGTTATGATCTTGTATTCTCCCATCAATGTAGGTTTTTAATCTAATAAACTCCAATCATATTCCAATAACTTGGTAAATTCTTCAATATCATTTTCTTCTTCTTTCTATTGCATGGGTTCCACTTGTGTAGTTGGTGTCAGTGTTTTCAAAGGATTCCCCTTGCCTTTCTCAATGTTTAAACAACTTTCTGGTTCAGGGCCGACTTTGATTATATACACTTTTTTTTGTTGTAGACATACTTCATTTTATGATGAAGGGTAGAAGACACCCCATTAATTGCATGAATCCAAGGTATACCCAAGAGAAGATTATATGAAATATTATTAGGCATGAAATGAATAGGATTTTTCAATGTAACCTTTCCAACTTTAATAGGTGATACTATCACACCAAGCAGTTGTTTTGCTATGTTATCAAACCCATGAAAAATGAATATTTAGGTAGAATTTGGATTTTTTCTACTCCAATATAGTCCAAAAGGTTTATGCTACATCCATCAAGGGCTAAGCCATTGTTAGCAAGTGTTCTCTTTATCCCCATCCTATTATATAGAGCTATTATCATGAAAGCTTCATTTTGTTTTCGTACTTCTAACGAAGGTAACTCATCTTGATGGAAAGTATTGTCTAAGTTGATCAAAGTTATAGATTAAATTTGGGCTTCCACATAATTTGGTTGCACATTAGGAGTGGTAGAAACTTTTTGTAAACTGCATTAAAGTATGTTATGATAACTAGGTGAGGCTTGAATAAGGTCCCATAAGGATATCTTTGCATGAGTATTTTATAGTTCAACAAGTTCATACTCCTTTCCATTATGTGAGGGAAAACAAGGAACACTATGCAATATAGGTTAATGCAATGGGAGGGATGTTGTATTTTTTTGTCTGGGTTGTGGATTACTTCTAGTGTTCTATGTATGAGCAATGTTATTGTAACTTGGTTGGTGTGAAAAATTATCATTATCATGTTGCCTTGTAGGTGGTTCTAGCATAACCACAGGGTTCTTTCAAATTTGTGGTTGTTGCGAGGGTCGATAGAGGATAAGTTAAGGCTAAGGTTGTCTAATAATTAAAGGATTTTTAGGAGGTCTAAGAATTAGAGGACTCAAGGGAGTCCAAATTTTCATAACCTCAACAAACTTATCCTTATTTTCATGATTTCTTAGCGAAGGGGAGTCTAATGTCACTTCATCATCTTCATCTACAGAAGCCACATTACTATTGTTTGAAATACATGTGTCAGTGTACTCATTTTATTGCACCCTGATATCTTCCCTAATAGGAGAGTTTTTAGGAGAGCTATAAACTAGATGTTCATGACATTCAAAGGTTGGTCCTTCTAAAATGACTTTATCATAAGTAAGGGAGTTATAAATAGTTGGATTTTCTTTCTTACCAATGATGGCATTCTCTTGTTCAATAATATTTTATTTAGGGGAAGAGAGACAAATAGGACTCTCATAACTCTCATTGGTTTGATCTTCTAACACCAAAATATCTTCTTCACAACTAGGAGAGATATTGGGAGAAGACCAAATTTGATTGTCATGATTATCCACCATTGTATTCTCTTTCACTAAAATATTCTCACCAATAGGAGAGATATTAGGGGATGAGGGGATGATGGGAAATGTGGTAGTATGGAATATGTCAACAAGCTCAATCTATTTCACTAAGAGGCTCTTGTGACTAACATGCTTGTTAATGCATTTTTTCTTGGTAAACTTGGAAAAGAAAGATAATAACATTGTTAATTTTGAGTGTGTACCTAAAATAAAAAGTAATCTATCCAACTTATAAAATGCTTTATTATGTAAAAAAAATTCCTACAAATATAATGATTTTCAATGCAGAAATAAGTTTTGGAATGATTTTAAAACAGCTACACTAAATGGATGATTTGACCTAGATACATAAAATTATACAAAGTTTTGAAACTTTCCAAACTAATACAGGGGGTTACCAGTAGGCCTAGGAAGTGTAAAATTGACAAAAAGTTTAGGAAATTTGATTTTTGTAGGGATCCAAGGACTCATTCACCCAGGGGTGAACGAGTCCTAGTATAGGGTTTTTTAGAATTGAAATATTCAATTTATAAGTTATTAGATGTGTTCTTTGTTCTAGGTTTTAGACTGATATTTTTGTAATAGAATTTTCTAGAATTTGATGACTTAATGCAAGTAAAATTAATGAAAAATGATGAACTATATCATGCTTTTTGAAATGAAAATTTGACTCACTTTTTGAATATAAATAATGAAAAGTACACTTATATGTGAACACTATTCAAAATCAATGTGATGCATACAAATTTTCAAATTTTTCATATTTAAACAATGCAAAAATGAAAATTTAAACCCCTATATGCAATACAAAAAAATGCAAGATTTAAAGAACCCTAAATAGAATGCAAGTAATGAAAACCTAATGAAATCTATTGCAAAACTTACATCTAGGGTTAGAAAGGATCCAACTTTAAAAATGTTGTTGTTCAAGGTTAGGTTCAACAAAATGAAACATAAAAAATAGGATGGGGGAATTTCTCAAAATGGAAAAGTGGATCAAAAAAGGGAAAAGGGGTCCTATTTCTCTAATTTCATTAGGAAATAAGATCCATATTATGAAATGACTATCAAATTCAAAGTGAATCAAGTCAAAGTGTGAATCTCCAAATTCCCTTTTTTCTTCCTAGGATGGGGGTATGAGTCAAATAGTAGTTTGGGGAGAGATTAAAAATAGAAAATAAGCTCTAAATTGTGATCTATAAAGTGCATTTAGAAGCTTAAACATAAAATTGATGGAACCTACAAAATTTAGGGAGAATCTAGAAGGTATAAATCTTCCATACCTCTCACAAAAAGTGATTTTTCAAGGCTAACTGAGGACTTATACGCCCTATGGAAAATGGGTCCTAGCTAGGGCTCCTAAAAATATGTTTTTGGGTTCTATTCTGCTATTTTTGCACTCCCAGATTCTCGAAGATTGCAGTCAAAAAGTCAGGAATAAATTTTGTGGAAGAGTTTTTGTGAGATGAAAACTTTCCTTGCAACTTTGACAACTTTGTAACTTTCTTCAATTTTTCTCTTCAAAGGATCTCCAACCTAAAACCCATAATCACACATCAAAGAGAGAAAAATGTTGTTTTTTAGGTGAATGGAGGTTTTCCTTGTTCAAACCCCATTTTGTTAATTAAACCTTGAAATGAATAAAAGCATGAAAAGAATGATGAATGAATAACTTTGTCACAACTCACCAAACCCTTAGACGAACCTTTGATAATCAAGGTCTACAACTTGCATGAAATGGATTCAATGGATGTGGATCTTGATACTTGAATCTTTTGTTGAAATGATTCTTTGAATTCTTGAATGAATCATGAAACCTACATTAATATATAAGCTCTAGAAACACACAAGACTCCACATAACTTTAACATGATTCTTGAATCTTGATTGCTGCAACAAATGATAAAGAAATCCTCTCTTGAATGCTTTTGACAACAATCTTGGCTCTTGTGAAAGTTCTCTCAATTGTGCTCTTGAAAATCCAATGTTAATTTGATAAAATAACCTTGTATTTATGGTAATTTACCCTTAATTCAAATTTCACCAGTTGACATTGAAATATATATTTGAAAACATTAAAATACCACCAAAAAAATACTTTAAATTAGGGTCCTAGGTAACTTAGGACATGCATTTTTAAATGTAAAGTGTTGTAATATGGCATTTATGAATGTCAGATTTTATCCTTTAGAAATTACAATTAATTAGCCATAGATTTGAATTAAAGGGGAAAATTAAGGGAAATTAAGGGAAATTAATTAATGAGACTCTAGATACTTGTGTGAAAGTGTAAATAAATACATGTTACAACACTTAAATAAGGCACAATTAAGTCCGTTTTAGTTAATAGGGACCTAACTTAATATAAATATGTAAAATACATATTACAACATTAAATTAGGGCATAATTTAGTCCTTTTTATTTATTAAGGCCCTAAACTTAATGTGAATATGTAAAATAAATATTACAACACTAAATTAAGGCATAATTTAGCTCATTTTATTATTAATATTTCAAAAATTAAGTGTGAAAAAGAGATACTTTTCCTACATTGCAATAGCATTCCTACTTTAGAGAAAATGCATGCTTCTAGTCTGTATTATCATCCTACTTGGAAATAGATATATCTTGAAAACCTATTTAAAAATTCCTTTGGTCATTTTGTTTATATCAAAGACCATGAAATTTGAAAAAAATGCCCTTAGAGCCTTACTAGGTCCTAAATATCTATTGATCTCCTTTCTTAAAGCAAGCACATGCCAAATCCTTAATATACTCTTAGAAATGAAACTACAATGGGAGAGTGCATTACTATTATTAAGTCTCCAATAATTCCAAGGGTTTTGAAATTATATCCTCTCAAATACTATTCACTTGTTATCAAGCCCTAGGATGAGTCATGCATTAATACTCACACATCTAATAGGTATTATCATGGCTTTCCTCTAATCGAATTTTTGGGATCTTAACAATTTTGGAGCTTTTAGAGGGATGCATGTAATCTTGAAAATTCCCACCATAATTTTTTTGGTTTC
The DNA here is from genome assembly GCA_007258455.2 of Sequoia sempervirens. Classification (NCBI taxonomy): domain Eukaryota; kingdom Viridiplantae; phylum Streptophyta; class Pinopsida; order Cupressales; family Cupressaceae; genus Sequoia; species Sequoia sempervirens. Next base: position 412,726,086 of record VDFB02270651.1, on the reverse strand, counting down.
TATAAACATGCAAGACTCTTCATTGAGACTTGATGAGAATAGGTTCCTCATTCAATTGGGAATTGACTAGCATTGGTTCCTCCTTATTCATTTGTTGGCATATCACTCATGTCAAACATAATTTTCATGTAAAACCTAAGATGGGAATATATAATATCCTAATAGTCTAAAATACATAAGGAAAACAAAATTATATTAGAAATCCCCTAACATCATACTTTGCATAAGATTATGGAATATTCCAAAACATTGAATATAACCATGTAAATTATCATGTTGGGCCATCAATCTAAGTTTATACTTATTAGATATGACAATTGTCAAACACTTTCCTAACATGAAGCTCACAACCATTCCATACCTTCAAAGACTCATATTAAGTCACCAAGGAAACAAGAGGCTAATGGATGAAGAAAACCATATTGAGGGATATACCGATAAAATCCCATCTAACTATCACATTTGTATGAGAATTTAGGTATTTAGAATTTTTTTATAGATAATTTTAAATTATCAAGGAGGTGAATATATGTGAACACATAGCCACATACCTAATCATAAAATAATATTTCAATCTTAGCCAAATCCATAATAGCGGTTGTAGTTGGGGATGAGTGATTTCTATATACACTACAAGAATGTAAGAAACTTTGGTGATATACCACAAAACTTGACACAAAAAACATTTCACATTGAAACATTAGCACACCATAGTTCCCAATATAGGTCAAGACTTTGAGAAAAAATTGGTGAAAATATGAAATATATAGCTTGAATTCACTAGTCAAAACTAAGGAACTTCATTATTTATGATAAATAATGTTTTAGATGATAAACATGCATGGGAGTTCTCCATCCAAATTCAATAGATGATATACATTAAGATAATATATTTATGTCACTTCTTAAGGCCAAACTCACAACATGTCAAATTTTCCATGCTTTCCCTTATCTTCAAACATGATATTCCATAGAAAAACTATATGAAAAATATAAGTTCCATGGTATTTCCTTATTATCAGACAAAACTTTTTCTTTTTTTTTATGATGCAAATTTATATCAATGGAAACTTTGCATTTCTCATCTAACTCAATCAATTTCATGAACCTTTGAGATATTACATCATACTAATCATCTTCGATATAATGTAGCAACTAGTATATAGGAAAATCCATACTAATGGGCATTCTAGCCTCTACCACCTACACAAAATTGTAAGGGATTCTTCTTATGGATTTCTTGAAGCTTATCCTATCAACCCAAAGAGCATATTTTAACTTGTCACCCCATTTTATTTTATTCTAATCCATTATTTTTCTTATGAATTTCATTAGACTTTTGTTACTTGATTCAACCTATCCATTGCTTTGAGGTGATATGCGGATGATTGCACCAATTTTATACCAAATTTTTAATACATATTTAGTATGTCTTGAGATCTAAAAACATTGAATTTTTGGCTAAAATCTTTGCGAAAAAACTAGACTTGGTTATTATATTGTTCATCAATAACTTTATACCACCTTATAACAGGCATTATGGGTCAAAAATTGTTTCAGTCCACTTTGTGAATTAATTGACAAGAAAAAAGATGCACTTGTATCCATTACTATGTTTTTTCTATTTCTCTCTAATTAAGTTGATTCCCCACTATCAAAATTGGGCATTGAATGTGAGAGGGAAAAGGGAGGTGAACCAATGAAGTTTAACTTAACTAAAAACCTTTGAGAAGCATCACATTTTTTTATCATTTGAGTCACATCATCAAACAACATAGGTCATTAATACCCATATTTTAAGATCCTATGAATAGTTATTTTCCTTTAAATTTTCTCCATAGACACCATGGAGACACTTATTCATAGCCATATTATCTTTTTCATGATCTATGTACTTAAGTAATACCCCACATGATTTTTCCATATAATCCAATTCTAGATCACCACATGTACCATTGAGATGTTAGCTTTAAATTACTAATTTTCATCCATATATTATGAAAAATTCATGCCCATAAGATAAAATGTCACATCTTTATGCCATGTGTTATCATTCAACTAACAAGGAATAGAAGCATTATCCATATTTATTCTATCTATTTATTATAATTATTTGGAACTAGCCATCAATATAGTAAATACCTAGCATATAACAAGAATTTTAGCTTGTATATCCATGCCATAATCCTAAATCTTATTTATCCACTTATAACTCTTACCTAAAGATTCATGTTGCATGAATATATCCTTCAGTATTGTGTGGAATATAGGATATGGTTTTAGTACTCATCAGATATTATCTAAATTTATTTACAACCTTAATTAGAGAATAGGCATGTTCTTCCATTGTAGAATATTTTAAATTAGTACATTATAATTATTTTCTAAAGAATGATACTAGTTGTTCATACCCTTCTTCATTATTTTGAAATAAAATAGTAGCAAAAGAGAATAGTTAGGGAGGATTAGATTAATTGGGACCTACTATAATATGTGTTTCATTTTTACCCTTATTGATATCCTTGAATACTTAAGCTATCTTAGTATTATAAATAAATGACTACCCCTTCTTGAGAATCATAGAAAAGGAAAATCATTTCCACAAATTCAGGAACAAACCTCCTAACAAATTTAATTTTCCCAAATAAATACTATATTCCTTTTACTAATTTTATTAGAGGGAAGAGATAAATATCATTGACTCATTTCAGAAATATTCTTACCCTATCATTTGACACAATATTTTCTAAAAAATTTCCTTCCTCGATACCAAATATATACTTCTTGGGATTTAAAGAAATCCTTAACTCCAAACACCTCATGAATATTAAATTTAAGTGTTTACATTTAATCTATTTCTTTTGATAACTTCATAAAATCATCCTAATATGCAACCATAATCACAATTTATTGAGACTTTAAAATACCACATATATTTCTCTTTGAAAGAGTGAACCTACATTTTTTAAACTAAGCAGCATCCTAACATAGATATAAGTACCCCATGAAGTAGTGAAGACTATCTTGTGTTTCTTGATTCCTTGGAAACCACTTTATTATAATCAAACAAGTCACCCATCATGGAAATTATTTTCATTTAATTACCTTTTTTAATAGATCATCCATTCTTGGGATAGGGTATTTTACCTTCAAATACTTAAGGTTCAATTTCCTAAATTCCACATACAACCTTATCTATCCATTCCTCTCTGTCATTGGGATGAGATTGGATACACACTCTAAGTTCCTAATAGCCTTGATAATAGTTGCCTCTTTCAATTTATCATTACCTAATTTTTTGTTTGTAGGTCTATGGTAGGGATGATAGGTTTTTGTTCTACCTAAAAGGATTACATCTAGTTGAAGATTATAAATTGCTCAAAAAAATATTCCTAGTATAGTTAAAGCTCCTTGTGTGACCAAGAAAAACACTACTTCAATTTTCTCAATAAATTTATTATCATTTATTTCTCATTTTCCTTAAGTATTTTACCATTATAAACCATATTTGGGTACTTGTGTATTCCTAGGTTCACATCTTCAATATCACCTTCAATATCATCAAAACAATCAATATTCGTCAAAGTTTGTTCTCCCAGGTATTAGTAGAAGTAGTGAAGGATGATCCTAATAGACTAGCTAGTGAACCCTTCCTACACCCCTAGTTGGATTGTGCTTTCTTGTTGATGGATGGATGGAACTCAATGAGTAGCTCAACTAGCCATTCGGGAGGACTGAACTAGAAAAATATGAATAAGGGAGGGTATTGACTACTAAGTAGATGACTATCAATAGGGAGGGAGTTCAACTGGTTGATCCAACAAGCATCAATCTAGTTGTTTACTTGAATGTATTGATTGGGAAAGTTACCTCTTCCTCCCATAGGCAAGCCCAAAGAATGCTCAATGAGGAGAAGAAATAAAGTTAGCTCTTAGATCAATTTTACTCAGTTCCAAGCCTATAGAAGCAACCCTCAACTAATTAGGTATAATAGCATGAGCTTGGACTAATCAGAATTTTGGGAGGCCAAAACCTCCCATAGTTTCTTTGCTCACCCCCACTGACAGATAAGGTGGTTCCAACCCGAGGTGCCACACTTTCCCATTTTTCTTTTAGTGATTCCAACTATCAAAAATCTCTAAAGAAACCAATTCTTTAGGATTTTTTTAAGTTGTACCACTTCATTCTTGAACCATCAATTTTAGGTGTGTCTATGTACTTCTCTTGCACTCTTAGGGTTTTTCGCCTAAAAAGAGAGAGATAGACCCCAAAAATTGTGGTGGTTCACTCAAACTAAGGGATGTATGATGCAGTTATGACTAAATGAAATGATCTAACTGTAAATAATTGATAAAATTGATTGCTTATGTATGCAAAACCTAAGAAATATGAAGTATTTGAAAACACATTGTGCAATGCATAAACACCTATAAATGAATAGTAAACAATAAAAAAATGGATTAAAGTAAAATTGTGCACCTGGGATCTTTATGGAGACTAGAAATGACTTCTAGAATGCTAATAATCTTGATTCTTAGGCCTGGTGGGACTCATTCACCATCCTAGGTGAATCAGTCCCAATTCTGTGAAACTGTTCCAGAGCCCGTTTTAGACAAATGGGTATCCAAATATGCAAAAAACCAAAATCAGGCCTAAAAGTGACACTCATTTTCCACCCATGGTGAATGAGTCCACTTTTGAATTTTTGAGGATTTAAAGGTGGAAACAGGAGCCTTCGGTTTGCACTTCCTGCTTCTCTAGGTGTTTAGTTTTGAAACTGTCAAATTCAAGCCTCAAGGTGACTTTTGTTTATATTTTTCCTTTTCCAATGAAGCGATGACTTGAAAAAAATTGCAACTTTTTCTTCAATGATTTCCTAGCCTCCAAGATGCCTAAATATGTAAACACATAAGAAAAGAGAGAGAAATGTTGAATGTTAGGGCATAGGGGTTTGCCTTGGTCAAACCCCTCTTTAAGTAATTAAACCAAAATGAGAAAAGAATGTAATGAAGCATGAAATAATGTATTTATTACCTTTCCATGATGATTGATCTTGAATTTTTGTAGTAAAGCATGAAGAATTTTCCCTTGAATGTCTTAGGAAATTATCTTGATGACTTACAATGATGAAACCCTAACTTGCTTGACTTGAAAGAGAAGATGGATGATGAATGAATGGTAAGATATGTGTGAATGAGTTATGAGATGTAAATTATGTTTTAGAGCCTTTATTTTATAGGAAATTATCCTAATATTCCCATAAATTGGATCCTCAAGGTTGACATGAAGAAAAAATTAACTTAAAAGCTATTTTTTCTCACTCAAAAGTCAAAATTGACCCAAATGGGACTCATTCGCCACCTTGGGTGAATTGGTACCACTTGGTAGGGACTCATTCACCATATATGGTGAATTAGTCCCAGAGGGGTGCATTTTCCAGTTGTGTTGTTGGGGAATGCATAAATTAGGATTATATGATGACTTTGTTGGTTATTTGATCAATTTAAGCCTTAAGATGCACAATATGAGGCAATAGAGGCCTATTAGTGATTATGTGAATGTTAATTATGGCTTGGGACACAAAATTCAATGTCAAAGTGTGATTAAATACACTTTTCAACACTAAAATGAGGTCCACATGGCCTAGAAAGGCACAATATCCAATGTGAATATTTGTAGGACACATTAAAAGACTAAATTAGCAATAAATTTAATTCACAAGTCTTCTATATTAATGTGAAGATGTAACTAAATACATTTTATAGTGTTGAATAAAGGGAAGATGGGTTCATTAAGTCTAGAAAAGTGTGAAAGTATTTTACAATGCTTTACAACACCTTTACAAGATATTGTTAAATGCATTTGAAAGGGTCCAAGACCTAGTGTGGATGTGAAAATCACCTCTCAACACCAAATAAAGGCCTCATTAATTCCAATTTATCATCAATTACACCCCAAATCAAGCAAGTTTCCTTTTTTCTACAGTACATTTAGCCCCCACTTTAGTGAGAGGTTGAACTTGATTCAAACTCACACTAAAGTAGACATTCAAGAGAGGTCCAATCATACCAATGTGGATAGTCTAGGATAGAAAAGATTGAGAAGGTGCTCAAGCCCCCAAGATCCAAGATCTTAAGTCAAGTTGACATGAGTGCAATAGGACGCACACAAGGTGCAAGAAAACAATATACATGATCATGCAATGCCAAGAACTAGAAGGAAGAGAAAGATGAAATTGAAAGGGTGGATTAAGCTTCGACCATTTGTCTGACATGTTGTGGATCAGATCTAGGTTGTTTGTCCAAAAAATAAAATGCATACACACTTTGGGGTGATGTAACTCTTGGCTATCCACTAGGTGAGAAAACACAAAAGGTAAGAAAGATATGCCTAAATGGTATGTACTCTCAAACACATAGGTGGCTATGGAGAAATTTGTGCATTAGAACGGGCTTCCCACTCAACCATACCAAAGTTATACCTCATGATAACTTTGATAAGGTGCCACAATGAAAATATTTTTTGAGATCTATGGGGTAAGAAAAACTTCATATGCTTGACACTCATAGACATTGTAAATGAAAAATAGTGTAGGGAATGTTCAAAGGGATTTTTCCTAATTCATGCAAGGTTTCGTCTTTGAGAACATCATGCTTAATGTTTCCAAGATAGGATGTTTCAAAAGAAGTATCATGCTCTTGGAGGGAATCAAGCCCAATGACTCCACTAAGAAAAGGATGCATCGCAAGAAGAAAGAAATCACATAATGAAATGTGAGTGGTGATGTATGCTCCTACTTTAAAGTGGTTGTGAACACTAGTACTATGAACATTTTCTTTAAAGTAGAAGAAGGAGAACATGAGAGATTACTCAAAAAACCCTATGCCAAGCCATATGTTTTCAAGAAGCTACGTCATGAAAAAGGGTAGTATGTCACATGCATGCCAACTTAAGGCATGCCATCCACATCCCAAAACTACTCTTATATGTTCATGAAGAGTTAATGGCTAGCCAAAAGAGGAAATGATAAGTGACATACAAGGACAAGGCTACTAAACCCCTTTCCCCCACTGAGTGCAGGAGAAAGGTGAGCTGAAATGATTGATGAAATGTAGGTGAGAGTGAAAATCGCTATCAATTAGAGGAATTATGTTCCCCCACATAAGGAAGAATACCAAAATCTTGAAAATGTTGGATTTTATGACTCAAAGCCTTACATTCATTAGTGGAATGACCATGAACTCTATGATATGCACATAATGAAGTCTAGTAATAAAATTTATTTCAAGTTCTTGGAGGAAGGGTTATGAAGTGATCTTGGAGGAGTCTTGAAAAGATTCCCTCTTGATCTATGATAGAAGGTGGTCCTATGGTTTTCTTGAAAGAAAAATACTTTTTAGTATGAGTTTTAATATCTTCACAAGACTCTTTAGATTGTGAGATTTTTTTCTCTCATTTATAGGAGGGTGTAAAAGCGAATGAAGTCAAATTATTAGTGTCTTGTGAGATGACATTAACATTAAGCAAAGATTTTGTTGTTTGTTTGATTTCTTGAAAAGCCAAGACCACTAGTGTCTATTAGTTCATGATGTTTTATAGTTAAGCTTCAATTATGAGAATGTGATGTGAGAGTGTTGGCAGTGACTGAAGGCTTCACAATTTCTATCAAAGGGAAATAACTAAGACCATGATTGGTTTGTTGTGTGATAGGGTATATAGGGTGGAAAATACCTTGTTCATGAGCACCACATGCTTTTGCACTATAGCCAACTTGTTTAATAAGTTTATACCTTTTCCATAAAGGTTTTTTATTTCCTTTTTATCAATTGGTGGTTGGTGATAAACATTGTCAAAGGTAGTCGTGTAGTGTGTTTCATTGTCTAAAGGGGTTGAGGTGGATGATTTCAAAGGGTCATCTAATTTTTCATTTCATATATTTGAATATTTGTGTATGATCTTCTATTCACCCATGAATTCATGTTTGAAATCCAAGGAACCCCAATCATCTTCTAATAGTTGTGTGAAATTTTCAATATGTTGTTCTTTGTTGTTCTATTGTATGGGTTCCACTAATGTAGTTGATGTTGATGTGCTTAAGGAATTTTCTTTGTTTTTATTAAGTTGTAAGATACTGTCAGGTTCAAGATCAGTGTCAAGTGTGTGGACTGTGTTGTTGTATATGTATTTCATTTTGCAATGAAGAGTGGAAGGCACACCTTTCATTGCATGAATCCATAGTCTACCTAAAATAAGATTACATTAAAGTTCATAAGGAATAACATGGATTGGTGTATTCAAAGTGGCCACTCCAATTGTATGAGGTATAATGATGACCCCGAGTAGTTTCTTTTTGATATTGTCAAATCCCTTAATCAATAAAGAATTACATTGAATGGTTGATTGATCGATGCCAAGGAAATCCAAAAGGATTACACTACATGCATTAAGGGAAGAAGTTTTATCTATAAGAGTTATTTTTATCCCTTTTCATTTTTATTGTGCTATGATCATGAAAGGGCCATTTTTTTTTTGCACATCCAAAGAGGGGAGTTCACTTTGGTGGAAAATAATGCCATTTTTTATTATGTGAATGATGGTTGCTATGATTGTTGGTTGCACATTAGAAGGGACATGAACTTTTTGTAAGGTCGTTTGAAGCATATTATGATAGGTAGGTGAATTTTGAAGAAGATCCCAAAGGGATGTGTTTGTGGGAGTACTCTTAAGTTTTTCAACAAGATCATACTTGCTTAATCGAGGAGCAAGAGAAAAAAATAGGAAAAGGTAGGGAAGTTAGGGTTGGTTGTTGTGGGGATGGATTATTTCAAGTGTGATATGTATGAGAAATGGTAGTATGACTCAGTTGCTATGACACATTATTCTGAGATGGGTAGAGGGTGAATTCTACTTTGTGCTGAGATGAAGGTTGGTGTGATGGCACATAAAGGATGAGTTGAGGTTGAATAATATTAACATCCCTTGGCTAATGAGAGTCTAACATGGGATCTACATTGTCTTTTAAGGGAATAATATCATTATTATCAATTTTATCTATGTCTTGGATCATAATATCCTCCTTAGGAGAGTTCGTAGGAGAACAACAAACAACATGTTTTTTCCAATTAAGGCTTGGTTCATCCAAAATAACATCATCACAACTAAGGGATTTATTAATGGTTGAATGTGTTTGATTATCAATAGTGGGGAGATTAGAGGAAGACTCTATTTGATTCTTTGTTGTCTGTAAGGTCACATTTTCTTGTTCCATATTATCTACCCTACTAGGATGGCTTGTAATATGTTCATCTAAGGTTGAAATTTGTAAAGTAGCTTCATCACAAGTGGAAGAGACATCAAGAGAAGGACCATTATGATTTCCAAATAGATCTTCCCATAGGTAGGGAAATTAGGTAAGGGAGGGGAAATATTCTCATGATCTTGAATAGGTATATCTTCTAAGACCAACCTATCCTCTTTGCATTGAGGAGGGATATTAGGAGAAGAACAAGTTTGATTATCAGGATTATGAAGACTAGGTAAGGTAATGTCTAGAAATGTGTCTATGATTTCATCTTCTTGTTGTGTTGTGTGATTTTCAAGGTTATTTATTCTGATGTCCTCTTCTTTATGAATGTTTTGTCTAATAGGAGAGGTAAGAGGAAAGAAACAACTCAGATTGTCAAAATTCTCATCAATTGGTTCTTCTAGCAATATAATATCTACATCAGAAATGTGAGAGATAATAGAAGAAAAAATGTGATTGTTATGATTATCCAAGGTTAATTTCACTAGACTAACCTCATCCACTAAAGGGAAACAAGGAGAGGGGTCGATTATGAACAAAAAGAGAGGAGAAAGGAACTCATATTCATATGCACTGAACAAAACTCTCTTACAACATGCAATAAGATCTAAAAGAAGAGCATGAAATATGATAACTATAGAATTTTGAAATGAAAACATGATGTAATGAGTATTTTACAAACTTGAAATGTAACTATGTTAAAGAAAAGATGCAAAAAAGGATTGCAATTTTTTAGATTGTAAGGATACTAACTGATTATGCTATGTAACAATATGGGAATGCAAACTTGAAATGAAAACCACACAGGAAATGAGAAAACTTAAGCTAGATGTAATGAAATGCATGTTATAGAAACTTAGCCAACTGATATAGTTAGGTAATGGCACCAAATAGAGTCTTAAAAATAAGGTTTTTCAGTTCTATAAAGGGCAATTTCTGGGGTGAAAAGGGACCGATTCGCCCAAGGTGGTGAATGAGTCCCAGTAAGGGAATTTTTCAAAACTTTCAAATGTTTTTGATGGATCTTAATGTTTTTTGGGAAATAATATGTAGAACTAATATGAAAATGCAAAATTTTAGAAAATTTAAATGAATTTAGATCCCAAGAATGCAACCTAAATGCACTTTTCATGAATGCAAAATTTGACTAGCATGCAAATTAATCCATGCAAACCCTAATGCAAGGTCAATGCAAGATAGATATATTATGGACTCCAAATTAGATAAGAAAGTATTTGAAATTCAGGTTCACCAAAATGAACCATCAATTTTAGGTTTGTTTATGTACTTCTCTTGCACTCTTAGGGTTTTTCACCTAAAAGAGAGATAGACCCCAAAAATTGTGGTGATTAACTCAAAATAAGGAATGTATGATGTAATTATGACTAAATAGAATGATATAAATGCAGCTAGTTAATAAAATTGACTAATTATTTGTGCATAACATAAGAAATGTGATGTATTTGAAAACACATTGTGTAATGCAAAAACACCTATAAATGAATAGTAAATTGTAATAGAAATGGATGAAACTGGAAGTGTGCACCTTAGATCTTGATGGAGACTATAAATGACTTCTGGAATGTTGATAATCATGATTTTTACACCTAATGGGACTCATTCTCCATCATGGGCGAATTAGTCCCAATTTTGTGAAACTGTTCCGGAGCTCGTTTCCAACAAATGAGTATCCAGAAATGCAAAAAACCAAAATCAGGCCTAGAAGTAGGACTAATTCACCACCCATGGTGAATGAGTCCTCTTTTGAATTTCTGAAGATTCAAAGGTGTAAATAGGAGCCTTTGATCTGCACTTTCTGCACTTTTGTACGTGTGTAGTTTTGAAACTGTAAAATTCAGGACTAAAAGGTTGATTTTTTATGATTTTTTTCCTTATTCAGTGAAGAGATGACTTGAAAAACTTTGCAACTTTATCTTCAATTATTTCCAATCCCCCAAGATTCCTAAATCTGCAAACACACAAGACAAGAGAGAGAAATGTTGAATGTTAGGGCATGGGGGTTTGCCTTCGTCAAACCCCTCTTTATCTAATTAAAACAAAATGAGAAAATAATGTGATGATGTTTAAAATAATGGATTTATTACCTTTCCATGATGATTGATCTTGAATTTCTATAGAAAAACATGAAGAATCTTCCTTTGAATGTCTTACGAGATTATCTTGATGACTTACAATGATGAAACCCTAACTTGCTTGACTTGAAAGAGAAGATGGATGATTAATGAATGATAAGAGATGTGTGAATGATTTATGAGATGTAAATTAGTTTTTAGAGACTTGATTTTATAGAAAATTCACCTAATTTTCTCATTAATTGGATCCCCAAGGCCGACATGAAGAAAAATTAAACTAAAAACCTAAATTTTCCCACTAAAAAGTCAAAATTGACCCAAATGGGACTTATTCAGCACCTTGGGAAAATTAGTCCCACCTCATAGGGACAATTTCACCATAGATGGTGAGTTAGCCCAAAAGGGGTCTATTTTCTTGTTGGGTTGTTTGGGAATGCATAAATTAGGTTTATATGATGACTTTGTCAGTTATTTGATCAATTTATGCCTCAAGATGCACAATATGGGGCAATAGGGGTCTATTAGTGATGATGTAAAGGTCAATTATGGCTTGGGATAGATAATTCAATGTGAAAGTACAATTAAAAACACTTTACAACACTAAAATGAGGTCCACATAGCCTAGAAAGACACAATATCCAATGTGAATGTGCGTATGACACATTACAACACTAGATTAACATTAAGTTTAATTCACAAGCCTTCTAGATTGATGTGAAGATGAAATTTGTGCCATATAAAAATGGGCCCTTGTCATTTTCGTGGACTTTTAGGTCTCTATTCATGATGTTTGGTCCATTTTTCTTTGATTTTATGTTGTATTGAGGCTTGAACATACACATTTAGGTCCTTGAAATTCAAATTATGGCATCTTGAGAAGGTATTGTGAAGTGTTGTAAGACATTTCTACACTCTTCTAAACTCTATTCATTAAAATTCACCTAAAAATCACTATTTCCTCACTTATCAAGTCCTATTTTGAAGTCATGTAAAGTCTTGTAACAATATTTCACATTTTTCTAAGCATAATTTCACTATTTACACCTTTCTTATGCTCTATTTGACCCATTTATTCCCTTACAAGTCTTAACTAAGTGTATTTTTGAATGTAAACCTAACAAAGAACATTAAATGTGACTTAATCCTTGACATCCACTTTCAAGCTTCAGGTGGGACCCATTCACCATGGGTGGAAAATGAGCCGCCCTTAGCTCCAAATTCAAAAAAACTCAAATTTCCTTTCAGGTTTTATTCAAAATCACTTAATGTTGGCATGTGATGAGGTATCAATGGGTTACTAAAGCACATGAATCTATAAATAAGTATTTTTACATCCATTTTACCCCCCTCAACATCAATTCATCAAGTTCGCTAATTCATCCACTTATTAAAGAATTCAAGCACCTCTCATCATCAAATCAAGCATAAATCAAACATTTTGGAGCAACCATTGACATCACTTCATATTTTATTTAAGAAGACTTTGGAAAGTTGATAGTATTTTCATGTTATTTATTTATCATTATCTTTCATTAAATCATTTCATTAAGGGTTTGATTACCAAAGTGGGGTTTGACCAAGGAAAACCCCTATTCTCTAACCCTCAACCATTTCTCCCCTCTTGCATGCATATTTGCAAACCTTCATATGCAGATTTAACAAGCACTTAGGTGTTGAAAAGTGGTCAACTAGTCAACAAGGTGCTTCAAGTCAAATCATCCTCATTTAAAGCTTCGAGAAGACATTTTGTCCATTTTCTGTAGAATTAACTTCATCAACTGAACAAGCAAACAACCTTAGATCTGGTGTTGTAGAATTATCCCCTAATTTCTGAAAGTTTTGGGAGAGGACTAATTCACCATTAGTAACGAATGAGTCCCACCTTAAGGCTATAAATCTAGGTTTTTCTAGATTTCGGATCCCGACACTTAGAAAGTAGTTTCCGACAGTTTTCATTAGAAGCATGACTAATTCTCCATTAGTGGTGAATGAGTCCCACTAGTGAATTTCTATGATTCCATACAACATTTAGAAGATTCTAGATTCTCCATTCTTTGCCCAGGTGCACTCTGATTTAGATCGTTTCTTTTCTTTTTTGCATTTTTTCATTCTTAGTTCATGTTTGTATATAGCATTATGTTTTCCAACATTGCATAATTCTTAGGTTTTGCATACATAATCAATCATATAGATCATTCAATTGTAGGGTATGTGCAGGATCATGATGGGCCAAAGAGTGGCGATATGATGGGTATGTGTAGGGTATATGGATGATGACCTTTTTTTTACCCAAAATTGATGAAATGAAAATAGTTTTTAAAGGAGATTATCAACTTTCCATCAATATAAATTATGCTTTACTTTGAATTTAATAAATAATTATTATTCATTTTATATTTGAATTATGACTAAAGTCCGGATTGATAGGTTGATTGAAAAATATCTATAGCTTTCAAACGGTATCACATTTTTTGAATCCAAAACATGTGTCACATTCTATGCTTTGCATACTATATGATTGAAAAAAAATACAAATTTCCTAAAGTTTTGACCAAGTTAAGGTGGTCAGACATACACATTTTTATATTTTTTAAAAGATGAAATAAAAAATTGATAATTAATTATTTACTTGTAAAAAAATTACAAAAAATTATGCATCACATTCGAACATGAGTCCTCTACGTATATCTAAAATATTATAAAAAATATTATCATTTTATTGTGGTTAGGGTGGTCAGATAGACACCTACTTCTTATTTTTCCCTGAAATTTAAGTACTACTGCATTAAAATTTTAGATTTTACTAAATACATTTTATTTATTTATAAATAAACATAGTATTTTAGAAACTACATTCAATTTGCTATACATTCTATTCTTATATATTTTTTAAATAATATAGGAAACTTATTCAAATTTTATATCAAGTTTCCTAACTTTGATTTTTCTTAATTTTTTGCTACTTGAGGGCCTATTTTTTCCATGATGATCCTGCACATACCCTACATTTAGATCATTCCATTTATTCTAAATAACATCACACATTACATAATTTGACTGAACATAGCTAGATATTTTGTGTGGGGTTTATCTCTCTCCTTTTAGGTGAAACATCCTAAGAGTGCAAGAGTAGCCTATAAGGCCTACCCAAAAATCTATGGTTCATTTTGGCAAACCTGCATTATTGAACACTTTTTTTTTTTCATTTCAATTGCATCTTGCATCCTAGCTTACATTTGTGTTAACATTCAATTAGGGTATTGTCTTTTTTTTACATTCTAGGGTTTCTCAACTTGCATTAGTGAAAGACTCCTTTAGATTTCATTTTTACATTTCATATCATTAGAAGAAATTGAAAATATACATCTACATCCTTAATTTTCATTTAAAAAGCATTAGAATCCTATTAAATTATCTGAAAAACACAAAAAATATCATACTTGGACTCATTCGCCACCCTGGACGTATCAGTTCACCTGTATTTTTAAAACAACATTTTCTCACATTTTCCTACATTTTTGTTCTCTATAGTTACTTCTCTATTTCACATAGCATACTTTCTATTATTTTCATTTTGCACTCCTAGATTCATTTGCATTTGCATCACCGCATCTTTTGTGGTACTTGTATGAGTATTTGGCTCCCCATTGATAATAGTTTAGTGAGACAAGGTTCTAGACTCATCGCTTCTCATGATAGCACCTTCATTGTGGACCTTGCGATCTCAAGAGCTCCTACTCCTAGTATGGACAATGGTGCATTAGGCATGGACAATACCACTTCTATGCCTTCACCTTTCCATCCAATGAATGTTGACACACACACACACTAGTTCCATTCCACAAGAAAAATTCATTAGTATTCATGAATATTTTGCACATTTACAACAAGATGTATCTATTGAAAACATTTCCACCACTGCTATACTAGCCATAGAAAACCTTCAGCATTTGATTGAAAGTGATGATGGCTTACAAGCTATGAAAAAAATGTTGAGATTTACAATAAACATGCCTCTTCCACTTCCCAATCCGTAAAAATTGTGTTAAGCCAAGGAGGACCTAAAATTCCTTCCCCTTCAACCATAGCATCTATACCCACTTATACCACTCCTCAAGTTACAACAACTATGCAATAGGTAGTCATGTGCTTTCTTCTTTCAGAATTCCAACTAGCATTCTTAGTTCTCTTGTGGCATCGCAAACCCCTTCTACCACATTCACCCCTGTTAGTGTTCCTTTCTCTTCCCCTAACATTACCTACACTCCACCATTTTCTCTTCCACCACAAACCACTTACCCTAACCCTATCATTACACAGCTCCTTAACACCATCTCATCCATGCAATAAATTTTTTTGACCATTATCAAAGGTTGAAATGCTCCACCCACATATCATGTTTGTAGTAGCCCCTTATCCTTAGAAATATTACAAACCTCGATGCCAGAAGGGATATAAATGCCTAGGTTTGAGAAGTATGGAGGTAAAGGAGACCCTATCAACCATGTAAATGCTTATACATATTTATTCAATGATTTTGTCCTTGATGATAAACTCTTAGAGAAACTTTTTCCCAGGACCATGAAAGATATTGTTTTAGAATGGTTTTCAAACTTACCTAATCATTCCATCTGATCATTCAATGAACTTGTGGATTCCTTTATAAGTCACTTCCAAGTTCACATGACTCCTAAAAAGATGATGGTTGATCTAATGCAATGTAGATAGAATGGGGATGAAAAAGTAATTGATTTCATTTCATGATACTAGTCATTGTATGCTCAAATTGATGTCAAGATTCTTGATGCACATCTACAAAATATGTTTATCAAAAACTTGCATACAAAGCTTCAAGATAAGTTAACTATGATGAAATTTCCTTCATTTATGCATTTATGCACAACAGTATGTGACTATCAAAAATTGGTTTCTAGTTGTGATTCAAAGTCCACTTCTAAATGAGCTGAGAATTCTAAACAAAATAATCAAGAAAACACAAAAAACTTTTGAAAACCGAACTGAGGCTTTTTACAGTTCAATCTGCCTCCTTAATTGCAAACACAACCTGTTCCAAATCAAGTGGCAACTATTAAAGAAGTGGTTCGTTATACCTATGGGGAAATAAAGAGACAATTCACCCCCTTACTTGATACCCTCCACAATACAATGAACCAATTACTTCAACAACAAATGATCACTTTTCCTACCGTTAAACCACTTGATACCACCAAGCCCTTACCACCCACCTTCAAACCCAATGATTATTGTCACTATCATTTCCAAAATGGACATGACATCGAATAATGTGAGCATCTAAAACATTTAGTTCAAGACCTCACTAGTTTGGGTTGTTTATCCATTGTGGGTGTTAATGATCAAGGAAATAAGTCTATTGCACCCCTCGACCAAAATTTACAAATTTTCACCAACCCTATGCCTAAACACAATATTTCATTTTTAAAGGCTAGTGAACCTTCAAACATCGATGTAATGAATGATTATACAAATAATGAACAACATGACCTCACTCCCAATGTTACCCAAGTTAATCCTATGGATGAACTTGTGGGTGTGATAGATGTTATCCCTCGTAAAGGCCAAACCAATGAATCTCTTGATATTACCTTTTCTTCTCATGATATACTTAAAAATATTCTTGATGGTCCTCTTTAAATAGCCAATAGAATCTATGATAATCTCACCAATGGGATAGTAATAGATCTCACTTGTGGTGAGAATTTCATCATAGAAGATTTTTTAGAATTACATGAAATTTATCAAGAAGAATATGATAAATCAACTGCATGGATTAAAACACATGCTAGTTTTGCATGCCATACAATTGGATCAATCATGCTCCCATTACAAATAGGACTCAAAAATTTGGATGTAAAATTTTCTATTATTTCATAATCAGATCAATTTCATTTGTGCCTTGACCACCCTTGGCTTCTCTCAATGAAAGCGGTCACTTCTATTTTTCATAAGTGTTTGAAGTTTCCATTGAAATAAAATATTTACCATACACCATAGTGCCTTTAATCCATTATCTTCTAAAGGTAATTTCTCTTTAGAATATTTTTGGTGTTGACCTATAGAACCCATTACCCCTCGTAAAGATTTCTTTTTCATTTCCTATCAAAAGTTCAAAGACAAACAAATAGCCAAAATGTCTCTTCATAACCAATACCCATCCAATTCCGCTCCTCCCATCATAGATGAAATGATTCTTCCACCTACACCTGAACATGAACAAGCAAATTAATCTCCTCAACAACCAAAAACAAATAGTTCACCTTCATCAGTTAAATGACAAAGAGATACTGAAACCACTCCCATCATGCCTCCTAGCATTAAACAAAAGTATAAAACTAAAGAGAAAGTGATTGACCCATCCACTTCAATTTATTTTTTTCTTCCTCCAATGGAAGAAAATGATTCTTTCATTACTCAATCCACTCTTACACCTCAGCAACTTCAAAATAGAATTAAATGAAACCATGGTGCTAGGGAACGTAGGCATCGTCATCACCTCCTTGCTCCTCAATCACGAATGGATGAAAAAAAAGAAAACCAACCTCCACCTTTGATAGAAGTAATAGATGATCACCCTCCTCTTGACCTGCCACACAAAAATATGGTCCAACCCATACAACCCAATGATCCCATCCAACCACCACAACTTTCAATACATCCTTCTTTGGAAATAATCCTTTGTACCCTTATTGTAATCAACCTTGATATGATGACAATGAGGACATAACCAAAATAGATGAAGAAGTGCATAATGGTCTAACCTCTTTATTTTACCATGAGCTTAAATGATAAATCTTCTCAACCAAGTGAGGAACCTAGTACATCTAGTTCAACACTTGCAATTCTTCCTTTGGACATTCAACTGCCCTCACAATACATCGAACATGATTGGGAGTAAGATGACTTGTTAGATGATTGAATTGCATTCACCGTACTAGCCTTTTTTATTTTTCTTTTATTTTATCTTTATTTTTTAACTTTATGTGTGTATCGTGTTCCCTTGTATCATGTGTTTGATGTTCTCTCTCTCTTTGTACACTTCTTCTATTTGTACCTCTAATCTTCTATATGTCACACATTGTCTTTCTTTTTTCCTTTTTTTTTTGTGTTTTCTTTTGGGGATGACTCAAAGCATAGAGACACCCTCTATCTCTTCCATGTTGACCCAAAAGGTCCTTACTTTTTCCTTTTGGGGATGACGCATAGTGTTGAGATGCCCTATGTCTCTTGCATGTTGAATCAAAAGGTCCTTAATTTTTTCCTTTCTATATTTTTTGTTTTCCTTTTGGGGATGATGCAAACTGTTGAGAAACCCTATGTCTCTTCCATGTTGACCCAAATAGTCTATTTTCCTTCTTTTTTTTACTTTTTTTATTTTTTGCTTGTGTTTTTTCTTTTGGGGATGACGCAAGGCATTTAGACTGAAATGTCTCCTTCATGTTGACCCAAAATATTTCTCCTTTTCTTTTACACTTTTTTTTTTCTTCTTTTGTTTCCTTTTGGGTATGATGCAAAGCGTTGAGACCATTGAACCATAGATTTTTGGCACCAATTCACTTCTCTAGCTCTTCTATGGTTTTTTACCTAAAAGGATGTAGGGCCAAAAATGATAAAGGGTTCCTTCAAATTAGGTTATGTGTGATGTTATTATGATTTAATGAAATGAAATAAATGTGATTAAATGATCTATATGACTGAATTTGAATGCAAAACTAAGATTTATGCTATGTTTGAAAAACACATTGTGATATGCAAACAATGAAATAAAAGATGAATTAATTTAGAATACAAAGAAATGGGATGAAACAGAGTGCACCTAGGAAAATTTTGAGTAATCTAGAATTGTATGAATGTTGTTTGAAGTTAATTAAAATCAATAGTGGGACTCATTCGCCTAGGGTGGTGAATTAGTCTTGCTATTGGTGAAATATGTTGGGAACCAGTTTCTAACTATCAGGATCTGAAATCTAACAAACTCTAGATGTTTAGTATTAAGGCAGGACTCATTCACCCTAGTGGAAAATCAATCCTCTCCCAAAATTTTGAGAAATCATGAGACAACTTTGTAACACTAGATCTTGAAATGTCTGCTTATCAGGTTGCCGAAGTCAATTCTGCTCGAAATGGACATAAAACCTTCTGCAAGCTTGAAATGTAATTGATTTCACTTGAACCACTAAGTTGACTTGTTGAAAAATCTTCAACACCTAGACGCTTGTTAAATTTTCACACAAAATTTTGAAAACACACATGCAAGAGCGGAAAAATAGTTGAGGGTTAGCAAATAGGGGTTTGCCTTGGTAAAACCCAACTTTGGTAATAAAACCCTTAATGAAATAGTGAAATGAAAGAGAATGATAGAATAACAATAGAGAAATCATATCAACTTACCAACCCTTGATGATGCAAATCTGAAGTTGTATCAATGGATGCTTCAATATGCTTGAATAATTCTTGATTTGATGTTGTAAGGTGCTTGAACATTTGAATGTAATGTGAGATGTTGGAAGATGAATATTTGAATGAATTTTGGTTAAAATAGATGTAAAAACATTTATTTATACAATCTTGTGCCTTAGTAATCCATTCATACCTCATCACAAGCCAACATCAAGTGATTTTGAATAAAAAACCAAAAGGAATTTTTGAAATATTTTGAATTTGGAGCCAAGGGGGACTCGTTCACCACCCATACTGAATGGGTCCTACCTATGACCTGAAAATGGGTGTCAATAATTATCTTGTATTTAATGTTGTTTGTTGGGTTTAAATTAAAAAATATACTTAATTAGAGCATATCAGGGCATAAAGGGGTCAAATAAAGCATAAGAATGGGATAAATAGTGAAGTCATACCTAGGAAAGCATGAAATCTTGTTATAAGACTTTACAACACTTCAAAATAGGACTTGATTAGTGATGAAAACGTGATTTTTACATGAATTGTAATGAATAGAGTCTAGAAGAGTGTAGAAATTTTTTACAACACTTTAGCACACCTTCACAAGATGTCAATATTTGAATTTTAGTACCTAAATATGCATTTTCAAGCCATGTTACAACATAAAATCAAAGAAAAATATATCAAACATCATGAAAAAAGACCTAAATGGCCATGAAAATGACAAGGGGTCATTTCTTTATGACGCATTTAGCCCCCACTTTAATGAGAGGATGGACTTGCTTCAAACTCACACTAAAGTAGCCATGAACATCGAGAGGAGGGTTCAAATGCACTTACGTTAGCAAGATGAAATAACAATGATCAAGAGGGATGATCAAGGCTCTAGGATGAAGATCCCATGGGAAATTAAAAATAAGCACAAAGGAACACACAAATGTGAAAGAGAATTGAATGAAGCTTCAATCATCTATCCAACTAGTTGTGGATTAGATCTAGGCTGATTGTTTGAAAAAGATAATGTATACTCACTCTGGGGTGAGAGAACTCATGGCGGTCTGTCAGGTGAGAAGGCCCAAGTATACTCACTCTAGGGACACATAACTTCTGGTTATCCATGGGATGATAAATGACAAAATGTAAGATACATACACTAGTTTGTATGCACTCAAAAACACAAAGGTGGCTATGGGGAAAGTTCATGTTGATAGGTGGGCTTGCCACTCAACCGTATCAAAGTTATACCTCCTGATAACTTTAACAAGGTGCCACAAGGAAAAATTTTGGTTCATGCTTCATGAGACAAGCAAAGCTTTGTATGCTTAGAACTCATGAAAAAAGGTAGGGTAGCACAGGCATGTAAGCTCTGTTATGCAAGGTGGCAAAAAGTGTAGAGTGTAAAATGTAAAAATGTAAAAATGTAGTGTAGAATGCAAAAGATGTTCAAAGGAGTCTTGTTAAGTTCATGCAAGGTTACTCACTTAGGGAACACTGTGTCTAATGTCTCCAAGAGAGGACCAATCAAGCAATAGTATATTCACAACTTAGGAGATACAGTGTGTCACATCAGGCCACTAAGAGGAATGTAATATGGTAAGATAGATCACACTTATGAAGGACATCACACCCAATGTCATCTACAAAGTGACGAACACATCACATAAATTGTAAGGCTACAATATGAACCAAGAATTCAAATGAATTATGGTAATGTATGAACCCACTTTAAAGGAATTTCTACACATCATTCTCTGAGCAATTACTTTAAAGTAGCAAAGGGAAGAATGAAAAAGGAAAAAAAAACATGAGAGCCAACCTTGAAAGCCATACAAAAAGTCATATGTTTTGAAGTTAGGTTGTGCCATGTCAAGGTAAATGGAAAAGAAAGAAAGGGAGTTGCCCCAGAAAAGAGTACACCAAACACATAAGGGATCTATGGATTTAGGGTCAGTATGTTTGTTGATGCAATGTTTTTATGAAAGGGGTTAGAGCTGCAATCATTCCCCACAACACATATAACCAGAAGAATGACGTAAAGAGAGCAAAAATAAAAGGAAAAAAATAAAGTATATTTTGGGCCAACATGGAAGAGACATTGTGGTCTCGATGCTTTACATCCTCCTCGAAAGGAAAACACTAGCAAAACGAAAGAAAATGAAAAGGAAAAAGAAAATGAAAAAGATTTTGGGTCAACATGAAGGATACATTTTGGTCTCAATGCCTTGTGTTATCCCCAAAAGGAAAACAAAAAACAAAAAGAGAAAATTACAAGAACCTTTTGGGTCAACATGGAAGAGACATAGGGCATCTCTACGCTTTTTTTCATCCCTAAAAGGAAAACATAGAACAAAAGGGAAAAAGACAAGGACCTTTTGGGTCAACATGGAAGAGACATAGGGTGTTTCTACACTTTGCATCATCCCCAAAAGGAAAACACAAAACAAATGTGAAAAAGACAATGCATGACAAATAGAAGAAGTGTACAAAGAAAGTGAGAACATCAAACACACATTATAACACACATTATAGGGGAACATGATACACACATGAAAATGAAAAAGGACAAATAAAATGCAAAAAGGCTAGCTAAGAAAATTAAATTCAACCATATAACAAGTCATTCGCCTCCCAATCATGTTCGATGTAATGCGAGGATGGTTGACTATCCAATGGAAGAATTGAAAGTGCCGAACTAGGAGTCATGCAAGGTTCATCACTTGGTCAAGAGGATTTATCATTTAAGCTCATTGTAGATGAAAATAGAGATTTTAGGTCATTGTGCACTTCTTCATCTATTTTTTCTATCGTCACATCATCATCATCATCAAGATTGATGATGATGGGAGGATGAAGGGTGGTTTCCAAGGAAGGATGTATGAAAAGCTATGGATATTGGATTGATTCATTTTTTTGTGATTGTTGCACTGAACTATCTTGTGGTGGGTCAGGAGGAGGGTAGTCATCTATTACTTCTGTCAAAGGAAAAGGTTGATTTTCTTTATTTTCTTCCATGAGAGATTGATGAGCAAGGAGACAATGACAACACCTATGTTCCCTAGCACTACAGTTTCCTTTCATTCTATTTTTGAGTTGTTGAGGTGGAAGAGTGGATTGAGTCATCATAGGTTCTTTTGATTCTAAAGAGGGAAGAATAGGAGAAAATGAAGAGGATGGATCAAGTACTTTATATATAGCTTTGTACACTTGTTTAATTTGAGGAGGCATGATGGGATTGCTTTCACTTTCTCTAGGTCATTTAAACGAGGAAGGTGAAGTGTTTGTTTTTGGTTGGTGAAGGGTTTGTATTGTGTGTTCATGTTCAAACTTAGGTTGAAGCATGGTTTCATTTATGATAGGATTTTTGGAAGTGGATGAGGATGTGTTACGAAGAGACAATTCAACTATTCATTTGGCTTTGAATTTTTCATAGGCTATGAAAAATAAGTCCTTTCAAGGAGTGATGAGTTCCATGGGTTAAGGCTAAAAGGATTCTAAGGAAAAATTACCTTTAGAAGACAATGGATTAAAGCCACCATGGTGTATGGTGAATATCTCATTTCCATGTGGAAACTTCAAACACTTGTGAATGATTGATGAGACTGCTTTCATTGAGTGAAGCCAACGGTGGCCTAGCCACAAACAAAATTGGTTGGATTGTGGAATAATTGAAAATGTTACATTTAAAGTTTTAGGTCCTATATTTAAGGAGAGTACGATTGATTTGATTGTAGGGAATGAAAAACAAGTATATGCCTTAATCCATGCAGTTGGTTTATTATAAGCATCTTGATATAGCTCATGTAATACTAGAAACTCCTCTATAATCACATTCTCACCACAAGTGGGATCTATTAATATCCCATTAGTGGGCTTATCATAGATTCTTCTAGCTATGTAAAGGGGACCATCAGGAACCTTTTGTGGTATGTCCTAAGCAGAAAAAGTGATATTGAGAGATTTATTGGTTTGTCCCTTACGAGGGATAACATCTATCATACCCACAATTTTATCCATAGGTTAACTTAGGTAATAGGTGGAGTTATATCATGTTGCTCAATATTTGTATTAACATTCATTACATCATTTTTTGAAGGTTTAGTAGCCTTAACAAATGAGATATTGTGTTTAGGCATGGGATTGGTGAAAATTTGTAAATTCTGGTTAGAGGGTGCAACAGACTTATTTCCTTGAGCATTAACACCCAGAATGGACAAATGGCATGAATCAATGAGGTCTTGAACTATATTTTTTAGACACTTCCAGTGTTCAGTGTCATGTCCATCTTAGCATTGAAAATGAAAATAAGCATTAAGTTTGAAGGTGGATGGTAATGGATGGATGGGATCAAGTGGTTTAATGGGTGGAAAAGTGAGAATGTGTTGTTGAATTAATTGGTTCATCATGTTATAAAGGGTATTAGGTAAGGGAGTAAATTGTCTCTTCGAGTCCCCATAGTTATAAGGCACCACTGCTTTAATAGCTACCACTTGATTTGTAACTGGTTGGGTTGGTGGTTACAATTGAGGAGGAAAATTGAACTATAAGAAGCCTCTATTTATTTTTCAAAAGTGTTGTGCATTATTTTGGTGTTGCGGTTTAGATTTGTTAGCTCAGTTTGAAGTGGATTTTGAATCACGACTAGAAACTGAGTTGTGATATTCACACAAGGTTGTACAGAAATGCATGAATGAAGGGAATTTCATCATAGTTAATTTATCCTAAAGGTTTGTGTGCAAGTTTTTCATAAAAACCTTTTGTAGATGTGCATCAATAATATTGAAATCAATTTGAGCATACAAGGATTGGTATCATGAGATAAAATTAGTTACTTTTTCATCTATGTTTTGTCTACATCTCATCAAGTCAACCATTGTCTTCTTAGGGGAAATCTGAACTTGAAAGTGACTTATGAAATAATCCACTAATTCATTGAAGGAGCAGATGGAATGATTGGGAAAGTTGGAAAACAACTCTTAGAATGCATATCTTTCAAATTCCTTGGAAAAGGTTTAGCTAAAAGTTTATCATCAAGGAAAAAATCACTGCATAAAGTTGTATAAGCATTAACATGGTTGATAGAGTCTCCTTTACCTCTGTATTTCTCAAACCAAGGCATTTCTATCCCTTGTGGCATTATGGTATGCAATATTTCTAAGGATAAGGGGCTGCTATGGACATGATATGTGGGTGGAGCGGTTTGGCCTTGGCTAATGGTGGAAATTTTTTGTTGCATGGATGAAACAGTGTTAAGAAGTTTTGTAAAAATAGGGTCGGGGTAAGTGGGTTGAGTTGGAAGGGAAAATGGTGATGGTGTGTAGGTGATGTTAGGGGAAATGAAAGGAATACTAAGGGATGTGAAGGTGGTGGAGGGGACTTGTGATTCCATAAGAGAACTAGGAATGCTAGTTGGAATTGGGAAAGAAGTAGCTGCATAATTAACCTGGTGCATAGTTGTGGTGACTTTGGTATAAGCTGGTATGGATGCTATGGTTGAAGGGGGAGGAACGTGAGGTCCTCCTTGGCTTACAAGAATTTTTGCAGAGGGTGATCCCATAATAGTGGTTTACAATTTTTGGCCAAACTAGACACTGAAATTATTATTTTTAACTAAATCTTCACATTCGAGCACCTATAGAGGCTAAAATATGAGGAATTTGAAGATGGTGCAAACTAGAGTCTCATCAAATTTTGTCTGTACATTCTAAAAAAAAAAAAATCAAAATTTTTGGAATCAAATTGCACTTCCTTTTCCAGCTCTCACGAAAATAGATTTTTTTTAGAAAACAACATTTTTAAAAAGTTATGCACATATAATGCATAACTTTTTTCCATGAAGGATAAAATTCTAATTCTTTCAAATTTAGATTTGTAACTCTAATATCAAACTGGTTAGATAGTTTTTATCAAATATTTTTCCTTAATCAAGTTTCAAAGTTTACAATTGACACATTGTATAACGCGTAACTTTTTTTTTATATGTCAAAATTTAATTTAATTTTTCTTGTTGGGTCAAGGACTTCAATATCTGGTGCAATCATATTTTTCAATTTTTTTTTTTTATAATATTCTATTTTTCCACATGTGAAGAAAAAAGAAATTCATTTTCAATGAAAAACCTATGTTTAATAGAACTTAAAAAACAAATACATAACAAAACCAAAACATATTAAAATTATATTCATTGGATAGCTTGTTCTAAGGAATGCCATAATCATTTAAAATAAATTTTAAATGAATTCATTTGATCCCCCAAAATCTAAATCAAAAGTGATTTTTTATCAACATTTTGATAGGGGTAAAGGAGACGCATTTATAAGTATGGTTTAAAACTAGAGAGATTCTATCCAAGGGGGTTTGATCTAAGGTGATTTGATCAAACCCTCTTCAATTGGAATCCTGAAAATGGAACTTTTTAAGGCTTAAATCATTATATTTTCTAAAAATATGTGATTTCAGCTAAAATTCATTCCTCTCAGGAATTGTAAACAACTATTATGACAACACCCTAGATTGGGTATTAGAAGAGGCATGATTATTGTAAATCTTGAAAATTATCTTCATCACTTGTAGGCCATCATCAATTTCAATCAAATGATGAAGATTTTTGATTGCAGGTATGGCATTGGTAAAAATGTTTTCAAGTGACAAGTCTTGTTATAAATGTGCAAAATCCTCCTAAATATTAATGACCTTTTGTTATGAGAGAGAGTTGTTTTGTGTCTCAACAATCATTGGATGGAAAGTTAAAGGCATAGAAGTGGTATTGTCAATGCTTAGTGCACTATTTTCCATACTAGGAGTAGAAGCTCTTGATATCCCAAGGTCAACAATGAAAGTGCTATCATAGGAAGCCATGAGTCTAGAACTTTGTATCACTAGAGTATTATCATTGGGGTACCAAACATCCATACAAGTACCACAAAGGTTGGGGTGAAATCAAATGAAAGGTAATCTAAGATTTCTAGCTGTAATTTATAACATAAATTCTACTAACTATAATAGAGAAGTAACTACATAAACCATAAATGCTGGAAAATGCCACAAAAATTTCATAAATGTTGTTTAAAAAGTATAGAGGGACTGATTCAGCCAAGGTGGTGAATGAGTCCTAGTATGATATTTTTTTTGTGTTTTTCAAAAAAATAAAATTATTCTAATGCTTTTCAGAATGCAATGAAGGATGCAAAATGCAGTTTTTCAATTTTTTGAATGATATGCAATGCAAAATTGAAATCTACACAAAGCTTTGCTTAGTGCAATATGAGAAATCCTAGAATGTAAAAATAAAACAATATCCTAATTGAATGTTAATGAAAATGTAATATAAGAGTCAATATGTGAATGAAATCATAAATGCAAAGTGTTAAAAATGTAGGTTTGCCAAAATGAACTATAGATTTTTGGCACCAATTCACTTCTCTAGCTCTTCTAAGGTTTTTCACCTAGAAGGAGAGAGGTAGCATGAAAAATGCTAAAGGGTTAATTCAAATTATGTTATGTGTAATGTTATTATGGTTAAATGAAATGAAATAAATTGAATTAAGTGATCTATATGACCGAATTTGAATGCAAAACTCAAATTTATGCTATGTTATAAAAACATGTTGTGATATGCAAACAATGAACTAAATGATGAATTAATGCATAACAGAAAGAAATGGGATTAAAAAAAGTGCACCTAGGAAAAAATTGAGGAATCTAGAATTTTTTGAATGGTGTTTGAAGTTATTGATAATCAATAGTGGGGCTCATTCACCCAGGGTGGCAAATTAGTCTTGCTATTAGTGAAATCTGTTAGGAACCAGTTCCTGACTATCGAGATCCAAAATCTAACAAAATATAGATTTTCAGTCTTAAGGTGGGACTCATTCACCACTAGTGGTGAATTAGTCCTCTTCCAAAATTCTAAGAAATTAGGAGACAACTCTGCAACACTAGATTTGGAAATTTTTGCTTGTCGGGTTGGCAAAGTTAATTATGCAAGAAATAGAAAAAAAACCTTCTCCAAGCTTGGAATGTGATTGATTTGACTTGAAGCACCTAGTTGAGTTGTTGAAAAATATTAAACACCTATATGCTTGTTAAATCTACACACAAAATTCTACAAACATGCATGCTAGAGGGGGGAAATGGTTGAGGGTTAGCAAATAGAGATTTTCCTTGGTCAAACCCAACTTTGGTAATCAAACCCTAAATGAAATAATGATATGCAAGAGAATGATAAAATAACAACATACAAATTCTATCAACTTTCCAACCCTTAATGATGCAAATCTAAATTTGTGTCAATGGATGCTCCAAAATGCTTGAATAATGCTTGATTTGATGTTCTAAGGTGCTTGAATGATTAAATGTGATGTGAGATGTTGGAATATGAATACTTGAATGAATAGGGTTTAAAATGGACGTAAAAATGCTTCTTTATACAGTTTGTCCCTTAGTAATCCATTCATACCTCATCACATGCCAACATCAAGTGATTTTGAGTAAAAAACTAAAAGGAATTTTGAAATATTTTGAATTTGGAGCCAAGGGGCATTCATTCGCCACCCATGGCGAATGGGTGCCACTTGGGACCTAAAAATGGGTGTTGGGTATTATCTTGTATTTAATGTTATTTGTTGGGTTTGCATTCAAAAATACACTTAATTAGAGCATATAAGGGCATAAAGAGGTAAAATAAAGCATGAAATCTCTTTATAGGACTTTACAACACTTCAAAATAAGACTTGATTAGTAATGAAAAAGTGATTGTTAGGTGATTTGTGATGAATAGAGTCTAGAAGAGTGTATAAATGTCTTACAACACTTCACAACCCCTTCACAAAGACGTCATTATTTGAAATTTAGTACATAAATATGCATGTACAAGCCATGTTACAACATAAAATCAGAGCAAAATAGATCAAACATTATGAAACAAGACCTAAAAGGAAATAAAAATGACAAGGGGCCATTTTTCTATTGCACAACCACAATTTCTCTTCCATTTTGATGCAAAACAAACTTTATTTTTATCTTTTTCAACTCTCTTTGTGTCATTCGTCTAGTTCTATGTGCTTTGGAGATTGATGATAGCTTTGAGCTCTTTAATCAAAACATTACAGAAATGAACATACTGACCCCAAATCCATAGATCCCTTATATGTTTGGTCTATTTCTTTATAGGGGGGAAACTCCCTTTATTTTGTTTTCTCTTTTGTTCGCATGGCACGATCTTACTTGGAAACATATGACTTGTCATAGGGATTTCCAAGATTGGCTTTCATGTCTTGTTTTCTTTTGGCATCTTCTTTCCTTCGCTACTTTAATGTAATTTCTCACAAAATAGTGTGTAGAAATTCCTTTAAAGTGGGGGGCATACATTGCCATCGATTCATTTGCATTCTTGGTTCCTAGTGTAGCATTGTCATCCATATGATGAGTTCATCACTTTGAGGATGCCATTGGGTGTGATTCCCTTCATAAGTGCGATCTATCGTAGCATATTGCATTCCTCTTGGTGGCCTAATGCAATGCACTATGTCCCCTAAGTTGTGAATATTTTATTCTTTGATTGGTCCTCTCTTGGAGGCATTACACACAATGTTCCCTAAGTGACTGACCTTGCATGAACTTAACAAGACTCCTTTGAACAAATTTCTAAATTTTACATTTTCCACATTTTCCACCTTGCATAACACAACTTGCATGCATGTGGTAGCTTCCTCTTTATTCATTAGTTCTAATCATATGAAGCTTTTCTAGTCTCATGAAGCATGAACTGACATTTTCTCTTTGTGGCACTTTGTTAAAGTTATCAGGAGGTATAACTTTGATATGGTTGAGCATGAAAACCATATAGTAGCACAAATTTCCCCATAGCCACCTTTTTGTTTGTGAGTGCATACCAACTAGTGTATGTTTCTCACCTTTTCGCCCTTCTCACCTAGTGGACCACCATGAGTTCTATTGCCCCAGAGTGAATATGCATTCTCTTTTTCAAAAAATCATCTTAGATCTAATCCACAACTAGTTGGATAGACGATCAAAGCTTTATTTGACTTATCTTCATACATTTCAACACTTGTGTGTTCCTTTGTTCTTATTTTTAGTTTTCCATGGAATCTTCATCCTGGGTGTTTGATCATCCTTCTTGATCATTGTCATTCCATCTTACTAACATAAGTAGATTTGAACCCTCCACTCAATATGCATGGCTACATTAATGTGAGTTTGAAGCAAGTTCATCCTCTCACTAAAGTGGGGGCTAAATGTGTTGTAGAAAAAAGGAACCTTGTCATTTTCATGGCCTTTTAGGTCTCTCTTCATGATGTTTGGTCCATTTTTCTTTGATTTTATGTTGTAATGAGGCTTTAACATACATATTTAGGTCCTTGAAATTCAAATTATGGCATATTGTACAGGTGTTGTGAAGTGTTGTAAAACATTTCTACACTCTTCTAGACACTATTCATTACAATTCACCTAAAAATCACCATTTCATTACTTATCAAGTCCTATTTTGAAGTGTTGTAAAGTCTTGTAACAAGATTCCACACTTTTCTAGGCATAATTTCACTATTTACACCTTTCTTATGCTTTATTTGACCCCTTTATGCTCCTATAGGTCTTAATTAAAGGTATTTGCAGGACCATCATGGAAGAAATAGGCCTTAAGTGGAAAAAAAATTAGAAAAATCAAAGTTAGGAAACTTGACATAAAAATTTGAATAAGTTATCTATATTATTTCAAAAATATGTAAGAATAGAATCTATAGCAAATTGAATGTAGTTTCTAAACTACTAGGTTTTTTTAAAGAAAATAGAAATCTATTCAGTGAAAATTTCAAATTTCAATGCAGTGGTACTTAAATTTCAGGAAAAAATAAGTAGGTGTCTGTCTAACCACCCTAGCCACAATAAAATGATAATATTTTTTTATAATATTTTAGATATAAGTGGAGGAGTCATGCCCGATGTAATGCATATTTTTATGTAAATTTTTTCCAAGTAAATAATTAATTATTATTTTTTTATCACAAATTTTAAAAAAATATAAAAACTCTTATGTCTAACCACCTTAACTTGGTCAAAACTTTGTGAAATTCAATTTTATTTTTTTAATCCTATAGTGTGCAAAGCATAGAATGTGATGCATGTTTTGGATTAAAAAAATGTGATACCATTTGAAAGCTATAGATGTTTTTCAATGATCCTTTCAATCAGGACTTTGGTCGTAATTTGAATAGAAAATGAATAATAACTACTTATTAAACTCAAAGTAGAGCATAATTTATATCGGTGGAAAGCTAAGAATCTCATTAAAAAACCCTTTTAATTTCATCAATTTTGGGTAAAAAAATAGTCGTCAGCCACATACCCATCATATTGCCACTTTTTGGCCCATCATGATCTTGCGCATACCCTTAAGTGTATTTTTGAATGTAAACCTAAGAAACAACATTAAATGTTACTTTATCCCCAACCCCCACTTTCAAGCTTGAGGTAGGAACCATTCGCCATGGGTGGCAAATGAGTCCTCCTTGGCTCCAAATTCAAAAAAAATCAAATTTCCTTTTGGATTTTTATTCAAAATCATGGATTACTAAGGCAAAAGAATGTGTAAATAAGTTTTTTAACATCCATTTCAACCCCCATAAACATCAATTCATCAATTTCACTAATTCATCCACTTATTCAATAATTCAAGCACCTTTCGTCATCAGATCAAGCACAAATCAAACATTTTGGAGTAGCCATTGACATCACTTCATATTTTATTCAACAAGAGTTTGGTAAGTTGATAGCATTTGCATGTTATTTATTTATCATTCTCTTTCATTTCATAATTTCAATAAGGCTTTGATTACCAAGTTTGACCAAGGAAAACCCATATTCTCTAACCCTCAACCATTTCCCCCCTCTTGCATGTGTATTTACAAACCTCCATATGCAAATTTAACAACCATTTAGGTGTTAAAAAGTGGTCAACAAGTCAACAAGGTGATTCAATTCAAATCATCCTCATTTCAAGCTTGGAGAAGACATTCCATCTATTTTCTATAAAACTAACTTCATCATCTTGACAAGCAGACAACTTTAAATATGGGGTTGTAAAATTGTTCCCTAATTTCTTAGAATTTTGGGAGAGGAATGATTCACCATTAGTGGTGAATGAGTCCCACTTTAAGGATGGAAATCTAGGTTTTGTCGCATTCTAGATCCTGACACTCAAAAACCAGTTTTCGACAGTTTTCATCAGAAGCAAGACTGATTCACCATTAGTGGTGAATGAGTCCCACTGGTGAATTTTTGTGATTCTATACAACATTCAAAAGATTCCATATTCTCCATTCTATGCCCAGGTGCAATATGATTCAGATCATTTCTTTTCTATTTTGCATTTGTTCATTCTTAGTTCTTGTTTGAATTACATTTTGTTATTTTCAACATTGCATAATTCTTAGGTTTTGCATGCATAATCAGTCATATAGATCATTCAATTACATTCATATCATTCCATCTAGTCTAAATAATATCACGCATTGCATAATTTGAGTGAACCTAGCTAGATATTTTTCGTGTGGTTTATCTCTCTCCTTTTAGGTGAAACATGCTAAGAGTGCAAGAGTAGCTTAGAATCCCTACCAAAAAATATATGGTTCATAATTAAATACATTTTATAATGCCAAATTAAGGGAAGATGGGTTCATTAAGTTTAGAAAATCATGAAAGTCCTTTACAACACCTTTACAACACCTTTACAAGACATTGTTAAGTGCATTTGAAAGGGTCCAAGACCTAGTGTGGATGCTAAAAACACCTCTCAACACTAAATGAAGGATTCATTAAGTGCAATTTATCATCAATCATTCGCCAAATCAACAAATTTTTCTTTTTTCTATGGTACAATTGTCAAATAAGTTATCTCTTCCATCTATTTCTATCACGGGTTTCTAATAAATCAATGTATTTTCAAATTCATTCAAACCATTCATGAATCTATATATTTTTTCATTATCATGAATCACTTGCTCGATATGTATATCTTTTGGTATAGTAGGTATTACTAGGATTTCAAGTTCTAGCTCATTTTAATGCGACAAATATGAAAGCATTTACTCTAGTTTTTTCACTTCTATCCACCTAATCAATGCCAATAGCATCAAATAGTTCCATAATATCTGAGAAAAATTTCTTGTATGATATTAGCTTCTTCTCTTTGATTGCGTACATTATTTTTACTAATTGCACTATTAGTTATGAATCCCACATATTCTTAATCATTTGATTCCATTATTGTGAGAAATATTTAACCCCAATATGAGGGAATTTCATACTTTGTTCTATTTTTTATGCATCAAAAATCTATTGTAAATGAGAACTTGAATGTTTCCTCATATAAAAACACTAGGAAAGTACCTACAATAGCACCTTCTTATGAGAAAGATCCATAAAAATTTAGTCTAAAAATCCTTAATCTATTTTTAATAGTATGGGACAAAATAAGAGAATTTGTTTCAATCTTTATTTCTTCACAATATCATATCTGGTGGTCAATAAATACATCAAACAAAATTTATGTCCATAGAGTATTTGTAGTGGTCCTCAATATTATCAATGATTCTTTTCTCTCTATCCAACTTCACTTTTTGAATGTGTAAAGGAATAATGGAATAAGAAATATCTATTTGTATGCCCCCAATAATAGATACTACCCACTTCCTTGACAACAAAAAACCCCACTTAGACTAGAAATCCATAATTATAATATCCATCAAAACATTATTTTCAAGGTTGGTAGTTTGTTGGTGATCAAAACTATTAATCCCAAATTCCTACCTACTTTGACAACCTTCCAAGTACTAGGGGTGCCAAACTTGGAAAATTACCATAAACCTATATTCATGTTGGGTGGCTAAGGACCAATGGTTGAGTTTGGTAAGACCTCTTTCTCTTCTAGCTCTACAACACCAAGGGGGCTATTATATAAGATTCCCAATTATTGAAATCTTTGAAACACTACACATACCTTACAACAAACTATACCCACTATATAGTGTATCCCAATACTTGTGTCACAATTCACAAACATCTCCTCAAAAACACTTGTGAACTAAAAATATAGGAGTGAAACATGCACATAGAACTAAATTTAAACACCAAACCACAAGACCATATATTAAAAAATGGAGGAATACGTAGAATTCTCCCAATAGACTTCAATGCAACTTCTACGAACATAACCTTTCAACAACTTGTGCAAACTATAAATTTCTTTCAACAAGATATGCTTCATCAAGATCAAGAGGAAAGAAAATGGAACAAAATATATAACATCCAAAAACATATCTCCATCATCACTAATACTTCTAATCCTCATCTTAATATATCATTATGAAACCAACTTTGCTGACAAAAACAATACTTAATACCTCTTTGAATAGAATTATACAAGGCATTTCATCCAACCATGAACTTTAGTAACATCATCATACATCAAATTTAGCTCAAACTAAATGTTTTTAATAATGATAACCAATTCCAAGAAACATGTACTATAACACCAAAATCAATGACAACCAATACAATCAATCTTCCCTAATCCTCAAGTGTATACAATAATGATAACCACAAACAATAAACCAAGTGTTGTCATTAACTAGTGTCAACAATCTCACAAAAATATGTATCAATTTCACCAAGTGTTGATATCAATGAAAACCAACAATAAGTGTTGACACTAATGACAACCACTACCAAAAATCTTGCACAAATTTCGTTAAGTATTGACATAAATTATAACCACTTCCAACAATCCCCCTCCTTTGGAATTGATGGAAACACACAACTTCTCACTCTCCCCCTTTGACAACAAGGAAAAAGGGCCACACATACCTATATAAAACAATAGAACATACTCTAACTTGAGGAACAAAGAGAAAATATCTTGAATTGAATAACAACACAAACACCCCCTTTTATCAAAACTTCTTTTACTCAAAAATCCCTCTTACTACCAACTCATCTTGAGAACTAGCACACATAAATCCAAGAGAAAAATGATATGACATGAATTTCTCCCCCTAGAAAGATGCACCATTTATCCATCTAGCTAGAATGAGGGGAAATAGCCTCTAGCTTCTGCTAGGGATACTCAAAAGTATCCTTTGAAAGTGCCTTTATGAAGATATTTGCAATCTTATCCTTGGTAGGCACATGCTCCAATATTACTTCATTTTTTACAACCTTCTCTCTCATAAAGTGATACCAAATAGAGACATGCTTATTTTTTGAATGCATTGTAGTAGATTCTTAGAAATATTAATTGTACTAGTATTATCACACAATATAGGAATTGTTTCATCACATGCCAACTTTACATCCTTCAAATTCCACTTCATCAAAACTACCTGAGTGTAGAAAGATGC
This sequence comes from Sequoia sempervirens, assembly GCA_007258455.2. Taxonomy (NCBI): domain Eukaryota; kingdom Viridiplantae; phylum Streptophyta; class Pinopsida; order Cupressales; family Cupressaceae; genus Sequoia; species Sequoia sempervirens. The sequence continues at coordinate 412,690,840 of VDFB02270651.1, read as the reverse complement.
TACAGTAATGTATTCTACTTATGCTATGGATACTTGGATGTTAAGTCATGTTTCATACTGAACCAAGAGACTAGTGGAAGTACATTCTTTATGTGCCATATTATTGCGTTTGGATCACATATTGTTGCACTATGAAATAAAGTTGCTCCCCTTCATTTTAGATCTTCACTTTAGTTACTATCCTTGGAATAGAGACCCTTTTTAACCTTATCTCTTTTGTTACTATCATCTGATTCTTTATAGGGAAATTTAGATGAAAAATGATCAACCCTTCTACAATTGAAACATTTGAAAGGTAACTTTGCTTTATATGTATCAGTGCCTTTCTTCAATTTTCCAACAAAATTTTCTTCAACTTCATCAAAGTCATCATTCTGATCGGTAGCTTCATCTTCAATATTTTTTTAGCTTTGAATTTAGCTTTCTATTTTTGGAACATTCTTATAAAAATATATCATTTTAAAGGCACTATGAGTATCAATCATTTCATCAATTGAGTATTGATACAAGTCCTTAGATTCTTCAATAGTAGACACTTTATGACTAAGATTTTGGGAGAGATATCAAAACCTTCTTCATAATTTTATTTTCTTTTACTTCTGCACCAAGGCTAGTGATGCTAGAAACAACTTCATACACCTAGCTAGAGCATATAACTTACAACATATTCATCCTTGTTCATCTCAAAGTCTCAAATATTCTTAATGATATGCATCTCGTCTTGGTTCAAATCAGTAACTCCTTCATAGATGTTTCTAAGCTTTTAGAAAACCTCCTTAATAGAACTACAATTCATCACCTTAAAAAGTTCTAAATCCACCTATCCACACAATACAACATTCTTAGCCTTGGCATTGCATTCACATAACTTGTTTTTAGTTGGGTCAACTAGAGGAGCAGTAGGAGAAACATATCTATCCTAGACTGATTTCCACTCACCAAACCCTAGAGAGTTTAGGTGGCCTTCCATTCTCAATTTCTAGAAGTCATAATTAGTCCCTTCTAACCTAGGACCATTGTTAAACCATCATGTGCCATCCCATATCTTTGCCTCAAGTTATTAAGCTTCTTCAGAGGAACTTGGATTTTCCACCAATTTTTGAACACACTAGATAATGAGAGGAGGGTGAAGTAGTATATAACAAAAAATACACCCCTTTAGAAATTAAGACATTCAACACAATTGAAACTCTTTAACCAAACTAGAAACTCTTTAGTAGTATTGAAAGATATAGCAGTTTAACTACGAAAGAAGTTCAACAACCCTCATCAATGAATGACATAGTAATTCTACTTCTTACAAGATCATCATGAAAGAAAGATTTAGAAGAGGAAAAAAATGCACAAGAGAACACTATATTTACATGGAAAACATGAAAATGAAAAACCACAGTGAAAATTAACTCACAATATAAAGGCTCACTGCTAAAAAGGACTTGCAAACTAAGGCACACTACCTTAGAGAAAGATACAAAAGGAATTGCACAACTGAAGCTAGCACAACTTTAGGGGAAAGATACAAGGCCCTGATAAGATTCACTATCTCAGATTAGGATACAAATATTCTATAATGAATTATAATATTTTCAACACATCACTTTATTGATTGACGCATTCAAGCACATCTAATCTTTGTTTCAAAAACTTTCACACTTTTTTTGTTGGATATTTAATGTATTTAACATTCACACTTCTTCCCACTTATTCAAGTTTCCATACCTCTTACATCTAAAATTTTCTTGCATTTATATCCACTACAAGACCTCAAAATATTAATTAGGTCGACAAGAGAGAATACAAATAATAAATTCAATAGCTCGGCCACACAAACATAATGTGGTCTTACCCAAAAGATAGAGAGGAAAAAATTTGTTTTATCACATCTTCATATGCGATCCAAAACAATTCACACACTAGTTCACATTAACCTAAGTCAACAACAAGTAAATGTGTAGATGAAACATGAAGCACATAACTAGTCGACTCAAAAACCTACCTCTAATTGAATTAACATAATTTTGTCCCCAACAAGATAGGTTTGGACCTAAATCCATCATAACACATCTTCATATGCTAGCATAAACCTCGAAGAACATAGTGCAAACAAAGGAACAAGCCTTGTCATCCAGATATCCACAAATAACCCAACAAGCTAACTCAAGACACAATGCAACACCAAAGAGGCCAATCAAAAATGTGTAGATCATATGGGGATGTTCCATGACATTGGATAAAAACTTCCAAAAACTTTTTTCATAGTTTCATACCACTAATAACCACTGAAAACCAAATGAGAAGATAATACTTTATCCCAAAAGCATAAAAAACACATTCATGAGGTATGAAATTAATAGATCAGCTTTCCAACCACTTCAACACATGAAATTGGAACTAGGATATGGCAAAAACATTGATAACATATTCACCAAGTTGTAGGATCAAAGACATTAATATGAAAAAATGTGGATCATTTTCTAGACTAGTTCAGTCATCCAACAGCATTGCCAACCTTTTGTAATTCCCAAAAATATCCTCAACAACATTGGTGACCTAAAAAGATAGGAGTGAATCATACATATAAAAATAACTTTGAATCCCAAACTGTAAGACCATATCTTCAACAATGGGGGAATGTAGAGCATTCTCCCAAGAAGACTTCGATGCAACTTTTTGGAACATAACCTTTCAACAACTTGCAGAGAGTAGAACTTTATTTTAGAAACATATGATTGATTATGAGAAATAGGAGAGAGCATGGAATATACTATATAACATCAACAACATCTCTTCATTATCAGTAATACTTCTAATCCTTATCTTAATATATCATTATGAAACCAATTTTGTTGACCACAATAATACTTAATAGTTCTTTGAATTACATTAGACAGGGCATGAAATCCAACCATAAACTTGGACAACACCATCATACATCAATGTTAGCTCAAACTGAATATTGTCAACAATGACAACCAATACAAGGCATGACATCCAACCATAAAATTTGGCAACACCATCATACATGAATGTTATGTCAAACTGTATGTTGTTAATAATTACAAAAAATTACTAGAAAATAGTACTACAATAATGACATCAATAATAACCAATGCTATCAATCTTCCTTACTTCTCAAGTGCAAACAACAATGACAACCACAAAAAATTCACCAAGTGTTGTCATCAACTAATGCCAACAGTCTCACAAAAATATGTATCAATCTCACCAAGTGTTTAAATAAATAATAACCAACCAACAATTAGTATTGACATCAATGACAATCACTTCCAACAATCATTCACAAATTTCATCAATTGTTGACATCAATGTCAACCACTTCCAACACTTTTATTGTTTTTGATGGTAGTTATTTGATATATTTTCTTATTGGTCACATCTCTTTGATGATCTCTTTTGAAATCTATCCCCCATTTGTATTCTCCATCCATTTGGTTCTTAACCCCCTCCCATAGGGTTATTTCCATTAGGATAGTTCCTTAAAGCTTTATATCTTCATTGATTATCTAGTCCTTTTCTTATGTCTAATTAATTTTTTTAAAAAATTGGGTGTTAATTTCCTTTATATTAGCTAACCAGAGTCTTGGAAACAAAACCATTGTTATCACGAAAATAGGGGAAACACATATCGTATTTATGAGCCCCAAGTACTTTATGAGTGTTATAGTTTATACCCTAGACTTAGTCATATAAAGGTAACACCAATAGGTTCAAGCAAAGAATTGACTAGTCACTTATAAATTCATAGAATGATAGATAACATCATATGTATGATTTCAATAATCATTATAATAATCATATAAAAAAAGTACATTTATACATATCTTCCCCTATACTCTTCTTGTCTCTTTCCTTTTTTACAGATAATCCTACAATCAAAGATCTTGGCACCCTAGGGTCTTTCTAGCCCTTGTAGGATTTTTTACCTAAAAGGGGAATGATGGGAAAAAATTCAATGTATACATTCAAGGATTGATGTGATATGGGTGCAATATGCCTAGATAAGATGAACTAAATGTAGAGAACCAATTAAATAAATCAATTATTGAATGTAAACTAGGAAATGCAAAGTGCTGGAACATAATGTTGTATGCAAAAAGACCTAGAAAGATGAATAGAAATGCAAATAGAACAAAAAAAGTTACAAGATTTAATGTATGCTGTAAACCTGATGGAGCTCAAAACAACTCTGAAAAATAGAAATGTTATCTTTTTGGTAACTGGGACTCATTAGCCACCTTAGAAGTAGTCTAGATCAGGTTTTTGCCTAGAATTCTATTTTTTCCAAAAAGGGTGTTGGAATCTACACTCTAATCGATAGAAACCTTTAGTGGGACTCATTTTCCATCCATGGTGAATTAGTCCCTTTTCTATACTACGAAAGTTGAAGTTTCAAATCGTACTTTATCACATGTACAACACTTCCTAACAAAATCTCAAATGTAATCTTCGAAAAAATCTACAAAACTTCAAATTTTCTTTCTAATGGGGGTTTTCCTTGGTGAAACCCCTAATTTGGTAGTTAAACCTTGAATGGATAAAATCTACATAAAACCCTAGCCTTAAGTGTGTCTAAGACAAGGAAAATCTGAAGTAAGAAAAAAACTCTATTCTAATGTGTTAGAATAAGATAAGTAAATAAAACTTGAATGATGCAAGAATTCAATCCAAGAAACCCTACAACATTTCAAATGAATGTAAATGAAATTAAAACCTTGAATCTAAATATAGAGAGAAAATGGAAGATGGAATCACTTTCAAAAGAAGTCTTAAGGTGTGATTTGTTGGCTACTTGCAACTCCTCAACCTAGATTTCTCGTTGACTCTCCATAGGCATCAAAAATCAACTCTTTGCAATGTTGAATCTTGATGAGAAGTGAGATTGAAGACTTGCAAAAATCCCATCTTACTGTCCAAGAGCTTCAACTTTGTTGTAGAAATGCTAATGAAACTTCTTTTGGAATATTTTGAACACTTGACTTTTGAATTTTCTTTGTAAAAGTGACCTATAAACACATATTTATAGCCATCAATACCTAATTGCTCGTTATTATGACCTAAGAGCCTGACATCCACTGAAAAATTGAATTAAGTTAGTGAGTATCCTACTTGAAATTGAAAATTCCCCCAAAAGGGACTCATTCACCACCCTTGGCAAATGGGTCCCACCAGAGGGGACTCATTCACCAAAGGTCGTGAATAGGTCACACATGAGGTTTTGAGAGGTGGTTTTTTGAGATATGAATATTTTAAGCATTATTTGTTAGGATTTGTATGATTTTTGAATGAATTGGGCCTTTAGATCAAAAATAATGAACATTAGGAGTCTATAAATGCATTTTTTAAGAGGTGATTGGTGCAAGGGTGTCTAAAGTAGGACTAAATTAGGCCACAAATTATACTTTCTACAAAGGATTACAATTTCCATGTCCATAGTTAGCACCCACTTTAGCACCTATATGAATCTACATGCATATGTAAGCTAAAAGACTCCAAACAGTTCACTTTACTTCATAAAAGGATACTCATTCAAAAGATGAGAGAATGAAGCCCCTAGTGTAGTTATCTGCAAAATCAAAACATTAGGAACCACATCCTGCAACATAGATTGACTAGTTCTCCAAAAATCATTTTATCTAACTTCTAGAAATCAAATTCAACAGTACATGTATGCCCCCCCTTGATTTTGCTTGCTATATGTAGGTGGAATCAAGGTAGCAATCTAGCCACATCAAATAAGGAATAATCATATCATAGGGAATTTCCAAGTACCATGCAACATAATGATAGACAATTAATGATGTCGGGTGTGGAATCATGATTCCAAAGCATCAAACACTTTCAAAAACAGAGTTGGCATTTTGAAGAAAAAGTACTCTATTAACCCTTAAGATGGAAAATAAACATATTATAATGAATAAGAGTAAAAAGAATGAAAATAGTTTTTAAAAGAGGTGAAATTAAAGTAATTTGTCACTTACTATTACATTTTACCTTCTTGCAGCTTTAGAGTGATGAGTGAGACAAGAAGATGCCGAGTAGACGGGATTACAAGCCTTCACAACTGGATGTGCTTTGAGACCAGGTGGCACGCAGTGAGTTGTATTATGAAGTAAGTCAATTCTACAACCTTCACTTAGTGATTTTGTAATGATTTAATTATTTTTAATGCATTTATAGGTTAATTTAGGATCTTGGAAATTTTTTTTGCAAAGTGTCCCATTTGTTCACAAAGTGTTCCTTTTATTCACAAATTGTCTCGTTTCTTTGCAAAGTGTCTCATTTCTTCACAAAGTGTCTCATTTCATTGCGAAGTGTCCAAAAAGGGTTCTAAAGTGTCTAGGGTCTCTAAGAAAGTACACTAGAAGAACTTTAGTACACTTGCATGAGGAATAATGTAAAAATTAAAGATATTAGATGAGTTTTTAGAGCATATTATTGTAATTTTGATAGGTACCTACCAGTCGCGGTAGTGGCTAGGAGGAGAAAATTGAGATTTCTAAGAGACCTAGCCCCAACACTATTAGCAGAGGAGATAGACCACCTTCAAGTTGTAGTAATCTATTGGGTGTAGCTTATGCCTCCCATGAGGTACTACGATGCCATGCTGATGGCTCTGAGTGAGTGTCAAGATGCTAATACATGTACATTTGACCTCTCAACCAGGGAGATGACCATTACCCTAGAGGATGTACACCAGATTCTATGAGTTACTATTTAGGGAGAACATGTTCATTTCTGAGGAGATCAGTCATTTCACGAGTAGAAGGCCAACATGTAGTACTCCCTTGATGGACTAGTTCATGATGAGTGTATGAGGGCACAAATCGAGCTACCAATGCTACTATATTCACAAGCCCTAGTGGTGGGATGAATTATGATGCACATGGTGGCAGTGGTACTCAATCCAGATGGATGAGCAACACACCTTGATGGAGAATTAGTTCACTTGATTCACAGGATGGCAGAGTATAGGACGGTCTACACTTTGAGATGTTGTATCTTGAGATATATGTATTATGATCTGGGTTGATTTTTTTTCAGGAGATAGACATATATTACATGCATCATGCCTATCAATTTCCCATGTGCTATAGCTACAAGGTATCCACATGCCTTCAACTATCCTTTATGGCACTTATGGTAGTATGGAGACTTGCATTTGTGGAGAGTGAGATTATACCAACTAGAGGAGGATGAGATCCTTTGGAGACATTATCTACTGACACTAAAATTCTAGATCCCACAAGGGAATTGAGGAGGATGCAGGTAGACACATTTTTGGCTAGTCGACATGACTATGTAGTACATCCTTTCTATTATGGTCGAGTCATGTGGTAGTTTAGATAGGTACAAACACCATCAAGGGTGTGTCCCTTTATCAAGAGATTAGTGCTAAGTGCCCAGAGGCTAGGTGATATCATATGAATCACCATAGACCATGTTGTCTAGAGTGACTCTAATGATTTAAATCATAATCAACTGCCAATCTCCAATATTGATTAGGTTAGTAGCACATATGAGCATGAGGAGTGGTGGTTAGTGCCATGAAAAGCTCCTACATTTTTTATGGATGTCTATATAGGTGATGTAGGACCAGTTCCAGATGAGGGAGATGAGGCAGAGGAAAAGACCAAGGAGGTACGATATAGGGCTGCAAAGTATTCACAGATGTTATAAATGATGTGTATGATGAGGATTCCAATTGTGTATATGATGGTCAAGATGGAGGAGCTACACTTGAGTGAGAGTGATGAGGTAGTAGCTAGAGATCAACATGAGTGAGGAGATCCCTCTCCTATCCATATGATGAGGTCTCAAGTAGTGGTTGTAGTAGGCACTAGTACTCATAGTCATGGACAAGCTAGTAGATCCTCCATCCCCCCTATATAGGATGATATTGATATTGTTCAGTCGACTAGATATATAGGTGATGATATTTAATTTTATGCATGTACTTTAGTGCTTATGCTTTATATATGTATATATATCATGATGATTTTTATTGATTGTGTATTGTCTCTACCTTGTAGGAGTGACTAAGAGACTAGCGAGAGCTCTATCATCAAGTAGATACAAAGATAGTTCCTGCATCTATCAACAAGGAGGAGATGGACCTAGATTATGTGCCACCACCGATCATGGAGGAGGATGTAGAGTCACTAAGACTATTCAGGAGACTATGGGAAGTGTATGAGAGTGTGAGGAGACGACTTCATCATGTCGATACTATAGGACACTCATCCCAAACTCTATCAGAGGTGGAGAGAATTCGGGAAAAGGTATCATGGCTATAGGTAGAGAGGGATTAGATAGTGGAGGAGGGTATGTGCAGGATCATCATGGAAAAAATAGGCCCTTAAGTGGCAAAAAAATCAAAGTTAGGAAACTTAACATAAAAATTTGAATAAGTTATCTATATTATTTAAAAAATATGTAAAAATAAAATCTGTAGAAAATTGAATGTAGTTTCTAAAGTACTAAGTTTGTTTTAAAAAAAAGAAATCTATTTGGTGAAAATTTGAAATTTCAATGCAAGAGTACTTAAATTTTAGGGAAAAATATGTAGGTGTCTATCCGATCACCCTAACCACAATAAAATGATAATATTTTTTATAATATTTTAGAGATAAGTAGAGGACTCATGTCCCAATGTGATGCATATTTTTGTAATTTCTTTGCAAGTAAATAATTAATTATGAATTTTTATTACAACTTTTAAAAAATATAAAAGATCGATTTAACTTTAACTTGGTCAAAACTTCATGAAATTCATTTTTCTTTCTTTAATCCTATAGTATGCAAAGCATATAATGTGATGCATGTTTTGGATTCAAAAAATGTGATATCGTTTGAAAGTTATAGATTTTTTTCAATCAGTCTACCAATCAGGACTTCAGTTGTAATTTTAATAGAAAATGAATAATAATTACTTATTAAATTCAAAGTAAAGCATAATTTATTTTTTTGGAAAGTTGAGAATTTCCTTTAAAAACCCTTTTCATTTCATCAATCTTGGGAAAAAAATGTCTTCAGCCACATACCCATGATATTGCCACTTTTGGGCCTATCATGATCATGCACATACTTAGGAGCAGCATGTGGCCCTAGGGTGGATACAAGGCTTAGATTTTTCACTCACTATTGGTGGATTGTGGTCACGATCACATATGACCATCACCTGACATCCTGGTACTAGATTACAAGGACTAGAGCCTAAGGGATCTAGTTCCCATAGACCTAAATGATATTGTATATTGTGATGAGATGTACATAAAAAATTTGGATATATATGAGCATTTGATGTTTTATGATTTTTTTAAATGTATTAGAATGTTAAATGAAAATGTGATTAATTAAATAACCTTAGTAAGATTACTTAATTAATGTCTTCATGATTTTAAAAAAATTATGTGATCTAAGTAAAACTTATTACAATTTCAATTAGATACAACATGATGATTAAGTATGTTATGCTAAATTAAATATATTTCTAACTTATCATAACACAAAAGAAGAAGTTGAATAGTATGAAACCCAAAGTAATTATAAAATGAACTAAATAATCACTTTAGTGCTGAAGAAATATACATGATTGATTTTTCAAGAATGAAGCAATGAGAAAGCATATAGGATATGGCCTAGTAGGTCTAACAACATTGGTTTATTATTCGTACTATTCAAAGGGACTAGACATAATACTAACACAAATGTGTGGCATTGATAGGTTCTTTAAGGGGTGTTCCATCAAGTTCGGTTAATATGTATGCACCAGACCCAAAAAATTTGCCAACTATATAAGGTCCTAACCAATTAGAACTAAATTTATCGTGTTCATTTGGGTCAACATTGATGTTACACTGATTAGCCAATAAGACTAAGTCACCCTTTTGAAACAATTGAGGGATAACATTAAGGTTGTAATGATTATGTTTCCATTCATAATAAGCTTGAATATGTTCAAAAGTGTTAATGTACTATTCATCAAGCATCTCAAGCTGATGTAATCATTATTTCTTATAATGTGTGTCATCAACAAGTCCTTGAAAACAAATCCTTAGTGTAGGAATTTCTAATTCTAAGGGAATTATTGCTTCACTACCATGGAAAAATTATAAGGTGTGGTCCCTATGGAAGATCAAACACTTGTACGATAAGCTCAAAGTGCATAATACATTTGTGTGTGCCAAACTCGATGATTTTTGTTAACAATTTTCTTCAAGATTTGTTAAAGAAATTTGTTAGTTGACTCAGCTTGAACATTAGATTGCGGGGAATAAGGTGTCAAAAAATGATGTTCGATATTAAAGGTCTTCAAAATTTTCTTCACTTCATTATTCTTAAATGGTGTACCATTATAAAAAACTAATATGGAAGGGAGTCCAAAGAGAGCAATAATGTGTTCTAGGATGAAACGACATATTACCTCAGCTATTCTAGATCAAAGAGGAATGGCCTCTACCCATTTTGGAAAATAATCAGTTGTAGCGATGATAAAGGTATGTCCTGCAGAAGGAGGTGAAAATTTTCCTATAATGCCCAATCCCCAAACTACAAAGGGACATTTTGGAATTTGAGTTGAATTTCAATAGCAAGAGCATGATGCAAATTGCTATGTTCTTGACGTTTATGACATTTGTGAACATAATCAAAGCAATCATGTTCCATGTTGTGCCAATAATTAATACCCAATATAGATAATTTTTTGAACCAATTTTTTCCCTCCAAAATGTTCACCATAGGCACCTTCGTGGGCTTGGTGAAGTGATAGAGGTATCTAAAATTTTTTTAAGCATCAAAGTAAGATAACATTGAATGAATTTTGATATACCACATCACCAAGGATGACATATTTAGATGCAAGATTTTGTAAATAAGCACGAAGGTTTTTGGTTGTTGCTCAGAAAAGATACCATTTTTCAAATAGTTGAATATGGCATCATACCATTCACTCGAGTTTTCCTCATTTGTTATGAAAGCATCTTCTATTTTTTCATCGATTGAAGGTTTCATGAGAGGGTGAATAGTGAATGTGAATTTTTTTGAAAGATTCTGAGGGGATATAAGAGAGGCCGATGTTAGTGTAATTAATATTTAATTACACTTGCATAGCTTTACTTAGGTAATATTTAATTCCTAGGTTTATTATTCTCATCCTTATCTTGTTGAGCTATCTTGTTGCTCAAGATAAGATTAGGGCTATGCATCTTTGTTTTTATAAAGCAAATCATATCTTGTAATTATTTTCTTGAATAATAAATTATGTTGCACATATTTTTGCAATAGCTTTGCTTTTTCTATTTTTCTCTTTTGTGGAAAGATTTTCTAGTTTGCATTTCAGATATTTGTTTCTAACATGGTATCAAAGCCTTGATTTGTAACCCCTTCTCAGATTTTTAAGAAAATCATTGTAGAGTTTGTTCGGGAATCCTCAAGGGTTTCATGTCTTAAGTATATTTTTGGAGTGTTTTGGATCAGATCGAGTATCTCCATTGGATTTAGAGTGCTAGAAAAAGTCACGATTGACTTTTATTTCATCAAAATTTTATCAAGGGTTTGATGCAAGTCATTTTTATTGGAGCCATTTTTTATTTTTGCCTCAGAAATCCAACTTTCATTCAGTTGTAGGAAAAACGATTTATAGGTTTTGTATCAAGGGTCAAAATCCAATCTCGGTATATTTTGGATTTTTTATATCTTTCACAAATATGGAGAAAACTGATGTACAAAAGTCAGCACACATCATTTTTCCTCTTGGCTGAACATTTTAAAAAATTAGTTTTTCATCTTCTGCTTGCTGGATCAAAAAATGATTTCTGCGTTTTCTTCTTAGTATCAAAATATTTCTCAATTTTTCTTATTGTTTACAAACAGTGAATAAATTTTGTAGAAATCAAATCAGAAGTAAACTTTTTTTTGCTAGAAAACCTGTTTCCTGTAAGCTAAATTCAACTTTTTTGAAAAATTCATAATTTTTGGCCATGATGTCCATTTTTGGCAAACGAGATATCGACGGAAAGCTAGTTTCAAGCACTTTGCATTGGTGTTGTCCATTTTTCTAGATTTAGTCCTCTACACAAATTTGAGGTCAATTTTAATCATGGAGGCAAATGTGAACATTGGTTTGTGCATGCAATCTATTTTGTTTTCATGCACTATGTTTGCATTTTATTTTTAGTTTATGCATGTTTAGCATTCTCTCCTTTTACAATCATTGGGTTATTGTAATAAATGAACTAAGATAAAGTTCCATCAGGGGGGTTTCTTGCATAATAAATCTAATTAGAGTGTAGTTTTCACTTTGATCTCCATCTTGTTTTGATGGCAACTCGCATGGGTTATCTGGTTTCCTAGTTTCTTTTGGCCACCATCTCATCTTAACTTGACACATATTAGATGCACATTGTTTCACACTTCAATTGAGAGATTATGGTTATTGATCTGCATTGGTTCGAATCCTTCTTAGTTTGAGGGCCATGTTTTTATGGTTGATCTTCCAGAGTCTTTATGGTACTCCTTCCCATAGAAGAGTTTTACTCTCAGTTTGGCATCGATATTGAGATACACGGTTTCCAGATTCTGTCATCATTTCATCTACTATTGCTTCATAGATTACAAGGTTGTTTGAGTTTGTGAGTTTTCCAGTGTTCCATGGCATTGGGTCTGTTGTCACATTATTATGAGTCCATTTTTTGTTTTAGTTGTAGACAAAAGTATCTTTCCTTGGTTGTCAAATTGTGGTTCCAATGTTACTCCACGGTGTTCTTCTAATACTTCTTTGCAGTAGTCATCTCATTGTAGGGGGGTTTTGTCCCATTGGTTTTTCCTTCTCTACTTCATTATTGCATTTTTACTTAGGTACCTGATCGGGCCTTGTTGCCAAGACCCATCCATACTTTCTTGCATTCATCTTAGTTTTAGGTGCATGCTTTTTTAGTCTCCCTAAGTTGCACTTATGGGAGGGTGTTAGTGTAATTAATATTTAATTACACTTGCATAACTTTACTTAGGTAATATTTAATTCCTAGGCTTATTATTCTCATCCTTAATTTGTTGAGCTATCTTGTTGCTCAAGATAAGATTAGGATTATCCATCTTTAATATTATAAAGAAAATAATATCTTCTAATTATTTTCCTGAATAATATTATGTTGCACATCTTTTTGCAATAGCTCTGATTTTTCTATTTTTCTCTTCTATGGAAGGATTTTCTGGTTTGCATTTCAGATCTTGGTTTCTAACAGCCGCACCTTGCCATTGCATCTATAAGCCTATTATCTTTTTGTAGGATGTTATCAATGGTAAATGTCTAAAAATTCTCTAACAAGTGCATGATAAGATCTTTGTATTTGGATAATTTTTCATGTTTAGCTTGATATGTCTCATTGATTTGTTTAATGACTAATTACAAGTCACCATAGATCTTAATATCTTTGATAGACATGACTAAAGTAGCATGTAACCCAGCAATTAACACCTCATATTTAGCCATGTTATTTGTACATAGAAAATTTAATTGATATGACAAGGGAATAGAATTTCCTATAGGTGGGATCAATATAACTCCAACACTAGAGCCTGTTCTACACTTAGATCCATCGAAATATAGTTCCCATGTGTTAGTTTCCAGAGGCAACACACTATCATCAAGAAAAGAATCATTGCTAGGTTTAATGCTAGAGGAGAAGGAGTGACAGGTAAGTGGTCGGTCAAGGCTTGGCCTTTGATTTCTTTTTGGGAAACAAACTTTAGGTCAAACTTGGTCAACAACATTACCCATTTAACGAGATGTCTTGAAAAGTCTATTTTATTGAAAATGTGTTTGAGAGGATCAAATTTTGTCATGACTTGTATTTCAACATTTAATAAATAATGTCGCAACTTACTAGTTGAAAATACAAGAGGAAAACATTGTTTTTCAATTGGTGTGTACCGAGTTTCATAATCAATTAAATTTTGACTAATGTAATAAACAAGATGTTCTTTTACATTATCACCTTGTTAAGCCAATAATGTTGCAAGTGCATGGGCTGATGCGGCTATGTAAAGGATGAATGATTTGTTTCGCATAGTAGGTTGTAAAACAAGTGGAGTTGCAATGTATGCCTTCAAAATCTCAAAGGCCTATTTACAATCCCCATTCCAATCAAAATGTACATCCTTCTTGAAGAGATGTGTGAAAGGTAATGTTCGATCAGCTAAGGAGGTGACAAAACAAAGGATGGCTTGAATTTTCCCTTGCAATGTGCAAATTTGAGAAATATTTCTAAGAGGTGGCATGTTAATTATAGCATCAATTTTCTTTGTTCCCACCTCAATTCATCTGTGAGATATGATAAAACCTAATAGTTTTCCACTATCTAATCCAAACACACACTTTTTTAGATTGAGTCTCATGTTGTATTTACACATTTATTTAAATATTTGTCAAAGGAAACTCACATTTTCTTGTCATGTTAAGTATTTGGAGAGGATGTCATCAACATAATCTTCAAATATTTTGTGTATGTAATCATGGAATATCAATGTCATTTCTCTTTGATAAGTTGTGTCTGCATTCTTTAATCCAAAAGGTATCATAACCCAACAAAACGTTCCCCAAATAGTTGTGAATGTTATCTTGTATAGATCTTGTGGTTTGATGAAGATTTGATTATAACCAGAAAATCTATCCATGAATGACAACAAAACATGTGTAGAAGTTGAATCCATGATCATGTCTATATTAGGAAGAGGAGAATTTTCCATTAAGGATGCTTTATTAAATTCACAAAAGTCTGTGGTTATCCTAATATGATTATGAGGTTTAGCATCGGCAACAATGTTTGAGATCTAAGGAGAATAATCAATAGGTCGAATGTAACCTGCATCAAGGAGTTTTTCTAGTTCTCCTTTAACATGCAAGGCTATCTTAGGGTTCACTTTGTGTATCTTTTGTCGAACAAGCTTAACATTTTCAGTAAAAACAATATTATGCATGACTATTTTTGGGTCTATTCCTAGCATATTGGAATATTTCCAAGAATTTTTTTTAGGAAAATCATGAAGCAAAGTTGTAGTATCCTCTTGTTCCTCATTGTGAAGGAACTTCCCAGTCTTAATAACTTTTTCTTTATCATCAATATCTATTGGTATGTCAATTGTATCTCCTCAGGGGAGTGCATTAGACTTAGGAAATTCAGGGTCATATGGTTGCATGCTCATGTTTGTCTCATTAGTATCAATATCTTTTTGCTTGGTACTTATCATGGCACAAGTAAATTTTCTCTTGGAAGAAGATAGTCTATCAGAATCTCCTAATAGTTGTTTCAAGGCTTCATCATGTTTTATGTACTCCTGGAATAGTGGGGAATCCATATCAAGGAATTCATGATGCTTTAGTGTAAGATTAATTCTCGGTGTACATGTGATGGTGTTGATGTTGAGCGATGGGAGTTGAGTTGCTTTTTTGTGTAAGAAAATAAATACCCCAAACTAGTCTTTGTCTCTTTTCTATGAGGTTCTATAGGGGCACAAATTACTTGTTCATTATTTCCACATCCTTTACCATTATATCCTAATTGTTTCACAAGCTCATAACCCTAACCATAAAGTCTTTCCATTTCTATTGGATCGGGTAGGTGTTGATAATATATCTCATCAAAATTCATTGTGTAAGTTGTATTTTCTGCCAAAGTAGATGAGGTAGATGTTGGGGAGTATTTTTCTGAATTCTCAGTTGTCATAACCAATGATTGTTCTTTTTTTTCATCCTCTTTTCACATGATTATGTATTCATCCATAAACAAAGGTGTGAATTCTAATGTACCCTAATCATCACCTAATAATTTAGAGACTGATTCTTCACCTTTTTTAGTGGTCTCAAGAGGTTCTATGTGAGATGTTGGAATTAAAGCATTAAGAGGACTCATGATTCCATTTAGAAGATATAAGCAACTTTCAGGTGTGGGGTCTAATGCAACTTGATAAATTTTGTTGTTATACACACATTTCATTACTCGATGGAGGGATGAAGGTACCACATTCATCTCATGAATCCATGGCCTTCCCAAAAGAATATTATATGCAAGATCATAGGGTATGACATGAATAGGAGTTTGCAAGGTAACTACTCTTATTGTGATAAGTAAAGTGATTACACCGAGCGGTTGCTTTTTAGTATTGTCAAATCCCCTAATAGATAAAGAATCAGATTTCATTTGTGATTTATCCATCCATAATCTATCTAGGAGCTTCACACTACACACATTAAGTGCAAAGCCATTATCAAGAAGGGTTCTTTTGATGCCTATCATATTATATTGAGAAATTATCATAAAGGCTTGATTTTGCTTTTTAATTCTAATAGAGGGAGCTCATGTTTATGAAATGTAATGTCTACATTCATTGTATTCATTCCTTGCATAAGAGTTGCCACATTAGTTGTGTTTGAACTAGGAGGAACCACTATTTGTTGTAATGCTATTTGGAGCATAGAATGATAACATGATGAATTTTGAAGAAGATCCCAAAGGGATATTTTGCTGGGATTGCTCTTAAGTTTCTCAATAAGAACATATATACTCTAAAAATCAGGGAGCACTAGGTAGTGTGGTATTGGGAAAAGGTAAGGATGTAGGGGTTGGTTGTGGTGGTTGCAGATTATTTTGAGTGTAACGGGTATGGGCAACAACATTGTGCATAGGAGGGTAAAGGGTAAACTCGGGTTTAGGTGGAGGTTAATGTTGATGTTAAGGTGGATAAAGGACAAGTTGAGGTTGAATTACATTTACATCTTGTGTTTTAGGTTGTGTACAACAAACCTTAGTGGATGGATTTCTTAAGATGAAGTCCTCAACAACTTCATCTAAGATATCAAAGTCATCACTACTAAAAGGTTTGGGAGATGAATTTTTGTTAATTGGTTTAGGTTTGTCATCACAAGCCTTAGTGGATGAACTTAGTGAGAGGAAACCTTGTAAGGCTTGATCTAATCTATCCAAGTCATCACTTCTAAGAGGTTTGGATGAGATAGTTTTCCTAAAGTGAATCATTATTTTGATTGGTTCATTGGATTGGTTAATGTTTTTGTTTGTATTTTTTGATGAATTTAGTCTAAATGAAGTAGGAATTAGTACTAAAAATGAACATTGTAAAAATATAATGCTATCCATAAGTGCCATTAAAGTGAATGATGCTAATGAAAATGATTTGAATATAACAGAAAATAACCAGAAAAAAAATTGAAAAAGTAATTATGACAAACTTAAAGTGGAAAATAGGAAATTGAAATTTGAAAACAATGATGAAAAAAGTGTACTAGGATTGATTCATCCAAGATGGCGAATGAGTCCCAGTAGGGGTATTTTGAATATTTTTCTAAATTTTTTGAGTTTTTTCTATGGTTTTAGGTCTGTACAATGCTAAGCGAAAATAAATAGTTTCAATAGTTTAAATGATTGTAAATGTAATAATGAAAAATATACGATATTTTCACCAATGAAATTGTTTGAAAACCTTAGGATGTAAAAAAAAAAAAACCTAATGCAATGCATACATTCAAGTATTGATGTGATGTGGGTTCAATATGCATAGATAAGATGAACTAAATGAGGAGAATCAATGAAATAAATCAATTATTGAATGTAAACTAGGAAATGCAAAGTGCTCTAAAATAGAGTGTTGTATGCAAAAAGACCTAGAAAGATGAATAGAAATGTAAATAGAACAAAAAAAAATTACAAGACTAAATATGTGCACCTATAAACCTGGTGGAGACTAGAAAAGATCGAAAAAACCATGAAATGTTAACTTTTTGGTTGATTGGAACTCATTCGCAATGCTGGGAAAATTAGTCTTAGATCAGGGTTTCTGCCCAGAAATTTGTTTCTACCAAAAAGGGTGATCGAATCTACACTCTTCTCTAACAAAAACCTCCAGTGGGACTCATTTTCCATACATGGATAATTAGTCCTTTTTTTCTATTTTTTGAAAGTTAAAGTTTTAGATCTATACTTTATCACCTACACAACACTTCCTGACAGAATCCCAAATTTGAATCTTTGAAAACACTTGCAAAATATCTTAAATTTTTTTTTCTAATAGGGGTTTTTCATTGTTCAAACCCCTAAGTTAGTAGTTAAACCTTGAATGGATAAAATATACATAAAACCCTAGCTCTAAGTGTGTCTAAGACTAGGAAAATTTGAAGTAAGGCATAAACCCTATTCTAATGTGCTAGAATAAGATAAGTAAATGGAACTTGAATGATGCAAGAATTCAATCCAATAAACCATACAACATTTCAAATAAATGTAAATGGCATGCAAACCTTAAATCTAAAGATAGAGAGAAAATGGAAGATGGAATCACTTTGAAAACAAGTCTTAAGGTGTGATTTGATGGCTAGTTGCATCTCCTCAACCTAGATTTCTCCATGATTCTCCATTGGCATCCATAATAAAATATTTTCAATGTTGGATATTGAATGAGAAGTGAGCTTGAAGACTTGCAAATATCCTATGTTTTTGTCCAAAATCTTCAACTTTGTTGTAGAAATGCTAATGAAACTTCTTGTGGAAGATTCTCAACACTTGAATTTTGAATTTTCTTTGTAAAAATGACTAGATGATGTGAAAAATGACTTGAAAACACATATATAGGCATCAATACCTAATTTCTTGTTATTAATACCTAAGAGGCTAACATTCACTAAAAAATTGAATTAAGTTGGTGAGTTTCCCACTTGAAATTGAAAATTCTCCCAAAAGGGACTCATTCGCAACCCTTGGTGAATGGGTTCCACCAGAGGGGACTCATTTGCCCAAGGTGGAAAATGGGTCCCACATGAGGTTTTCAAATGTGGGTTTTTGAGATATGAATGTTTTAAGCATTATTTTCTGATATTTATATCATTTTTGAGTGCAATGGGCCTCTAAATAAAAAATAATAAACATTAGGAGCCTATAAATGTAGTTTTTAAGAGGTGATTGGTGCAAGGGTGTCTAAAATAAGACTTAGTTGGGCTACAGATTGTAATTTCTATAAAGTAATACAATTTTTCGTGTCCACAAAATCCTTATAAATATTATGTATAATTTTATATATAGTTCCTATATACTTTTCTTTGTCATCTCTCCATCTTCTCCTCTACTCTTATTTGTATCTTTCACTATATAGATATATGGGATGGGGCATGACCCATCTATTATACCCCTATTCTAGATGGTATACTTTCAATACTAAGGCCTACAAGCTCTTTGTGGTAAGATATGGTAGGATTTTCTCAACGGAATCTATATTGTTGTTCTTTCTAGCTAGCAGGTGTAGTGTCAAAAAATGGGTCCCTTGACATTTTTACATTCATTTTGGTTCTCCTTGTGGATTTTGGCTTAATTTTGCCTTCATTTAGTGTTGTAATGTGGTTGACACATTCATATTACTTCTTAGGCCCTTGTGAACTAATGGAATTAAATTGTACCTTGCTAAAGTGTTGTGAATTGGTGTAACACACTTTCACACTTTTCCAGGGTTTTATCAATTAACTAAGTATAATATTACATAATTTTAAGCATAATCAACCTTAAACTTGCCCTTTTTGAAGTGTTGTAAAGTGTTGTAACACACTTTCACACTTCTCTAGGCTTGTCATTAATAATTGGTTTTTCTTATACTTTAGTTGGCGCTATTTTACATCCACAAGCCTCATTTATTGTATCTTTTTAAGGACAATCCTTACAAAAATCAGCAACCAATCATAATTTAGGTGTTTCTAGCTTGTGTGGCCTAGATTTAGTGATCTAGGACTCATTCAGCACCATGGGTGAATGAGTCTCACCTAGATTTCTAGGTCCAAAACCTATTTCTACACCTTTCTAATCACTTTAGATTTTTGGTCCCATATATTATATGTGATGGGACACATTCACCACCTTGGGCGAATGAGTCCCATGTGACCAAAATTCAAATTTAATTCAATTTCCTATAATATTTTATTTTCCTAGATCTGATGTTAGCTTTTAATGTTGCAATATTAAGAATTCTTACATAATTAAGTATAAATTTACAAGGTTCTTTCACTCATTTTCACCTAAGAGTTTTGTGATAACATTCTTAATGGAAAGTTGAGCTCACCAGAGCATTCAAGTGTCTTCAAGAGCATTAAAGAACATTTAAGGGAAAAATTATTCATCAATTGGTGCAACAATTTAGGATCCATCATCATGGCAAGGTTTTAATTACATTATTTTATGCCCATGCTTCGTTATCCTATTTCATCATTTGGTTTAATTACCTAAACAGGGTTTGACCAAGGTAAACCCCCATTCCCTAACAATCAACAAGTTTTTCTCCCTCTCTTTGTGTGATTACAGGTTTGTAGATTGAAGATAAGTGGATTTGAAGCCTTCGAAGGCACCAAAATGAAAAAGTTGTAAATGCTATCAAAGTT
Source organism: Sequoia sempervirens (assembly GCA_007258455.2). Classification (NCBI taxonomy): domain Eukaryota; kingdom Viridiplantae; phylum Streptophyta; class Pinopsida; order Cupressales; family Cupressaceae; genus Sequoia; species Sequoia sempervirens. Next base: position 412,670,394 of record VDFB02270651.1, on the reverse strand, counting down.
GTCATGAAAAGTTGTCAAGACTCACAAAAACATATATCTAGGGAAAAATATCCATCCAATTTGCATGAAACCAGTGAGAAAGTGCTTATTTTATCCATCATTAGAGGATTACAAAGTTTCAGTTCAAGATTATGCTGCTGGGACACTTCATGAAAAAATGGGATTGATCCCCCAGTTGTGGCAAATGAGTCCCAATGTATGAGTTTTCCATAGATTTTTTCAGATTTGTATATGCATTTGGCTAAAATTTGATCCTATGTAGAGACAAAGATCTAGGAGTAATTCACCCAGAATGGCAAATGAGTCCCACTAGGACAGAAGATTAATTTTTTTAGGATTTTAGAGCTCTATTCCATCTCAAGAAATTTTCTAAGAGTGCACTTTCTACTTTACAGTTTCTTGTGCTGCTTTGTTTACATTTCCAAGTAAGTTAGTGAAACATTACATCAAACTAGGTTTTAAATTTTATCTTGTTGAATGTGAAGTATAGAAGATTGTTTCCCTAGGTCCTAAAACCCTAGTGGAGACAAAATTCTAGGTAACATTTTTGTGAGCATACATTTAGAATACCTTATTTTCTTATTTGGAGTCCATCATCATCCTAGATATAGCTTTCATTAACTTCAATGCATTAGGGTTTGCATTAGTTAATTGGCATTCTATAGTTTCAATTTTTTGCATTACTGAAGGTGCATATAGTTGGTGTTGTTGCATCTCAAATCATTGAAAAGCATCTAAAATTTTCATTTGAATTTAGTGTACAGATCATACATCATAAAAAACATAAAAATCCATTGAAATTTTATAAAAAAATTGGAAAAAAATCCCTACTATGACTCATTTTCCACCTTGGGCGAATCAGTCCTGGAATACATCTGAAATAGCCTTTTACAACATCAAAAACCTTGTTTTTTACACTTCTGTTTGCTGCCATTAACTATCTATTTTATTTGGTGTGGTTTCAATTACATGCATCTCATTAATTCTAGCTTAATTTGGTCCATTTCAAGCCTTGGTTAATTTCAAATTTCCATTTTCACATTGTTACATAGCATAATTAGTCAATTGTCATCTTGAAAATCTAAAAAATTGCATTACTCTTTTGCAAGTTTCCTCTATCACTGTTGCATTTCAAGCTTGTAGAAAAATAATCACATCATGTTTTCATTGCAAAAGGTTATAGTTATCATACTTCATGTTCTATTTTCTGATCTCGTTGAATGTTGCAAGAAACGTTTGACATGTGTATATAAATATGAGGTCCTTTCTCCTCTCTTTTTATTCATCATTGATCCCTCTCCTAGTATCCCCTCTATGAGTGAGGTTGGTGTAGTGAAAGAAACCTTGGGTAATCATGAAAATCACATTTTTTCTTCTCCTAATATCTCTTCTACTTGTGAAGAAGATATTGTAGCATTAGAAGAACTAATCAATGAGAGTTTTGAGAACCTAAGTTGTTTCTCTCCTCTTACCTCTCTTATTAGGCAAGACATTACTAAACAAGATGACATAGAAATAAGTAATCATGATGATAACATAAGACAAAAAGATACCATTAAAACCCACCCACATTTAACTCCCAACATCTTCTCCTATTGTGAAAATGATGAGGATATGTTGGTGTTAGATAAAAAAACCTTTAAGATCTATGGCAACCCTCTTTATGTTCATTCCCCCACCTATCCTATTTTGGAAGACATTAAGGAACAAAGGAAGGAAATATTCAATGATCATAACAATCATATTGGTTTTTCTCCAAGTATCTCTCCTAATTTTGATGATGATACTTTTATATTAGAAAACAAAATCAATGAATGTCATGAGAATCTTAGTTTTCCTCCTTCACCTTGGGAAACCCTTATTGAGCAAGAAAATTAAACCATTGATCATTCCCCTACCTGCAATGAAGTTATTTTAGAAGAACTAACCTTTGAATGTCAAGAACATTTGGTTTGTAGTTCTCCTAAAAACTCCCCTCCTAGGGAGGATATCATGGTACAAGAAAATATGAAAATTGACACATGTAATGGAGCTCCCTTAGATGAAGATGATCATAGGAACAAGCTTGTTGAGGTTATGAAAAAAAAAATGGATTTCCTTTAATTAGTGAGCTTCCTAAATCACATCCCATTAGTGAATCACATAAAAATAAAATTAGATATTTCCTGAAATCTTTAATGCAACACAACAAAAACAATGTTTTGCAGCAACCGAGATATACCATAGTTGCTCAAATATGTAGGGGACCACAAATCTCTCCCGTAACATCACCATTTCCTCAACATATTGTGCTTAGTGTTGAATACCTTAAAAATACTCCTGCTAATATATCTGTGTGGTAACTCATTCAAATAGCACCTACATGTACAATTTTTTATTTCAAGAAATGTTGCAAATAAAGCAGGAGGTGATCCAATCTTATATGAAGTCAAACAATGTAACATCCTTCTTTCATCCCACAGAAGTCACGTAGTTAGAAATCACATTCCCTAAGCATGAATTTACCTCACTTGAGACTCAAAACAACAATCAAGCCTTGATGATAAAGCTGATCATTAATGAAACTGCAATTAGGCATGCTCTCATAGACAAAGGGAGCTAAAATCAATATTTGTAGCATTGATCTCCTAGACAAAATTGGCATGGAAAAAAGGCTCATTCAACTTAATGATGTTCATATTCATGGCTTTGAAAATGTTAATAGGAAGCCACTAGGTGTTGTGTGGTCTCACAACATGCCCCAAGACTTAAAAGACTCGAGGACACAAGTAAAAAATATAACTCTTATGGTAGGAGCTAGAAAATTGGAAGATCGCCAAAAGAGAAAGAGAAAAAATATTTGATAATAAAATTACTTCGTAATGTAATTGTTTTAGGTACCGGAGATCGGGTACCTGAAACATGGAAAAGTTGAAAGGTAATGCAAATTCGAATTGAGGGCTCTAGTCCAGTATGATGAAGTTCTGGTATAACCAAGGTCTGGGAAAGTAAGTAAAGCTAAATACTAGGTACCATGTGCTGGGCTGTAATGTGAAATGGAAATGCTAAAAAATTTAATTTATCTAACAATCCCAGTAATCTCGTATCTATGAGGATTTATGATATGATTTTAAAAGGCATGTTGATTATGATATTTTTTGTACTAACATTTGAATAATGGTTTTATTTACATTAGATGTTATAAATGTTTTTTCTTTATTTTAAAGGGATTTCATGTGTGGAATTTGTGATTGCAAGAGATATCGATTAAGATGAAAATCTTGTGTATGGACAGTCAAGAAAATAGTATTTGTGAACAAATTTGATGGTATTTCCAAGTTCAATGATGCACTTTAAAATCTCATGCAAGAATAGAGTTCATTGTAAAGATGGGCCAGAAACCAGAATACTGAGATGCTGGAGTTCAAGCATGTAGTAAAGAAGTGTATCTATTTTGGGAGTGATTCATTCCTGGAATGTTCAAATTGAGGAAACTGAAATATAAGAGTATGAATTCCACCTGATCAATCTATTGTCACAGAAAGTTCCTATATTTTGTTTAAGCGGATTTGTTTGGTTCAAGAAAGAACTATGATAATTAAGGATCAACACCCGAAGAGCTTCAAGGTGTAATTGGAGTTGAATTGCATTTACTTCAATTGCAATTCTCCTATTGGTCAATACATTCCACATGCCTTGATGAGATTGGTCCCTTAGATTTCCTCTCATGTAGTTGTCTTATCATGTTTAAGCCTTGTGTTCTATAAAAGGCCAGCGGGTCTTTTTCTAATTTTTAAGTTTAGAATTTGTGGATGTTGAAGGAGCATAAACTTTCAAGTTTTTTTTCTTTCCTAATTTCTAAACCATTCTGACGTAAAACTTTGTATGCATGTAGACATTAATTAATATTAGAGCTCGTTAGATATCTACCTATCTAAGTATATTTTGTAGTTGGTTTTGTTAGTTTGGCTGAACAAGACTATATGCTGCATAGTTTAAGTGTGCATAGAGAACCTACTCGGTGTCTAGAAAAGAAACCCCTCTCTTTAAAAGCTTGCACCATTTTATATGTAGTTGTGAAGCAATCTAGTGAAGTATAAAATAGTTTCCTCTATTTTGATTGATTCGTTAGGGCATCCATGGAGAATAATCAAGAGAAACTTTTAATCTTCAGTATATTTTATACTTTGTTTTAGAATAGATGTTTAAATTCTTGAAAATGTTCCCAAATTTAAATGAATGGAAGAAATTTTATTGAAAATATTTTATTTTCCATAAAATTGTTGAATGCTTAATGCTAAATATACTTAAATGATAGCAAAGAATTTGTGATGTTCATGAAATATTATTGTAAATATTTTGATTTCATGATGTTATTTTTTGAATGAAGTCGAAATTTTGTGTGAAATGCTTATAATTCCTAGTAAAACTAGAAATAACCATAGTCCCTTTGAGATTAATAGAAATATCACATCAATACCCGAGAGCGACCCTAGTACAACCATGACCTAGTTATCAGAGACTTGGGATTGAATGAAATCCAATATTTTCCTTGTTAATGCAAAATTCCCCTTTAGGTTGTCTTTGTTCCATATATTTCAAGAAGGATGGGCTCTTTGCGGTATTATTTGTGAAGAATTTATTTTCCCTATTTTCTATGAGTAAAATCATCTTCAATAGGAATTGGCACTAGAACGAGGGCCTATCTTTGATATTTTACATTTTTATTCCTTGGAATTGGAAAATTATATTTTGAAATGCTAATTTTGGGTTTGATAAGGAGGTTGTAAATGAGAGATTCAATGCAAGCTAGTTTTAATTATGGAAATTGGAAAACATTGGAAAATGTTTAATCAAAAATTGCACCCTTTGAGTTTGTTTACTTATGGAAGAGTCACTGAGTGTAGGATTCACGATACAAATGACCAGGGTGAATTTGAGTGTGAAATTTTTTTAACTAGGGTAAGTTTGGCCATAAATAAAGTAATTTCATTAATAGAGGAAGTTGTAACCACTAAAAGAAAGGGATTGCTAATGACGAAAACATTTTTCCCTAGTGAAGTTGGAAATGTTAAAAAATCAATAAATATACTAGAACAGTTGGAAAACTATGATTATTATAAAGAAAATTCTAACATTTTGTAGGAAAATAGGTGAGAATGTTGAGATTCGGAGATATTTCATCAAAAATAAGGAAACGACATTAATGAATAAGCATTTCCTATATACGTGGAAAATGCAGATAATGAGAAGAAGCGAGAAACACATGTATTGTGCTCCAAGTTGGAAATTCACAAGCTATAAAAAGACATTTTCTTGATTTTATACAAGATACAAAATATCAAGTTTTTACTTTTTCTCTCTCTGATAGCAATATAAATAGTGATATATTTTGGTCTAACAAAATGTAAAGTGAAGACAAGGCTAAAGATATGAAGATTTTTTAGAGGAGGAGGAAGTAGAGAAATAGACGTAGTCATTCATGGAAATAGACCAGGGCTGGAAGAAGGTACAGTATGATTGCATCAAACAAAATGTGTGCAATTGATCTCTAATGAGATCATTTTCATTCATATGAGCCAAATTATGGGTAAGTACACTTTTGAATTTATGATTTTTAATCATAGAAAATTTAAGATAATTCATTATTACATTAGAATACTAAAATTTTTGATAAGTGAATTTAAAGAAAAACCTATTGTAATTCCTACCAAAATTGTAGAAGAAATAGTTGTAGAAATTGAAGTAAATTGTTTTATTAGAGTTAATCTTTTTTTATGTTAGAGTTAGGGTATCTAGGTTTAGTTTTCTTTTTTGTAAGTATTTGTGTTTGTTTTGTTTTATTTATTCATTTCTAGTTCTTTTCTTTTTTTTGGCCTTTGCATTAGAAAATTCTGCTTAAACCTATCTTACGCCTGAGATTTAATTCAAACATTTGCAAAATTGAACTGATAAAGAGAAATAATAAAGTCATACACAATAAAACACACTTTAATATGTACTAAAAGAGATATATAAATGTGTATATCACATATATACATAAGATATCAGAAATCCTTGTTCAAAAAATCAAGAGTCAAAAAGGAGAGCGAGCAAAGTTACAGACGATAGTAGCTGTTTAGTCAATGTGGGTTGTCTCTTCCATTAGGGCTAAACAACCTATGTATCGGTGAACTATTTGGAGATCACTAAGAAAGGGCCAAAGTGGAATTACTTCTCCATGTTCCAGGAACTGAGGAATATCATTGATGGAGGGAATCTGAATGGTCAAATGTGCAACAGATAAAATGGTATCCACATTCTCCAAGAATTAAGGTTTCACTATCAAGTTACTAGTGACACAAATGTCTTCAACAAGAAGCCCAATGTCTAGAAGCAACACTACAGAGTGAGAACCTATGCCAAAGTAGAAATGAAAGTATTAGCTAAATGCAACATATCTTTCCCCAAGGACTAAGCATAAATTTGGCATAGTGAAATTGGAAGTCCTAATGAAGAAAACCTTTTCAATCCCTTGTGATGTGATGCTCCCTAAGAAAAAATTTTGTCGGCGAGAACAACCTAAGAAAATTGGAGTATACATGGCTAAGAAGAAAATGGAAAGACACATAGCAAAATTACATAAACAAAACAGAAAAAGAGAAAGAAAAAGTGTGAAGAATTCAAGAAAAAATACAAGAATTTATAGAGATCCATAAGAAAGTTGTGGTGCATAGTTTCCTTGAGTAAATTTTCTAGGAAAATATAAGGGAGATGGAAATTGGATAGTTATCTCGAGAGTTAATGGTTAAATCAAATTAATTCTTTACACATATATGGTGGAAAATTGCTCCAAATTTGAGTAGTATGGAGATTGTGAATCAATCAAGTTGAATATTTTGAAATTAATGGTGGTCATTTCAATTTTTTTGAAGATCCATATTAATTATGGAGGTGCTTATTTGTGTGGAATACAAAGAAAAATGAAGTCAGCAAGGCAGTGCACGTTATCACCTGAGTAAGTTCAAGAGATAATACGTGTTGAATAAGGAATGGGAATTTAATGCAGAATATTGTGATCATGTTTCAAGGTAATCATGACATTTTTGATCCATTATTGAAGTGTAGCACTGTCAAGTTGAAATAGCTAGCAAAATTTTTAGTAATTGCCATAAAATTTAATCAGAAGGGTGATAACTGATGTTTCTAAATTTAGATTTAAATTTGGTGATTAAGTTTTCTATTTCTAAATTTTAATTTATGCATATTTTTTAACATATAGTAGGGTATAGTTAGCTAGGATTTGAAATAAATTAGTGTAATTTAATTGGAAACACACACCTATAGCAAATCATTAAGTATTTTTTTGGGAAGTAGTGAATTGATGAGGGATTTGCATTGAATGAAAAATCAAAAAGTAACCTTCACTACCACTATAATTCCCAACCTAATAGTGATGCTTAGTTTCTTGCAAGTTGATAAATAAGCTATCATTCAAATATCATAAGTGAAAATTGAGCTATCATTGCTATATCTAAAAAAAAGTAGATATCAAATCTTTAGGTCATCCAAATAACTCTATTAGGGCTATAGACGCCTAACCAGTAGTAGAGCTATGTTTGGGTGAATTATAGAGATAACCTTGTCGGGGCTATCGACACTTGACTAGTAGCAAGGCTCTATCCCTAGTTGGCTTTGGATCATTACTACATTATCTAGCTCAATGTTAATGAACTAATGCTTTTTAATAAGTTTCAAAACTAGAATTAATCAAAGCTCACATACATGTTTTAGGTTGATTTTTACTTCGCTATGCCAGAATCTAGGTGAAGGTAGAAGTTATTTTTTAAAAATATGTATAAGTTTTAATTTACAAGTGATGATTTAATTTGAATTTTGGTTTAAATCTGGTTTTATTGGTTGCAAGTTGTTGTGTGGTCTCACAACATGCCCCAAGAATAAAAGGACTTGAGAACACAAGTAAAAAAATATAAATCTTATGGAAGGAGCTAGAAAATTGGAAGATCACTAGAAGAGAGAGAAAAAAACATTGATAATAAAACTTCTTCATAATGTAAATATTTCGGGCACTGACACCTAGTACCAAAAAAATGGAAAAGGAGAAAGGTAATGCAAATTATATCAATGGGCTCTAGTCTGGTATAAAGGAGTCCAGTATGATGGAGTTTCAATGTAATCGAGGTCTAGGAAAGTAAGTGGGTAAAGCTGAATACCAAGTACCGGGTTGTAATGTGAAGTGGAAATGCTACAATTTTGAATTTATCTAATGATCCTGGTAATCTAGTATATGCTTGAGGATTTATGATATTCTTTTAAAAGGCATGTTGATTATAATATTTTTGTACTAACATTTCAATAATGGTTTTATTTACATGAGATGTTATAAATGTTTTTCTTTCTTTTAAAGGGATTTAATGTGTGGAATTTGTGATTGCAAGAGATATCAATTGTGATACAAAGCTTGGGTATGGACAGTCAGGAAAAATAAATTTTTGAATAAATTTGATGGTATTTCTAGGTTCAATGATGTACTTTAAAAGCTCATGCTGGAATAGATTTTTTTGTAAAGATGTGCCAGTTACCAGAATATCAAGATGCAGGAGTTCAAGGATGTAGTAAAGAAGTGTATCTATTCTAGGAGTGATTCATTCTCGGAATGTTCAAATCAAGGAACTATGATAATTAAGGATCAACACCCAAAGAGCTTCAAGGTGTAATTAGAGTTGAATTCCATTGAATTCAATTAAAATTCTCCTATTGGTCACTACCTTCAATGTGCCTTGATGAGATTGGTCCCTTATATTTCCTCTCATGTAGTTGTCTTATCTTGTTTGAGCCTTGTGTTCAATAAAAGGCTAGAGGATCCTTTTTTTTTAAGTTGAGAATTTGTGGATGTCGAAGGAGCATAAAATTTTAAGTTTTGTTCTTTTTTCCTATTTTTTGAACCATTCTGGCATAAAAAATTTGTATGCATGTATACATTAATTAATATCAGAGCTTCTTAAATAATTACCTATCTCAGTATCTTTTGTAGCTTTTTTTGCTCATTCGATCGAACAAGATTGTATGCTATGTTGTTTAAGGGTGCATACAAAACCTACTCGATGTCCAGAAATAAACTTGTCTCTTTAAAAGCTTGCACCATTTTATATGTAGCAATGAAGCAATTTGGTGAAGTATAAAGTGGTTTTCTATATTTTAATTGATTCTCTGGGGCATCCATGGAGAATAACCAAGAGAAACTTTTATTTTTTCAATATTTTTTATACTTTATTTTAGAATAGATGTTTAAATTCTTGAAAATGTTTCAAAATTTAAATGAATGGAAGAAATTTTATTAAAAATATTTTTTCCATAAATTTTTTGAATGTTTAATGCTAAATCTACTTAAGTGATAACAAATAATTTGTGATGTTCATGAAATATTACTGTAATTCTTTTGATTTCATGATGTTATTTTATGAATGAAGTGGAAATTTTGTATGAAATGCTTATAATTCCTAATAAAACTAGAAATAACCATAGTCCCTTTGAGATTAACAACAATATCAAATCAATACCCAAGAGTGATCCTAGAGCAGCCATGACCTGGTTATCAGAGACTTTGTTCCATATCTTTAAAGAAGGATAGGCTCTTTGCAGTATTGTCTGTGAAGAATTTATTATCCCTATTTGTTGCGAGTAAAATCATCATCAACACTAGGGATTGTCACATTACCTATTAAGTTCAGCCCTGTAGTGTTTCCTACCCATATACATATCATGCAAGGACCCCTTTCATATAATCTTATCCTTGGGAGACCATGGATTCATGCTATGAAAGGAGTCCCCTCTACTCTCCACTGTATAATGAAATTTGAATACAGTAACAAGATATACATGGTTGATGTAGATGAATGAAGCTATAAATCATATGATCACAACATTTCCAACTCCTCTAATTCTTTCATTCCAAGATCAAAAGTTGAGCCTATACAAGTTAATTCTAATCCTTCACCTACAACAAAACTCCTTAGTGATAATTGAGGGTCATTATATTTTGCACCTTGTTTCAATCAAGTTTCCAAAATATCACCCTCAAAGTCCAAAAATTCATATACAACTAATTCCTTTTTGGATACAATTTCTACTAACAATTGGGGTTTTAAACCCTCCTTTATAGGAGAGGGAAAAATCTCACAATCTAAACCAAAACAACCTTGTGTTTCATTTGCTCAACCAAGTTCTATAACATTAACCCATTGTGGTGATGGGGGCTATATAACTCCCATCCCTCATGAAGGAATGGCATATAACTTTAAAAAGGATTTGAATTCTTGTGAAGAATCCAATCCATCTTAGAAGAATAAACCCCCTTTATCTAACTTGGAATATTGTTATGGTATCAGATACAGTCTCCCTCCTTCACATGGATACAATGAACACACAAAGAAAATTGGCATACCATACTCTTTCAAGAAAGATCTAGGTTTACCACCTTTATCTCCATTCTCATCTAAAGCCTTATAATTTAATGTTTGTATGACATCTTGCGTAGCAAAAGGAACACCTTCTACTATTTATCAAGAGAATATCTTGTTGAGACTCCTCTAGGATCATCTAATATCTCTCCCTCCAACAACACGAAAGAAATTTTACTACAACATTCATTTTGTGCCTATCATAGAATTCATGGTCATTCTACTAAATAATTTAAGGCTTTAAACAAAAAAAATCAACATCTTAAGGATTTTGGTGCTCTTCTTTATTTTGAAGAACCTAATTCATCTAAGAGATACTTACTTTCATCTTGTTTGACTCTACACTAAGTGAGGGAAAGGAGTTGGTTAGCCTTTTCCTTGTATGTCACTTGTCATTGCCTCTTTTGGCTAGTTGATCAACTTTCATGAAGATATAAGAGCAAGCTTTGGATTGGATGACATGCCTTAAGTTGTGTTGCATGTGAAATACTACCTTTTTCATCACATAGCTTATCAAAAACGTATGACTTGGCATAGGGGTTTTTGAATAAGCTCTCATGTCTTCTTCTACTTTAAATAAATTTGTCATAGTAATGGCATGAAAAACTACTTTAAAGTGGGGGCATACATCGACACTCATGTTTCATTGTGTGATTTTATTTCTTCTTGTGATGCATCCTTTTCTTGGTGGTGTCATTGGGCTTGATTTCCTTCGAGAGTGTGATATTTCTTTGACTTGTCTTGTCTTGGAAATATTGGGCACAATGTTCCCTAAGAAGAGACCTTGCATGAACGAAGTAAAATCCATTTGATCATACCTTAGACTATTCTGGCACTTAAACCAATTGTCATATGGCCACCTTACATAACACGGCTTGCATGCCTATGGAGCCATCCTATTTGTTTGTGAGCTCCAATCATACAAAGTTTTGCTTGTCTCATGAAGCTTGAAAACCATTTTTATGTGGTTCCTTATTAAATTTATCAAGAGATATAACTTTGGTATGGTTTAAGCGGGAAGCCTGACCGAGGCATGAATTTCCCCATGGCCACTTGTGTGTGTTTGTGAGTGCATACCAACCATAAGTGTATGTTTCTCACTCTATAGAACTTCTCACCCAACAAACAAACAAGAGTTATATCACCTTAGAGTGAATATGCATTTTTTAGAGAAACAACCTAGATCTGATCCACATCACGTTGGACAAATGGTCAAAGCTTTGCAGTGTCGAAAAATGGGTCCCTTGACATTTTCACACTCATTTGGTTCTTCCTTGTGGATTTTCGCTTAATGTTGCCCTGATTTAGTGTTGTAATGTGGTTCACACATTCACATTAGGTATTGGGCCCTTGTGAACTAATGGATTAAATTTTACCTTTCTAAAGTGTGGTGAATTGTTGTGTGGACATGGAAATAGTATCCCTTTTTACTTATTTTATATTGGATTAATTGATGACAAATTGGACTTAACAAGGCGTTGATTTGGTATTGTGAGGTGTTTTACACATCCACACTAGATCTTGGACCCTTGCAAACAAAATAAAATACATTTAACGATGTCTTGTAAAGGTGTTGTAAAGTGTTGTAAAAGACTTTCACGCCTCTCTAGACTTAATCAACCTATCTTTCCCCTAATTCATCATTATAAAATGTATTTAACTTCATCTTCACATCAATATAGAAATCTTGTGAGTTAAACTTAACTTTAATCTAGTGTTGGAATGTGTCTTACACATTGACATTTGATGTTGTTCCTTTCTAGGCTAAGTGACCTCATTTTAGTGTTGTAAAGTGTATTTAATCAAATTTTCACATTGAATTATATGTCTCAAGCCCTAATTACTCTTTACATCATCATTCATAGGCCCCTATGACTCCATATTATGCATCCCAAGGCACAATTTGATTGAATACCCAATGAAATCAATATAATAACTAAAATTCCCCATTCCCCAACATTCCAACTATTAAAAGGGCCCCTCTAAAATGATTTCTCCCATATAGGTGAATGAGTCCCTACTAGGTGGGAATAAGTCACCTAGAGTGGTGAATTAGTCCCATTTGGGTCATTGTTGAGGTTTGAGAGGGATATTTTGGAATTTAAGTTTATTCATCCATGTCATCCTTAGGGATCGAATTAATGGGAAAATAAGTTGAATTGACTATAAATACAAGTCTCTAAACCATAATTCATAACCTAATCATTTCATTCATCATCTATCTTCTCTTTCGAGTCAATATCAATCATCATGGCAAGGTATTAACTCCATTGTTTCAGGCTCCATTACATCATTTTTACATTTTGGTTTAATTACCTAAAAAGGGGTTTGACCAAGGCAAACCCCCATACCCTAACAATCAATATTTTATCCTTCTCTCTTTGTATCTTTGTAGATTTAGGAACTTTAAGGGTTTGAAGATCATTAGAGATAAGGTTGAAGACTTTTTGAAGATGTATCCTTGATTGAAAATCCAAAATATCAACAAAAAGTCACTTTTAGGCCTAGAAATTAGAGTTTCAAAAGTGAACACCTATCAAGAACGAAAGTGCAGACCAAGGAATTTCATTTCCACTTTCAAATTTTTATAAATTCAAAAGTAGACTAAGTCACCAACAATGGTGACTTAGTCCCATTGAACCTGTTCTCCATATTTTTTTGTAGATTTGGATACCCATTTGGTCGAAACAGGCTCCAAACCAATTTTTCCAGATTTGGGACAAAGTCACTCAGATTGGCACAAGTGTCCTAGTTAGATTTTGCATTAATTTTATTAGAATTCCAGACCTTAATTCCATCCTTTTTCAGCCTCCAGGTGCACACATTCAGTTCCATATCTTTCTGTCTAGTTTTGTTTGCATCTCTAGGTAATTCTCTGTCTAGTTTTGTTTGCATATCACAATGTTTTTTCCAACAGTTTGCATATCTTAGGTTTAGCATTACAAATCATCTTTTCTTCTCAATTTTTTGCATTTAGACATCATATTTAGGCATATTGAATCCATCCATTACATTAATCTTGAGTGTAGACATTGCCCATTTTGTCCCATATCTCTCCTTTTAGGTGAAAAGCCCTAGAAGTGTTAGAGAGCATTAGGGTGCCAAAATATTTGTCTACATTTTTCGTAAACCCAACTTCATGAATACTTTATTTTCTAATTGGGATTCCATCACTCCCCTAGAATTAGCTTGCATTGCATTTTGCATTGGTCAAAGTTGCATTCTAGGGTTTCAAATATTTCATTAGTGAAAGTGCATAAAGGTTACATTTTTGGCATCTAAAATCATTAACAATTGTTGAAATTTTACTTTTTCCTCTTAGGTCTACATCTTATAATATAGAAAACATAAAAATTCATCAAAAAAAAATGAAAAATTTGAAAAAAATCCCTAATGGGACTACTTTTCCACCTTGGGCGACTTACTTCTTATTCACCCCTAGAACTGCCTTTTACAGAGTTGAAAACCTTATTTTTAAGCTTCTATTTTCTTCCATCAACTACCTATATCAGTTGGCTAAGTTTCTATAACATACATTTCATTAGATATAGCTTACATTAGCTCATTTTATGCATTGTTTAATTTCAAAATTGGATTTCAAACATTTCATCTTTCAGATTGTTGAATAATATAATCAACAAATTACTTGTTTCATATCTAAAAATTGCATTTAAACATTTCATTCTAAGTCATTTCATTGCACTTTCTTTACTTTTCCATGATAGCATGTTTTCTTTCAAAATACATGGCTTTGATTTGGTTAAAAATGGATTGCATAAATACAAAATTTCCTCTTATGAGTTTAATTTTGATTACAACAATGAGGTCTTTAAGAAACATGATCAAACCATTGACACAATCCTTAATATTTCATTACCCATTTGTGAGAATGGTAGTGTAGAAAATCATAACAATCATACTTGTTCTTCTCCTGATAACTCTCCTATTAGTGATGAAGGTATCTTGGTGAACGAAGATACAAGCATTGAGGGTCTTGATTGTCCATCTCCTCATTTCCCTTTGGAAGATGTTAGACAACAAGTACATGAGATCATAGAAAAATTTCTAACTATCACTTTACCTAGTCTCCATAGCCATGACCATCAACATTGTCCTTCTCCTAATATCCATCCTCGATGACATGAGGATAGGTTGGTATTAGAAAATGTACCTATTAAGAGTCATGAGAATCTTGAACCTCCCATCCCATGCTCCTATAGTTTGGGACAATCTATTTGGAAATCATAACGGTCCTTCTTTTGCTACCTCCCCCACTTGTAATGAAGATACTTTACAAACTTCAAACTTCCAGATGAACATATTACTAGATCTCCTACTAGGGTAGATAACATGGCTCAAGAGAATGAGACCTGAAAGACAATGGAAACTCAACTAGCACCTTCTCCTAATCATCCCACTCTTGATAATCCCATCATTGATCATTCCCCTACTTTTTATGAAGTCCTTTTAGAAGAACCAACCCTCGAATGTCAAGAACATGTGGTTTGTAGTTCTCCTAACAGCTCTCCTCCAACAGACGATGCAATGATACAAGACAAGGATAGCATTGATATTATGCCCTTCGAAGAATATTTAGAGCCCATGTTAGGTTCTCATTCACCAAGGGATGTTAATATTTTTCAACCTCAACTCATCCTTTATCCCCCTTCACACAAAAAACAAACCCAAAACCAAGCTGAACTTTTCCTTTACCCACCTAAGAATAATGTGTCATAGTAATTGAGCCATATTACCATTGCTCATACATATAACACTCAAAATACTCTACAACCACAACAACCAACCCCAACCTCCTTATCTTTTCCCAATTCTATACTACCTAGTGCCCCTTGATTAAGGGAGTATGAACTTGTTGAGAAACTTAAGAGAACTCCCACAAAGATATCCCTATGGGATTTACTTAAAAATTAACCTTCCTATCACACGATGCTTCAAATGGCCTTACAAAAAGTTCATATTCCTTCTAATGCACAAACGAATAACATAGTATCCCTAATTTAAGACACAACAATGACATTATTTTCCACCAAAGTGAACTCCCCTCTTTGAAAGTGCAAAAAAAAAAATGATGCGTTATTGATCATAGCTCAAAACAAACAAAAAAGGATAACTCTTGTAGATACTAGCTTTTCCCTTAATGCATGTAAGGTAAGCCTTTTGGATAGGCTTGGCATTGATCAATCCAACATTCAACTTGATTCTTTATCTATTAAGGGATTTGAAAATTTCAGAAAGAAACCACTCAAGGTGATCATTATACCTCTTATAGTTGGAGTGGCCACATTGAATACACCAATCCATGTTATTCCTCATGAAATTTAATGTAATATTATCTTAGGTAGACTATGGATTCATGCAATGAATGGTGTTCCTTCCACTCTTCATCAAAAAATTATATACATTTACAACAACAAAGTATACACCCTTGATGTTGATCCTGAGCCTTATAGTGTCTTATAGCTTGAGAAACACAAAGAGAATCCCTTAAACACATCAACATCAACTACACATTTGGACCCTATACAACAAAAAAACAAATAACAACACACAAAGCTACTAAACAATGATTGGGGTTCCTTAGACTTCACACCAACACTCATGGATGAGTACAAGATCATAAACGAAGATTGAACTGAGGGAAATGAAAACATAGTCATGACAACAGAAAAATTGGACAACCCTTCAAAAAAATCCACCTTGACCTCTTTAGACAAAGAAACAAATTACATGAAAAACTTTGAAAAAAACAAAAATGAACAACCACCTAATGAAAAAGTAATGAAAAAGATTTATGAACAAGTATATGAACTTATGAAACAACTTGGATACAATGGAAAAGGGTGTGGTGCTAATGATAAGGTTATCTACAACCCTATCGATTCTATCACACAACAAATAGCCTATGGTCTTGGTTATTGTCCTTTGATAGAGATTACCAAGCCTTCACTCAACATCAACACTCTCACACAAAATACTCCTAAATCAGCCTTAATAGTCCTCCATCCTAAACTCCTCGACACTAGTGGTCTTGAAAGTCATCCTTTACACAACATGAAAAAAACAATGAACTCTTTGCTTAATGTTAATGTCATCTCACAAGACACTACCGATTTGAATTCATTAGATTTTACACCCTCCTATAAAAGGAGAGAACAAAATATCGCAATCTAAAAATTCTTGTGTAGATATGACAAATCATACTAAGCAAGATGTTTCTTTCAAGAAAACCATAGGAACACCTTCTACCATTGATCAAGAGGGTATCTTGCCTAGACTTCTCCAAGATCACTTGATGACCCTTCCTCCATGAACTAGCAAGAAATTATATTACAAGACTTCATTTTGTACCTATCATAGATTTCATGGTCATTCCACTAATGAATGTAAGGCTTTGAGTCATAAAATCCAAAATTTTAAGGAGTTTGGTGTTCTCCCTTATGAGGGGGCACCTATTTCCTCTAATTGATTATGATTTTCACTCTAGCATGAATTTCCTCAATAATTTTGGCTCATCCCTGTCCTACACTAAGTTGGAGCACGGGGTTATGTAGCCTTGTCCTCATATGCCACTTTCCATTGCCTCTTTTGGCTAGCCATTAACCTTTCATGAACATATAAGAGAAAGCTTGGGATCTGGATGACATGCCTTAAGTTGGCTCACATGTGACATACTTCCATTTTTCATAATGTAGCTTATAGGAAACATATGGCTTGGTATAGGGATTTTTGAGTAATCTCTCATGTCTTCTTTCTTCCTATTCTACTTTAAAGCAATTCCTCATAGTACTAGTGTTAGCAACCACTTTAAAGTTTGGGCATACACCAACACTCACATTTCATTGTGTGATTTATTCTTCTTACGATGCATCATTTTCTTGGTGGAGTTATTGGTCTTGATTCCCTCTATGAGTCTGATACTCCTCTGAAAAATCCTGTCTTGGAGACATTAAGCACAATTTACCCCAAGATGAGACCTTGAACGAACTAAGAAAAATCCCTTTGAACATTCCTTACACCATTTTACATTTACAATGTCTATGAGTGTCAAGCATATGAAGTTTTTCTTACCTCATGGAGCTTGAAAATCATTTTTATTATGGTGCCTTATTAAAGTTATTAGGGGGTATAACTTTGATATGGTTGAGTGGGAAGCCCATTCCGAGGAATGAATTCTCCCTATAGCCACCTGCATGTTTGTGAGTACATACTAGCCATGAGTGTATGTTTCTCACCTCTTGGGCCTCCTCACCCAGTGGACAACCATTAGTTCCATCACCCCAGAGTTAGTACACTATTATTTCTCTGAGAAACCAAGCCTAGATCTAATCCACAATGTGTTGGACAAAAGGTTGAAGATTGATCCACCCCATTTCATTTTATTCTAGTTGTTTTCGTTAAATGATCATGTATCTTCTCTTGCTGCATATTATACACCTTGCATGTGTCCTTTTTGCTCATGTTGGTTTGAATTAGAATCTTGGATCCTAGGGGCTTGCACAACTTCCTTTGATCTTTGTCATCCTTTGTCATCTACATTTCTACAATTGGACCCCTCTTGAATGTCTACTTTAGTGTGAGTTTGAAGCAGGTTCATCATCTCACTAAAGTGGGGGCTAACTATGGACTCAGAAAAAGTATCCCTTTTTGCTTGTTTGATATGGGATTAATTAATGAAAAATTGGACTTAATGAGGCCTTGATTTGGTATTGTGAGGTATTTTACACATCCACAGTAGATCTTGGACCCTTGCAAACAAAATAAGATACATTTAATGATGTCTCAAGTAAAGGTGTTGTAAAGTGTTGTAAAAGAATTTCACGCCTTTCTAGACTTAATCAACCTATCTTTCCCATAATTAAACATTATAAAATGTATTTAACTTCATCTTCACATCAATCTATAAATCTTGTGAATTAAACTTAACTTTAATCTAGTGTTCTAATGTGTCTTAAACATTGACATTGGATGTTGTGCCTTTCTAGGCTAAGTGGACCACATTTTAGTGTTGTAAAGTGTATTTATTCACACTTTCACATTGATTTTTGTGTCCCAAGCCCTAATTAATCTTTATATCATCATTCATAGGCCCCTATGACCCCATATTGTGCATCCCAATGAACAATTTGATCAAATACCTAATGAAATCAACATAAAAATCAAAATTTCTCATTCCCCAACATTTCAGCTAGCAAAATGGCCTCTCATGGACTAATTCACCCATCTAGATGAATGAGTCCCTACCAGGTGGGACTAAGTCACCCAAAGTGGGGAACTAACCCCATTTGGGTCACTTTTGAGGTTTGAGCATGAAAGTTTTGAATTTAAGTTTATTCCTCCTTCATGTCATCCTTAGGGATCCAATTAATAGGAAAATAAGGTGAATTACCTATAAATACAAGTCTCTAAACCCTTATTCATAACCTAATCATTTCATTCATCATCTATCTTCTCTTTCAAGTCAATCAAGATAGGGTTTTATTATTCCAAGTCATCAAGATAGCTTCCTAAGACATTAAAGGGTAGATTCTTCAACTATTGTTGCAGAAAATAAAGATAAATCACCATGGCAAGGTATTAAATCCATTGTTTCATGCTTCATTACACCATTTCTCCAGTTTGGTTTATTTACCTAAAAAGGGGTTTGACCAAGGAAAATGCCCATGCCCTAACAAACAATATTTTCTCCTTCTCTCTTTTTATGTTTGCAGATTTAGGAACTTTGAGAGTTTGAAGATCATTAAAGATAAGGTTAAAGACTTTTTCAAGACCTCTCCTTGCTTTCAAAGCCAAAATATCAACAAAAAGTCACTTTCAAGCCCAAAAATCAGAGTTTCAGAAGCAGACACCTATTAAGAACTGAAGTGTAGACCAACGATTTCCATCACCACTTTTGAAGTTTAAAAAATTCAAAGGTGGAATAAGTTTCCAACAGTGGTGACTTGGTCCCACTAAACTTTTTTTTTAGAGTTTTTTGTAGATTTGGATATCCAATTGGTGGAAATGGGTTGTGTACCAGTTTTTCCAAATTTGGGAATAAGTCGCCCAGATTGGCACAAGTGCCCTAGTTGGCATTTGCACCAGTATTATAAGAATTCTAGACCTTCATTCCATCATTTTTCAGCCTCCAAGTGCATAGATTTTATTCCATAACTTTTTGTCTAGTTTTGTTTACATCTCGAGGTCATTTATCACATGTTTGCATATCGCAATGTGTTTTCCAACACTTTGCATATCTTAGGTTTAGCATTACAAATCATCTTTTATTTCTAGTTTGATACATTTACACATCATATTTAGGAATATTTCATCCATCCATTACATTAATATTGAGTTTAGACATTTCCCATTTTGGCCCATCTCTCTCCTTTTAGGTGAAAACATGTAGAAATGTTAGAGAGCATTAGGGTGCCAAAATATTTTTCCACATGTTATAACACACTTTCACACTTTTATATGGTTTTATTAAATAACTAAGCATAATAAACATAATGTTAATCATAATCAACCTTAATCTTTCCTTGCTTGAAGTGTTGTAAAGTGTTGTAACACACTTTCACACTTCTCTAGGCTCAAGTCATTAATAATTGGGCTTTCTTATGCTTTAATTGGCCATATTTATCATCTACAAGCCTCATTTGTTTCATATTTTTGAGGATAATCATGACACAAATCAGTAACCAATCATAATTCAGGTGTTTCTAGCTTGTGTGGCCTAGATTTAGTGATCTGGGACTCATTCACCAACTTAGTTGAATGAGTCCCACCTAGATTTTTGGGTCCCAAACCTATTTTTACACCTTTCTAAGAACTTTAGATTTTTGGTCCCATACATTATGTGTGATGGGACTCATTCACCACCTTGGGCGAATGAGTCCTGTGTGACCAAAATTCAAATTTAATTCAATTTTTTGGTGGTATTTTATTCTTCTAGATCTGATGTCAGCTTGTAGTGTCGTAATTTTGAGAATTTTTGCATAATTAATTATAAATACAAGGTTCTTTCACTCATTTTCACCTAATACTTTTGTGAGAACATTCTTAATGGAAATTTTATTTCACAAGAGCATTCAAGTGTCTTCAAGAGCATTCAAGAGCATTCAAGGGTAGACTTATTCATCAATTATTGCAGCAATTTAGGATCCATCATCAAGGCAAGGTTCTGATTCCATTATTTCATGTTCATGCTTCATTATCTTATTTCATAATTTGGTTTAATCACCTATAGGGGGTTTGACCAATGAAAACCCCCATTCCCTAACAATCAACAAGTTTTTCTCCCTCTCTTTGTGTGATTATAGGTTTGTAAATTGAAGAAAAATGGATTTGAAGCCTTCAAGGGCACCAAAATGACAATGTTGCAAATCTCATGAAAGTTGTTAAGACTCATGGAAAATCTGATCTAGGGAAAAATATCCATCCAATTTGCATGAAACCAGTGGGAAAGTGATTATTTTATCCATCATCAGAGGGCTACAAAGTTTCAGTTCAAAATTTTGCTCTTGGGACACTTCATGACAAAATGGGACTGATCCCCGAGTTGTGGCAAATGAGTCCCATTGTATGATTTTTCAGAGACCTTTGCAAATTTGGATACCCATTTGGCTAAAACTTGATCTTGTTTAGAGACCCAGATCTGGGACTGATTCATAGGAAAAATGTCAAATGAGTCCCACTAGGCCATAAAATTAGGTTTTTTAAGATTTCGTAGCTCCATTCCATCTCCAACAAGTTTCCAAGTGCACACTTTATGTTTTATAGTTTCTTGTTCTAATTTGTTTGCATTTCCAAGTCATTTAGTGAAGCATTACATCAAACTAGGCTTTACATTTCATCTTGCATGTCATTATATTTTACATTTCATCTTGAAGTATAGAAGATTGTTGCCCTAGGTACTAAAACCCTAGTGAAGATAAAATTCTATGTTACAACAGGTACCTTAAATGGCCTAGTAGTGAGGACCCATATTTGCATCATTGAATCATTTTCATAATAATCTACTCCCTAAGATAATAATATACTTCCTAAGTTGCACTTAAGGGTGGGTGATGTTGTAAATAGGTAGCTTTCCTTACTAGTTCACTACTAGGTCCTATGTACATGTTAAGTTTATTTAGGTCTGAGGAATCTTTCTAGAATTCTTATGTGCTATGTGATCTTTCTTATCATGACATTTAATACTTTATCCTAATCCATTTGATAATAAGTTGAGTTAATTTTCAAATGTTATAGGATTGAGACACATTTCATAATCTTGTCTAATCCTATTTTTCACCTTTGCCATATAAGAATGGATATTGTACACTTTGTATTATATATCTTATATATCTTAATATG
Organism: Sequoia sempervirens; assembly: GCA_007258455.2. Taxonomy (NCBI): domain Eukaryota; kingdom Viridiplantae; phylum Streptophyta; class Pinopsida; order Cupressales; family Cupressaceae; genus Sequoia; species Sequoia sempervirens. Next base: position 412,648,600 of record VDFB02270651.1, on the reverse strand, counting down.
AAAGAAACTCATTTCTTGTGTACTCTATTATTGAAGGTATTCATTATTTTTGTAGCTGGTGTTCAGTATTGAGCTAATCTTTAGCTCCTACAACAACCTCTTAGAACATGGTGAATTGTTTTTTTTTTTAAATTCTATAACCTTAGTCTTCTCTATAAAGTAGTATGTCCTTTCTCTTTGACTAATAGTAAGGTCAACATGTCATGGGGGTTGAATTCTTCCCCTAAGAAATGAAATTTTAGAGTCAACAACATTTTCCAACCTCATATATAGCTTAATATTGTGCACTTTCTTTTGTTATTAATCTACTAGGGGTTATCATTAGGAAGGGTCTTTCCCCTACTAGCATTGCTCATGATAAATGCCCATCAAATTTTAAACATCCTTTTTAGATCTTCCCTTGGGCTTAGGATCACTAAAAGTGATTCCATTGTCTTTTCTTTCCTTTCCAAATTTTTATAACTTTTAGAGTTGCTCTCTTTTGGAATACAACTTAGGCTAGTTGCTTTCTTACATTACTATATTTTTCTTTGGTCTTCTATTTTTTTCATTTATAAAAAAATAGAAATGGAATTATATAAATGTTAAAAATATTTGTTACAATTTCTCTGCTTTTAAAAAAACTGTTGTCACTCCCCTTGTTTACTTATAGCTTAGTTTTAAGTCAAGAAAGTTATTCTAGAATTTTCAACATCTACAAGATGTCTACAATAATTGGAGGGACCATCTTGAGCTAGGAATATAGTCCTTCTTAAGAGGAATATCCATACTACTTTATCCCTTTAATCTCGCTAATACAATTATTTTCTCAATCAAAACTACTTTTCATTATCCACTATGTGGTAGAAAAGATAGACCTATATCTTGATGTGACAAAACTTTTAAGAATATACACTTTAAACAAGCAACTATTATAATTACATTGCTTCCAAAGCAAAATGTATTAATTCTTTACATGTTGAAGAGTAACAAAATGGATAAGCAACTATTATAATTACATTGCTTCCAAAGAAAAATGTATTAATTCTTTACATGTTGAAGAGTAACAAAATGGATAGGCAACTCTCATTGCCCTATCTAATAAACCTTCCGAAATAAATCATTTGGAAGAAAGAATGATTCAATTAACCTCCTTTAAAACTATAATATATGCTTTGTATTTCAACGATTTATTTCAAACTGTTGTTATTTTTAAAACTTTTATTTTATAAGACAATATATTAAAAAGGATTCCATCTTTAAAAAAAACTTTTTCACTTTGAAACAAGGAGTTCACGTGTAGCCCTATTAAAATTTCATCCTTCACGTGGGCTCTTTCATTTATAAAACACTGAAAATTCTCACATAGTTTTTTGTCAAATACTAATTTTAGTTGTTTTGATCGGTAGTTATGAAAAAAATTGATATCATCCTAATCTTATCTGGAAATGATATTTGGATTACTGTCAAACATGTCGCTTATAAATTAATATTAAAACCTGTCCGTACATAGCTAGTTTTTGGCATTTTTTAGACTAAATCCTCCGTTGTCTCACAATGGGGTTTATGAAAATTTGAAGTTCAAAGCTTCAACATTAACAGACAAAATTACGTTCGTGTTTCACTCTGATTTGTGATGAAATATCTTACATACCACGTGTAATCAGAAAAAAATCTTGAAAGGTATATAAAGACCGAAAACAGACTTGTCAAACTAAAGCTTTCTCTAATAAAATATTTATAAAAAAAACAAAAATCACAAAACCTTAGTTACAGTTTTCATCAGTTTTGACTAACCAAACAATATCATTTTACCATAAAATTCTCTACAAATAAAATAATTAAGAAATGAAAAGGAATGGGAGAAACGAAAACAAAAACATTTGTAAAATAGTTCAATTATTCAACTTTCAGAAATTTCAACACAAAGAATCGAGCAACGACTACTTTAATCCTGCTATTCCTATTGACAGCCATTTTTTTGGAAGGGTTAAGCTTGGATTTAATAGTTTTAAATTAGATTTGTATAATACTTTGACAGATACCTTTATCTAGAAACTGCTGAAGATTTTTTTGGCTTTTACTAGTTTAGATCTCACACATCTGTGAAGTAAGGATTACGTAGGGAAGCGTCACAGACTGACAGGTGGAAGTTCTGTTAGATTTTTCCCAGTCCGCCCAGAAGTCAGACTTGCAGGTAAACTTGTATTCTATATCCAATATCAGTCTTGACACGTGATTCAACCTTAAACTATTTGCTTGAAGAGTCAATATTGAGGATTTTTTTTCATATTCTTAAAATTTTCCTAGTTAATGCTCACCTATGGTAAGAGCTGAAAGGTTAAATAGTTGGAAAATAAATGGACCAGTACAAAATATCTAAGTCTATAGAGCGACATAGGGAACATTTAACCAAGATTACATTGAAAATTATGTTTGGGTGTAGATGTTATAAGAAAGAGGAAAAGGGCTCTTATATTTAATTCTTAAATCATATTTTTTTATTGACAAAAATATTTGAAGGAGAGTGATGTTGGTTTTGATAGTAAATCTAAAAATGTTTAAAAAATGTTAGATACAATTTCTTACATATATTTTGTGTGAATGTGTCTTTAAATTCTAATGAGATGGGGTAAACTAAGAAGGATTTTAGATGATAATATTGTAGAAGTTTGTAAGGCTTTAATGTGGAGAGTTCTTCAATTCAAAAAGATTAATGATGTAGTGATGAGGATATTTTGTGACTATTGGAATGAAGATTCTTGTGCTTCATAATTTTTATTTTTTTAAATATAGGATTGGGTAAAATGAGTATGTAAAACATGCAAGAAAATATTATTAGGTATAACTCAATATGGGATGTACACAAAATTTTATGTTGAAAATCCTCATATGAAGATTGGCAATGTATGTTTGAGATGCTAAGGCCTTACTATGTGAACTTGAACAAAGACTTTGAAACTTCTTGATGTCATCACCACATTGAATTTGATATTTAATATTAGGTCTTCTAAAAGAGAAGAAAGGAAACTAATGGTGTTGAAAATACACCTCGTAAATGTGTTAGCGATTTCATCGTCTCCATCAAGTGTGGTAAATATGATAAGAATATGGATGATATGATGAAATGCTTTAGGAACTTTGTAAAAGATGTGGAAATTCGAAATAATATATTCTGAGAGACAAAGACCCTAACATGATCAAGATGGTTGATTGCAAAAGCTACAAGTACATTGAGTATAAAATGAAATCTAGCAAAACAACCACACTTGACTATAGTGTCCGAAATTGCATACTTTTGCAATTTCAAATTTACAATTTAAAATGGTCTAGATTTTAGAATAAATCATAATACTATTATATGTTGATTTCAAAGATTGTATTTGATGACCAAAAAGCATATGTTATTACCAACTTGTAGTTTGAGAATCAACAAAATTTTTTTGGACTATAGTGTTACACATGGACATATGAGATGTGCTAACATAGATACATTTTCAAAATTTAGAAATACACTTTCAACATGGATTATTTATGATATGTGTTGTAATACCCAAACAAAAAGTAACACCTCTTCCCACCTATTTGAGAAAATAAAAATCTTCATCTTTCTCATTTGGTATGATTGATCCTCACTTTTTAAAGATATTTCTCTCTCCCTCGTCTAGTGAAAGCTTTGTCAAAATTTCCATAGCTACTCAAACAATACAAATAGACAAGCTTCTTGGTTATTGCGATCTCTTTACATGTAGAAAATCTAGCTTCATAATTAGCTCTCAATTGCCAAATTAATCAAAAATATTACTAAGGGCAGCCCTAGATATTGGTAATACTCTTTGTTCTTTATCTTAATTATTTCATGTTGGTTCAATAAATCTTTGAATAAAAAAAATATATCTATTTATCATTATATCAAATCTATCTAAATTGCATGGTGGTTTTCCCTGTAGACCATGGTTGAAACCATATCAAGTATTTTATTTTTGCATATTTTCTTTTCAATTCTTAACTTTTTTGTAATTAAAAAGCTACCTTTAATCATCTTTAACTCTAGTTGTTCTTGTGATGAAGGGAGACTCTCCCTCGAACACACCTTACATGGAAAATAACAGTCAAGAAGAAAAAACATTTAACTTTATTATATTCTTAGAAATCATCTACATACGTGCAATAAAATGCATTACAACTATCTAGTCACAATACCACTATTACTAAAATCTAGGCTACAAAGACATGCAAAAACTTAGACATGCAAGTCTGCAAATGGCAATAACAGCCACTGAAATCCCAACCTTTGTTCCTTGCTGAAAAGTAAGAATTTTTTTTATCTTCTCATCCAAAATGAATCCCTCTTCCTTTGTAACCACATTATAAGACGTTTTCACTTTCCAATGAACTATCATTTCTATTCCCCCCCCCCAACAGATTCAATTATCCTTTTTACTGAATTTAGAAAATTCCTAAATTTTAGCCCAATTTTTTGGGAGCCATAACCTTTGACTTGAGCATCAAATGGATAAACCATCACTTTTGTTGGAAAGAGCACATTGAGCACAAGGGTTGCAACTATATATTTCTAATATACCTTATTTTTTACCATTTTTGAGGCCCGCCCAGGATCTCTAGGTACCTCAAAATATACTTTGAATATTTTACAAGTGATATTTGAGACACAAATTAATATCTTACAAATGAAAAAATAGTATTGAAGTGATTTCTTCACCTTTGTATTTAATTCACCATTTTGGAGCTCTCTATAAGATTTCATGCCCATACATGGCAAATGCTAACTTAATAAAAATAGAAACCTACTATTTTTTTCTTTTCCAATATCATCTCAAAGTCTCCAATGTTCAAAAGGAGGCTTGTTGTCATGAGGATGATCTTGATATTCTAATCTTGTTGCATTTTCATCTGTTGGTCTTTGTTTTAAAATTTGGTGAATGTCATGTTTGGTTGTTGGTCACAACCTTGTTTGCTTAAAATGGTAAAGCCTTTTTCCATATGTTTCTTCAAGGTTGATTGGTGTGTTTGTAACTTTTTTGTCATAAAATAGGTGAGTATGTGGTTGTGTACAGGAACTAGGTCCACCAGTGGGAGGGAACTTAGGTCCTTCGGTCATTTTAGGATGTAAATAACCAAACATGTCAAGAGGTGAAACAGTAGGAAGATCTTGTGACTTCATGGATGGGTAAAAGGTTGCATTGGCTTCAAGGTTGTCAAGGCATGAATTTAAGAAATTGGTTATACTATTATCATCTTCTCCAATGATGTCAAAAGCAAGAGGAGGAAATTCATTTAGAGTTGAAGGAGCACGAGGAAGCTCAAGGTCATTAGGATCACAGCCAAAGGCACAATTGGATATGTCTCCTAAGGATTTCAATGAATTCCAAAACTTATTAAAGTAGAAAGCCATGATGAAAGTAAAGTAATATGCAAGAGAGAAGAGAAAATAGAAAATCTATAAAGTATGATAGAAAGTAACAATAGAAAATTGTAATGCTAAAAATACCCAGAAAATGCAGTTCAAAATGTGTAGGTGGACTGATTCACCCAGGGTGGCGAATGAGTCTGAGTATAAGATTTTTTTGTGTTTTTCAAAAAAATTTAAAATGATTTTAATGCTTTTCAGATGCAAAATGAAGATGCAAATGCAAATTTTTAGTTTTTTAATGATTCGATATGCAAAAATGAAGGCTATATGAGTCTTTCACTAATGCTATTTTAGAAACCCTAGGATGCAAAAACAAAACAAAATCTAATTGAATGTTGATGCAAAAGAAACCTAGGATGCAAGATGAAATTGAAATTAGAAAGTTAATGCATTCAAAATGTAGGTTCACCATAATGAACCATCAATTTTGTGGTTCTATGGACTTCAATTACACTCTTAGGGTTTTTCACCTAAAAGGAAATAGATAGAACCCTAAAATTGAGCTAGTTCACTCAAATAGAGGAATGTATGATATGATTAAGACTAAATGAAATTATCTAGATGCAGCTAAGTGATGAAATTGACTGATTATGAATGAAAAACTAATGAAATATGTGATGTTTGAAAACACAATGAGGTACGCAAAAGTGAACTAAAACATGAACAAATACAAACATAAATGAAAAAGGCTGAACAAAGTGCATCTAGGAATTAGATGTTGAATCTTGGAGGTTCTGAAAACTACAAAATCACTATAAATCACTAGTGGGACTCATTCGCCATTGATGCTTAATCAGTCCTCCTATTGGTAAAACACCTGAAACTTCTTTTCTGACCGGGTTGGGAACTAGATTCCGATAAAATAAAAAAAATTAGCCTTTAGGGAGGGACCATTCAATTAATAATAACAGCGACCGGTCCTCCTCCAAAAATCTATAAATTTCAAGGTCAATTTCAGATCTACACTTGTCTTCTTGTTGGGTTGATAGAGTCAAATCTATAGAAAACGGGTTGTAGGTTGTCTCCAAGCTTGAATTAGGGTTTAGTTGACTTGAAACACTTTGATTACTTGTTTACCACCTTTCAACACCTATTTTCTTGACAAATCTTTGTATAAAGTATGCAAACAGCAAAAGGGGAAAAATGGTTATGGTTAGAGTATAGATTTTCCTTGGTCAAATCCCACTTTGGTAATTAAACACTTAATAAAGAAATGAATAAGGAATGATGAATAAACAACATGCAAGTGTCCTAAACTCACCACAACCTTGTTGAAGAAATTTGAAGAGATGTCAATGGTTGCTCAAAGATACTTGATTCAATGATGCTTTGATAGAATGAATGAAAGAATGCTAATTGATGTTGAATGAGTGAATGCAAGTAAATGGGTGAATACTTGAATGAATGGGGGTTAAAATGGATGGTAAAAAACTTATTTATACACACTTATGCCCTAATAACCCAATAATACAACATCAGAGGCCAACATAAGGTCTTTTTGATTAAAAACCCAAAAAAGAAATTTTGAATTATTTTGAATTTGGACTCAAGGGGGACTCATTCACCACCCATGGAGAATGGGTCCCACCTTAGGCTTGTATGTTGGTGTCAGGAATTAAGTTGCATTTAATTTTGTTTGTCAGGTTTACATTCAAAGATACACTTCATTAAGTCTTATGAGTGCAAAAAGGGGTCATCTAAAGCATAAGAAAGGTGTAAATAGTGATAAAGAACCTAGAAAAGTGTGAAAGCTTGTTACAAGACTTTACAACATTTCAAAATGTGACTTGATAAAGGATAAAAAGGTGATTTTTAGATGAATCATACTGAAAATAGTCTAGAAAAGTGTAGAAATATGTTAAAACACTTCACAACACCTTCACAAGACATCATTATTTGAATTTTAAGGACCTAATGTCAATATAGAAGTTACACTGAAACATTAAATCAAACAAAAATAGGTCAAGCATCATGAGAGAAATACTTATTAAAAGACCATAAAAATGTCAATGATCCATTTTTCTATGGTACAATTTAGTGCCAGATAATGTGGCTCAAATCTAGAATTGACAAGCCAACTGTTATAGAGATTGCTTGGCTTCTATTAATATGTTTCACGATATTATTTTTCCCATAATTTTTTTTTTTCATTATTGTTGATGAATGATAGTTTAGGGTCAGATATAAATGATGATTGCTATAAGCATCATCATTGTTTATATGAGATCAATTGCTCTTCATATTTAATATTTATAAAATAAGTAAAATCAAAATTTATAATGCATGTATAAAATCAAATTTAAATAAATGATGTTCAAAATACACATTGAATAAAATTCAGAATTCATATAATATATATCTGCCATGTGTGAGGGGGTATATGTGTTAAGTATGTTTAACTGAATGATAATCGGTTGTAAAGGAAACCCGCACGCCCAAAGGGACATGTCCCTTGAGCGGACGTGTCTCCACGTGTGGAGACACGTCCTCTCAAGAGATGCATCCCTTGGGGGTGGGTCTCCTTACATACAAAAAGGAGTTCCACTCTTGATATGCAAACATCGAAATTTATTAATGTTCTGCAATCAGTACATTCAGCATTAAGAGAAGAAATCTGAAAATCGTCTTTGACTTAGAATTTCTCACACAGAATTTCAGACCTTAGTTTATTCTTAGATTTCTAGGATCCTATTTGATAAAGATTTGATTACATTTACATGGTATCAGAGCCACGTTGTGTGAATCCAAATCAAATCTAAATATCAAATTGCTCAAGAAAATTCATATTTTCTAGAATCGAATTTACATCACATTCTTCATAATGTCAAGTGTGATTAGATTTGAAGATCACCTTGCAGGAGTAGACAATTTCACATCATGGAAATTTAGAATCATGATGATCCTTAAAGAGAATAAGCTAGACTCACTTGTGAGAGAAAATATGAAGGAACCAGAGTCTGAACCTGAGAAAACTCAATGGATGGAAAACAATGAAAAGGCCATGAAAATCCTAGTAGATGTAGTTAGGGATCATATAGTGCCCATCCTAGCAAAACATGAAACTACATACCATATGTACAAATCTCTTGAGAGTACTTATGAGATCAACAACATCTGCAGGACTCTTGCATTAAAAAGGAAAATCAACAATGCTCAAATAAACAAAGGAGAGTCCATTAATGCATACTTCATGAGGATTATTGAACTAAGGGATCAATTATCCACAATTGGATATCAGATTGAAAGCAAAGAATTAACCCTAATTGCACTAGGAGGCCTACAAAACTCATGGGAGTCATTTGTTCAAGGAGTAAGTGCGAGATCTAAACTCCCTAAGTTTGACAGGCTAAGAACTGACTGCCTTCAAGAAGAAACCAGACTCTCCACAAAAGAAAATAAACAAAAGAACATATATGAAGACATTCATGTACTCAACTCAACGTCTAATAAAAGGAGTAAGAAAAACTCCTTCAAGAGAGGATCTTTTAAAAGAAAGAGAAATTCCAATGGAAAGGGATCTTATAAGAAGAAAGATATATCTCAAGTACAATGCTTTAGATGTGATCAATATGGTCACTATGCAATGAAGTGCCCTGATAGGACTAAACAACAAGCATC
>VDFB02270651.1:412628027-412639469 GCA_007258455.2 Sequoia sempervirens | reverse complement strand
GAGGTAATTGTACTCCCCTCAATGCATTGAAATTTGAATTTGATTTAGTGATTAATAATTTAATATGGCTGATTTATGTTTTTTAATTTATTGAATAATTGGTTTTGCTTATTTTTTCAAGTGACACCGTCTTCATGAAGTCCATTGATGCTTCTGCCCAATTCAAAAATGCCACATACCTGTTTGAGGCTATAGAGGAGGTGATAGCTAATGTGGGGGAAGAGAATGTAGTGCAAGTGGTGACAGATAATGCAGCAAATTATGTTGCTGCTGGTAGATTATTGATGGAGAGGCACCCTACTATATTTTGGACTCCATGTGCCGCCCATTGCATTGACCTCATGTTGGAGGATCTTGGCAAACTCCCATGGATCAAAACATGTGTGGAAGCAGCAAAAAACATATGCAAATTTGTATACAACCACACATGGGTGCTTAACCTTATGAGGCAATACACGGGGTTGAGGGAGTTGTCTCGTCCTGGCATCACCAGGTTTGCAACAAATTTTATCATGATGCAATCCTTGATTCGGTCAAGGGCAGCTTTAAGGCGCATGTTTACTAGTGAGGAGTGGTCTTCCTCATCCTTTTCTACGAGCACTGCAGGGATTGCTGTGGTTGATTGCATTTTTGATGAGAAAGGGTTTTGGACACCAATGGATGAGGTTGTGAAGGTAAAATTTAATTATTTATTATGTTTTAATTTTTAATCATATCTTACTTTTATTTGTTTATTTTCATTCACACTTATTTGTGAAACATGTTTGCACTTTGCAGTTTATTGAGCCCTTGCTAGTTCTCCTATGAGTTGCAGATGGGGAGAAGCCCTCAATGGGCTACATATATGAGGGCATGGATAGGGCCAAAGAGGCCATTAGATCAATCTATGGTGGAGTTGAGGAGAAGTATCATCCCATTTGGGATATCATTGATAGGAGCTGGCAAAACGAACTTCATAGGCCCATCCATGCAGCTGCATGTTTCCTAAATCCGGCCTTCCAATTCCGCCGTGATTTTCGTGCAAATAGAGAAATTCTTAGTGGGCTCTACACGACGATAGAGTGGATGTTGCCCGCTGTTACTACACAGATGGTGCAGGAGATAGATTCCTTCACTAAGGCACAAGGAGACTTCTTTACACATCAAATGTGCAAAGATAATAGGACAACATTAACGCTGTAAATATATATTTAAGGGCATAATTTTCATCTTTTTATATTATAATTTATTATTAAATATTGAACTTGAACTTGAAACTTGAAATGAGATTGATTTTTTGTTTCTTTTCTCTCATCTCGCATAGCCGGTGGCATATGTTTGGTTTTGATACACCGAACCTTCAAAATATTTCCATTCGTATATTGGGCCAACCATGTAGTTCATCTGGTTGTGAGCGCAATTGGAGTATGTTTGAGCACATACACTCCAAGAAGACTGTCAGTGGAGAGGATGAATGATTTGGTATATGTTCATTACAACCTTTGGCCTCGTGATACAAAAGCTTTTGACCACAACAAAAACCCCATTTGTAGAGGGAGGTTGATCCACACCGAGGATCATTGAGGCTCCAGATGCAGTCTTTAGTGACGAGGACCTTGATTGGGTGGACCAGGCAGAGAGAGAGGCCGAGGTTGTAGCCATGGCTAAGGAGGAGGCTAGAGCACGAGGAGACATAGCTGCTGTCGGTGAGAGTCGCAAGGAGAGTCAGACACAGGCAGAGACTATGGCTGCAGCTGCAACATCATCCAGGACCCTTAGACGCCTTCGTAGGAAGGATGCTGGCTCCACTATGCCATAGGGCATAGAGTCATTGACTTATAGCTATTGTTTTACTTTTGATATTGCATATTTGTATGGAACATTTGATGTCATGGATTTCATATTCCATGAGTTTTGTATACATTTGACTAATTTTATATATCTAAGTATGCTATTTCCTTCACAAATGCTAACTACAATTTGTGTTCTCAAGCACTTATGTAACAAGCAGTATACTTGTGCATGTGATCAAACATTCTATTTGTGTTGTATTCAATAAAGGTGCTTGAAACAAGTTTTAAATCTTTAAAATCTCTATATTTCTAGGGTTTTTCAACTTTTTTCATTTTGTCAGTCTGAGTCATGAGTCGCCTGCCAAGTCCGAGTTACGTCCGAGTCTCATTACTATGGGCTGCATATATTCTTCAATATTGATCTGAAAGACTTCATAATTTTCTGCTCTTACCTCTGCTTTTAATTGAGCTGATATATCATTATAATTCTACTTGTTATTTTCCTTCCACATCATCTCCTTTAATATACCCAAAAGATGTGACTTATTGAAGGAGGTCGGCCTCTAAATAAAACAAATACATTTTAATTTAACCTTCAAATCGCCTATTAGAGGGAGGTCGGCCATCACGTAAATAAAGCATAATTAATCTTTGACTTGGGTGCAATTCATGAGGTTGGCCCAGAATACTTATGGAATTTAAAGCATATTATGGATATAGTCGGCCAGCATATGAAACACCAATATAAAGTGTTGATTATATCCTTAACATAGGCATTTAATTGTATTTATATCTGCCTTTGTCTTGGGTGCTAAAACATGGGAGGAGTTGGCCATCTTTGTATACAGCATTTGTATAATAAATGTTCTTCATAAAAACCAGTGCTGCCATAAAGACTATGGGTCAACCAACATAGAAACTGAATTGAGTTTTCCTTGTATAGCCTTTGGCCAATCCTTTTTCAGTGAAGACATTCATAACATCTCTTTTGACATCAATGACAATAATGTAACAATCTCGAACAACAAATTCCATCTTGACATCAATGACAACATTTCCAACATATACCATATCTCCTGCTATGGTTACTGGAAACTCCCAGTGGCCCTCCTTGGCACTTGGAAATGTTTCAAGCACTAGAACTCTGTCAAACCCCACTTGAAACATTTTGAGATGCTTCTGAACTGTTTCCAAAAACAGAAAATCCCTTAAAAACATTTCCAGGCTGTTTCCAGGTACCTTCCAGCAAGGAGATAAAAAATTATAGAAACTGCAGCTCATTTCAGAATGCTTACACTCCTTTAAAGACAAAATCCTTATAGCCATGGATTATAAAACCAATAATTAGCCTTAAATAGAAACCTAACAGTGTATCAGAAGCACTCAAGAATTAATAGTGCGACTAAATATAAATGGTAAATTTATTCTCCAAAAGAAAAAAGCATATATTAACAGATGCTCAAAATCCAATACTAGGTCCCATATCTCTCCATCTTGGCAAAAAACTCACAGTATATATCACTAAATAATAACATTACTACTAAGCTAGTTACAAGTTTTTCCAACAATAGACTATAAAAAGATAGTTTCTTTTCTATTTCCTTGTCTTTTATGGGAATGTGAATAAGAGCAAAAAGGAAGTCATCTGGGAAACAAAACTGAATATGTGCAAACCAGTTCTATGCAGAAATAATGTGTATCTGTCATGTCCCCTTTCTCCCACCAATGACTTTTTATTATTATTAATTAAAAATAGTGTTTTTTAACACTAATATTATAAAATATTATATGATATAATATAAAGTAATAAAATAAAACAAATTCAAATTTGGGTCCCCAAAATAGGTCCTATGGGCCATTTTCAGATGAGGTATTTCTACAAGTCATTGCACTCATTTTTGCATCTGGTCTTTTTTTAATTTTCACCTTGTTGAGTTTTCAACTGGAGTGATTCAGCATCAAGGGCAAAAAACCTTGACAAGAATTGTCCAAGGTTAGGACGAAAACCCTTACTTGCATTGGCAGTTCCATGTCAAGGATTGCATGTGGACTAAATTGGGAAATTGTCACCATTTTCAGGTCAAGCAATTTGGTGTTTGCCAGCGAGCTGATTTGAGATCTTCAAGCTGATTTCGATGAATATGGTAAGGATGCAGCTCAGTTTCTAAGGTTTTGTGGCAGCTTCAAGGCAGTTTTGAGGCAAAATTGGCAGAGACATTTGGTGCAGCATTTTATGAATCAAGCAACTGCACTTTGGGATTTCTTTGTGGTAGTTTGAGGGCTGATCTGGGCAATCCTGGAGGAAAAATCAGTACTGCAAGTCTTCAGGTCTTAATCATGGCAAATTGAGGTTAGTTTGGCGTGATTTTATGATAGAAATCAAGTACAGCAACACCAGAATAGGATCGCTTATCTTGAAGGGAATTGCAGCATTTTGGTTCTTTGTAAGGGTGACTAGAGCAGAAAGGAGCACCAATATTACAGCAGAGATCACTGCATATTTCTAGGTAAATGGGTATTGAAGAGGATTAGTCCGCCATACATTGAGGTTAGGGTTTGCAGATAATTTGTTGCAATCGCTTGTCTACACCATCATTCGCAGCCAGCCAAGGACTGTACATGCCCAGATCTGACCCAAAAAGGGGTGCTAGGGAAGCTGATAATTGTTATTTGCATGTTTTGCATTGTAACCACTTCACAATGCATGTCCTTGCATGTTATTTGCATGTTTTGCATGGTGGGGCTCCCAAGTTTGCATGTTGGTGCATGTTCTTGCATGAAATCGTCGGAGAGTTATGGAGCACTCGGTATTGACCAACTTTGATTGGCTATGGATTAGGCACCCATGTGAAGGCCATGTGATCATTTAATATTTTTCACCATGCTTATGGGCTGTCCACTAAGGGGATGTAGGTTTTTCTAGGTGGTTTTGCTTGTTGCTTTGGGATACCATTTGTAATATTCTGTCCCACCAAACTTCTATATATTGGAGTATTGAGATGTTGGTTTGTAAAAGAGCTTGTTTACAGGTTGTCAAAGTAACGAAGTGCTACCGGAATTCAGAGAGGAGTGTTGTATTAGTGTATCTCATTTGAAGATTAATACAAACATTGGATCTCTTTGCGTGTGGAGTTTTTTCGCGCAAGGGTTTCTCCACGTATATCTTGTGTCACTTGTTATTCTCTACTTGTGGTATTGCTGATTTTTCTTTCATGTTTGGAATTGTTAATTACATTATCACTTCATGGTAATTTTGGATACATAATTTTCAGATTTGCAAACACATTATTAAGTTTTATTGCTGCAAGTTTCACCTTGAATTTCCAACAATAATGACTGGCAAGCATCTTCTCTTTTTGCCCTAAAACCAGCAGTTACATTATCATGTGAATCTTGTTTAATGTAAATCAGTGGCAGTCATAACGTTCATTTCAGTCTAAAATCACTAACCATCTACAAGAGGATTTAGTACAAAAAAAAAGAGAATAAATAAGGAAACATCAGAAGATAAAAACCAGGGACATCACAGTATCCATGAAATCTACTCACCTACAAATGAACAATGCACAATACTAAATTTCCTTGCTTACAGTGATTATCCAAACCACCAAACCATATACAAGATAAACACTTAAATAGATCTGCATTTAAATCCTTCATTAGCAGTTTAAGAAAAATTAAAAAATAAACACTTTTAGAGTTCAACAAAGGTTTGGACTGAAGATCCATGTGCTTGAGCTGTCAATTATAATTACATTATAGTGTAATTTACCTGTAGTCTGAGTTTAAAAAAAGTTTAAATTGTTGAAGCTGGTCAGATACTAGTCTACATTACCTACACGGTGTAAGTGGAATTTTTCTTTGTAATTTGTTTTATAATCTTTTTTTTTTATGTTTAGATACCCCATTTCTTTGTTTTCTAAGATAACTGGAGCCATGATCCCCATTTCAAAGCTTTGGATAAATTAGGTCCTACACAAAAATATAGCAATACAGTCACTGATGAATACTGCAAAATGCAAAGACCAACTTTCATGACTGCAACAGCATGGCTAGCCACAAAACTATAATCAAGGCTGCTACTTTCTGCTGCCAACTTTTACAAGGAAATGTAATGCTACAGTCACCAAAGGTCCAATTTAGGTGTTAAAAACCTCTATGTAGATAATATAGAGCTTGGATATAGATCGGAAGGGAAATCAATAACAGATAGATTAAGAAAAAATGAGCTTTGTGTAACTAAATAAAAATATAAAATTGGTCTTCCTCTCCTCTGATTTGAACATATTTAACGGGATGCACAAGTTAATGCTTTTAACATGGTTACTTTTTTGTGTCTGAAATTACTCTGCCATGGTAAACCATCTAATATTTCACATCAAAATACATTACAACATTATCGCCTTTTAAACTCATGTCTCAGTGAAAAAATTCATTGCATGTGTCACAAGGGCCCATGAACACAGGATCTCCTGCTTCTGTGGTCTACATATCGGTCATACAACATGTATTAACTTCATTCTGGAACACAAGGAAAAACCGGCTATGATTATGGGCAATAGCAACATTGTCTTGTAAGGATGAATATGACGCATATTACTAATGTGTTCCTACAAGTAAGGGGACACGTTCAATTAAAGAGTTGATATAGGTTGTAGAATTCAAATGCTAGGAAGTCGTAGAGAGATTTCACACTTTAAGTTTTCATTCTTTTGGAGTCAGGAAATAGTATGCATGGTTGTACAATTAAAATCCTACGAGCTTTTTTTCTTGGAATGGCTGCCATTTTGAAGACAGCTATAGGATTGCATAGCATTTAAGTACCCATTAGGCACAAAGTATCCATTAAAAACAAGAGGATTTTATGGAAATTCTCTAAATCAATGAATCAAGTAATAGAGCTATTTATTTCAACAAGAACAGTGAAAATTGGTCCACCACCCATGACAGACCATGGTAAATTAGTATAATAATGTATTCAGTTAATACAATCACTACTAATCAAAGGTGTGGCAGCTCACCGTATTTCACACTACCCGGCAAGTATTATAGTCAGTCAAGGTCTGCCTGCTTGCACCTGTCCAGCCTCCCAACTCTGGTAGAATAGATCAGCCTTAGACCTGGCATGCATCTAAGCCAAAAGGATATCCAAGCTGTGTGGTACTTTCCCTCGAAGACATGTTACTTTAAGCATTTAAAAAACAAAAGAAAATCACTACTGATCTTGAGACACTCGAATCATGTAGTTTACAAAACAAGATCTCTGAGTTCTCAAGATAGAGTTGTACTTTCACCTGGAATTGCTGGCAACCTGGCAGGAAAAGGATAGATGGTACAAACATTGATATTCTTTCATGATACTTAAAGTGGCCATAAATGGTCATCTTTTGCCCCCTCCTTTCCTCCATCTTTGAGCCTTGTGAAAGTGCCTGGACTGTCTATGATGATAAAATTGTCTCACGTAACCTGAAAGCCACTGGATCCTTCGTAGGTCACCGGCTTTTGAAAGCTCCATCAAGAAGTTATCATACGCATGGTATGGGAGTCTCAAATTCTTCTGTACAGCATCCTCCAAACATGAGCAGGCCTCTTCTATCCTACCATTTTCAAGGAGCCCTTTAATCATAGTACAGTACGTGAATGCATCAGGCGAACAAACCCCCGGTTTATTCATGTCATGGAATATGTCAAAGGCCATATGCAGTTGGCCCATCTCACAGAACATTTTTATCAACATGTTGTATGTGTGAATGCTTGGCAGGCAACCTACATCTGTTATTCTATCAAAAAGTCTAAGGGCCTCATTTACATTTTTAAGGTTGCACAGCACTTTCATAAAGCAATTGTAAGTAACAATATCCGGAGGATACCCTTTGTCTCTCATTTCATCTAAAAGCTTAAAGGCTTCCTCAAGTTTTCCTGCACTGCAAAATCCTTCAATTATTTCAGTGTACGTCGGGACATCGGGAAGGCATCCACTATCTCTCATCTCACCAAGAAGTCCCAAGGCTTCCTCTATCCTTCCTAACTGGCTAAATGCAACAATCAGGATGCTGTAAGTCTTTGCAGTAGGTACAGACTGGGCACACCCTCTTGTTTTCATAAAATTAAAAAATTTCAAGGCCTCTCCCACATGCCCATCCTTACATAATGCATCAAGTAAAGTATTGTAAGTGAAATTATCAGGATCATGACCCACATCAATCATTTCATTCAAAATCTCCATAGCCTTATATGGTTTCCGAACAGTGCACCATCCGAAGAAAAGAACAGAATAAGTCTTGTCGTCTGGTTTAAATTTAACCCTCAACTTCTCATACAAAACTTGGGCCTCTGAAACCAAATAGCACTTGCAAAGCGCATCCAGAAGCATGTTCAATGCATGGACTTCAGGATTGGCCTTGATCTTTCCTTTCTTCTTATTCGCAAATTTTCTCAGAGTTATAAGATGTTTTTCTGCATAATCCCTCAATACCTTGGCAAATGCCTCAATGGGTAACCTGGGATTACTGCTTCTCTTCATAAGTTTTAACAAGTCACAAATAATAGCAAACTGCTTCGACTTGAACTTAGTACTAGACAGTATATCAATCATCTCATTGAACGTATGGGATTCATGCCTGTAGCCATTTTGATGACTGGCCCATGTGAAAAACCTAAAGGCAACCTTTTCCTGAAACCGGAACCTCTCCAGAATTTTGTCAACTAGTTCTGTGGACACCTGAACACCGCATTTTTCTAGGGCAGACTCCATGTCCTTACCTGCATCCGAATTTTCAGATATTATCCTGCACACCTCATCCAAATCAGACAGGATGGCCACGCTGCTTTCTCCCTCCTGAGTTTTACTGAGGTGACCCACTCCGAACGGCTGGATTGCAGCATTAGTTGAAAATGTAGATAAATGAGTACTGCGGAGGCGATTATGGGAATTAGGTGAATGATAATGCAGAGATGCCATTGATTGAGAACACAGAGGTACCAATGTTTTAAGCCCTGAAAAATCCCTCGAGACTAATGGGTGTCCTGTAGGTGTGCATCGAATGGCCCTTAAGAGGTGCCACGCCGTGAATAACTTACACCCAGCTGGATTTTTAAGAACCATGTTTTTTATTTTTGCTGAGGGCTGATTGAAATCCAACCTATCTCTTTCCCCGATGCCTGGCGACCATTGTCATAATATGATGTTCTCTTTACTTTTGGTTTCTTACATATTTATCAGGGTTGGTGAATGTTCGAAGACCAATGGATTCGTTGTATTGTATAGATGTGGAGAGAAATAAATAGTGGACCTTCTACGCTCCAGCGAACTTATTTGATGCTTCTTTGTCGCCCGATATCGAAACATGGACTCCCGAGAAGGTCCATAGTAGAGCATCCTATCTTCGGAGTGTGTCGCGTGGATCAAGAAATAATAAAAAATCGTCTTCACATAACACAATCTGTTGTAGATCTGTCAATTTTCTTTTTTTTTTTTGTCAAATCAGCTAAAAATTCACATGTCACATTTCAATTGGTCCAACCTGTTCATGACAAGCTGATTTGGAGGTCTGACCGATCATTAGTCAGATCCACCTTCAAAGGTAGCGTGAAAGGGAACTGGCGGTGGGACAAACAGACGTGTGACATGGAAACACCTTGCCACCCCGAATGTCCAGTTCAAAGCATTAACTGTATGTCGCCCCCTAAGTTAGTTTCACCCAACAACATGCCATACACATCCCTTCTCATTCTCCACCTAACTGGGGTGTTATTCAGAGGACAAAGTTCATTCAATGCTCCAAATTCTCGCATATCTCAGTCATTGTCATTCCTTTCCTTTGTATTTTTCTGGAGTGTTAGTTTGGTTAGGCACTAATACATGTTTGGCTCTGCACTCTACAATTCCTTTTTGGCATAGATTCTTGTTTGGCTTTTCCTATAGTTTTGAGAACTATTGAACTCAAGTGAGGTGTTTTACCTAACTAAGCCTGTACCATTGTCTTTGCTTCTTCGACTGGATTTGCATGTTCTTGCATGTCTTCGATGAGTTTAGGTTTAAAAAATTTGCAGTGAAGTGATTTTTTAATTTGAATGGTTTATTCGATATGGGTTTTGGTTTATTATTTGTTTATTATTACGAAATATGTAAAGAGTTTCACTGGTTTTCATTTCGATGATATTTTGCCATGCACTTCTAATATTTTATTCTTCAATGCACATTCAATCTACAATTTGGTTATTTATTTGTTTGTTATTACAAAATATGTAAAGGGTTTTACTAGTTTTCATTTGGACGATACTCTGGCATGCATTTCCAATATTATGCTCTTCATTGTACAAACATTGAGTTTGCATTTTAGTTTTTTATTTGTTTGTTATTAAGAAATATGTAAAGAGTTTCATTGGTTTTCATTTCGATGATATTCTATGATGCACTTCTAATATTCTCTTCTACATTACACAAAAATTCGGTCTACAAATTGGTTTATTATTTGTTTGTTATTACGAAATATGAAAATGGTTCCACTAGTTTTCATTTAGATAATATTTTGTCATGCACTTCTAATATTTTGTTCTTCAAATTGCACAAACATTTAGTCTGTAATTTGTTTTTTTATTTGTTTGTTATTACAAAATATGGAAAGGGTTTCACTAGTTTTCATTTTGACGATATTTTGCCATGCAGTTCTAATATTTTTTTCTTCATTGCACAAACATTAGTCTGCAATTATTTTTTTTTATTTGTTTGTTATTACGAAATATGTCAAGGGCTTAACTGGTTTTCATTTTGACTATATATTTGTCATGCACTTCTAATATTCTCTTCTTCATTGCACAAACATTCAATCTACAATTTTGTTTTTTATTTGTTTGATATTACTAAATATGAAAAGGGTTTCATAGATTTTCATTTCGACGGTATTCTGGGATGCACTACCAATATTTTGTTCTTCATTGTATAAAGATTCAAACTGTAATTTTTTTTATTTGTTTGTTACATATGGGCGGGAGCAAAAAGATGGGGGCCAAAAAGTGGCCAACTTTTATTAAAAATTTTGAAAAGTCATTATGTGAGCACGTTATAACACGCTTGTGTTATAGCTTTGGTGTGCCAAGCCTAAGGCCTGGTCACACCGAAGATATAACGCACTCACATTATAACGTGGGCGTGTTATGTCATATTATAAGGGGGAAAAAAAAAGCAAATTCAATTCATTATTTCATTGTTCTATTTCCTCCATTTATGGTCTGCAAACCCTTCTCAAGTGTGCTTGCATTATTGAGAGCCCAAATTTCATTGTTTCTTCATCGACTTTCACCTAATGTCACCACGCTTGATGGGGAGCCTTCAAAGAGTAAGTTTTTATTTTTATTTTGTGATTTTTCTATTAAAATGGGTAGATTTAATATGTTTTGATGTTAATTTTCTTTAATTTTCTGTGGAGTTGATACATCTAATTTCCTTCTCGCTCTCAAAACTGGCTCTTCACCCTATGACCAAAGATCTAATGAACAAGCACCCCCAAATAAACTCCAACAATTCCTCAACATCCTGCTGGAACTCAACAAAATTTAATGGGGGAAATTGAAAACAACAAAAAACAAATTGAGTTAATTGTGAGGTTGAAAGATCCTACAAGTTCAACCTTGCAAAGAAACACTTGCAGAATCACTTGAAGCTATGTTA
>VDFB02270651.1:412564737-412627927 GCA_007258455.2 Sequoia sempervirens | reverse complement strand
TTTAAGCCTGCGACTTCAATATTTTTAATAATTTGTATTTCTTCCATGGTCATGATTAAATAATGTCAATTATTTAATTATTCTCTAAGGTCTTCATTTCTTCTATTAATTAAATAGTCTTAATTATTTAATTAATTCATACTTTTCTTTATTCCATCTAATTAATTAAATATACGCTTTTTATTTAATTATGTTACTAATTAACCTTATCCTTCTTCTTCGATTAAATAAATTCTTATTTAATTTATCTTTATCATATTTCAACTATAATTAAATAAATTTTTTTATTTATTTAATTATTCATTTAAACCCCTTCATCATTTAATTAAATAAATCTTCTTTATTTAATTATTCTTCAAATATCAAATCTTGAATTAAATGAATTATTTAATTCATAAATCCTATTTTAACTCATTCCTCTATATTTAGATAATTGTGCAAATTATGTAAGTATTCACTTTTACTTGAATCAAAGATCTATTTAAATCGCTTAGTTAACTCTTGATTTAATGTCTGAGTGGCTTTCTCGAGTAATCTCTTCGTCAAATCATTTAATCATCCAGTTCTAACTCAATTGCGTGTACATGCAGATTAATTAAATATTCCTATTTAATTAATTAAACCTTGTGTGTGCATTCAAACAGAGAGTTGCTTTAATCCATCTTTATCTCTATCATGCAAAGACTATTCTTCTGTTTTTGAATACCAAACTCGAAGATTAAGTCATTTATTTAATATTTAATTATATTTCTAATTTGTATCACTCATGTCACTACTAACAGTTATCAGAATGCATGTCTAATCTATCAATCTCAACCGTCTGATGATTTGTCGATCCTAACCTGTCATTCAAATGATCAATTTTCTATAAATTGATTTGTTCTTCATCATTCCAATCTCTCTTGAAATCTTATGACTTTTTGGAGCAACTATCTTGAATCTTCGATGCTTTGCTAAATCATTATCATAGGCTATGCTTGCACAAACTTTGAAAATCTGAGGGCAATTATACTACAACGGCAAAATGGAGAAGGGCAATCGAGATGATACATGGAATTACATACATATTGGGTGAGATTGTTTAGTTTATTTACGTTTTGACTTTCCTTTGTTCTTTGTTGCTTAGCTTAGATTGCATTAGAGTTTTAGATTGCATTGCATGTTTGCTCTGATCTGTTTCTCTGCATTTTCTAGATGTTACAAATGTCTTTACTTTTTATTGAAACAACTGAAGCTTGATCGAGAACTAAATAGGAGCAGTCCTCGAGTTCAAAGTAGATGAGTGTCATACACATCTCCATCCCCCCGATGAACAAAGGTCACCCGTTTGTTTTCTTCACTTGGAGGGAAATGAATTTTGATTGGGGTCCTTTGTTGTATGCCTATATGGCATTTTTGGACATATTTTGTATTGCATATACTTTACATTGTATTCCTATATGGAATTCTTGTAAGCCTATATGGCTATTTTATATATGTTTTATACTTATATCGACATATATTGATGTATGCCTACATGGCTATTTGGTTAATACACATCTTTTTATTGATGGTGTCCATATTTACATTATAAATCCACACTTCAATAGATATTTGTAGATGGTTTACTTCAAATATTTAAAGTCCAAGTGTTTTCCATGCACGATCTTCTTTTCTATAATTGTAAATATATAATAAAGTTTAAATAGTATTCTCCTATAAGATTATTGAACATTACATCAATCATATGAATATAGTAATGTTTCATGCTTCATGATTCATGTGCTTCACAGAGGAAATTCATATGTATGTTTCATGTTGCCATGCTTCATGCTTCATGTGTATGCTTCATGCTTTATATCATTGAGGAAGACATCTACCATTCCACGTGTATGCTTCATGCTACCATTCGCTTGTATGCTTCATGCTTCTTGTGTACACTTCATGTGTTTGTGTGTATGATTCATGCTTTGTGTGATTGTTTTGTGTGATTACTTCATGTGTTCACATGTATGTTTCATGCTTCTTATGTATACTTCATGTATTACGTGTATTCACGTGTATGCTTCATGCTTTCTATGTATACTTTGCATATTATGTGTACTCACATGTATGCTTCATTCTTCTTGTGTATACACCATGTGTTCACGTGCATGCTTCATGCTTACTATGTATATTTCATGTATTATGCGTATTCATGAGTATGCTTCATGCTTCATGTGTATACTTCACTATTTACCATTATTCACGTGTATGATTTATGCTTCCTACGAATACTTGATGTGTTCACATGTATACTTCATGTATTACGCCATTGAAGAATTGAATCAAGAATATAACCAAAGGAAATATTGCAAATAAATTAATTTAGGTTCTCACGAATAGTGATATGAATTCGGTTGTGACTTTTTAAAGGTGAAAAGTTATGACCCTTTGAATAGGAAAGACTACAACCATTTTATAACAAAGGGAGGTGACCATGCCTAGCGTAGATGTGCCCACCTAGATGTGTTGGCACTAACTATTTGGCCCCATGAAGAACAAAACAAAAAGTAGCTTACCTTGCAACTTTACACTACATGCATTTGATAGTTTTTGGGGCATCAAAAAACTTTCACTACAGGAAAACGACTTGGAACTATCAAAAACCAAGAGAGGTTATTGTAGAGGGTCCCTACATGATCTAATAGTCTCAAATGAAATATTTCGAAGTGTCACAGTTTCTGAGTAATCGTTCGTCGAAGTTTGCTACCCTTTTGCACTTTGGTCTCTTAAACGACTTCATTGATACAATGTAGTTTGAACTATTCTGACATGTTTGGGTGTAAAACAAGACCTTTCTTAGCACAAAACCACCCATCCGGACATGTTGGAATAGTTGGTTCGGTCATATGATGAATAGAACAAAATTTACACCACTTTGCAACTTTACACTACATGCAACTAACCCATTTTCCATCAACTGAAAACTCTTCACCACGAAAAAATGACTTGGAGCTATCAAAAATCAAGAGAGGTTATTGTAGATAGGCCCTATATGATCTCATAGCCTCAGACATAATGTTTCTAAGTGCCACAGTTTCTGAGCAATTGCTCGTTGAAGCTTGTTACCCCTTTGCACTTTGGTCTCTTAAGAAACTTTGTCGATACAATGTAGCTCAGACTGCTCTTACATGTTTGGGTGCAAAAAAAAGATCTTTCTTGGCATAAACCCACCCATCCAAACGTGTTGGAACAGTTGGTTTGGTTGTATGATGAACATAACAAAAGTTACACCACTTTACAACTTTACACTACATGCAACTGACCCGTTTTCCATCAACTAAAAACTCTTCACCATGGGAAAACAACTTGGAGCTATCAAAAACCAAGAGAGGTTATTATAGAGGGGACCTACGTGATCCCATATCCTCAAATAATTTTTTTCTAAGTGCCACGGTGTCTAAGTAATTGCTCGTCGAAGTTTGTTGATCCTTTGCACTTTGGTCTCTTAAGAGACTTTGTCGATACAATGTAGCTTGAACTATTCCGACATGTTTGGGTGTGAAACAAGAGATTTCTTAGCATAAATCCACTCATTTGGATGTGTTCAAACCATTGGTTCGATCGTACAACAAACAAAGTGAAAGCTACACCACTTTGCAACTTTACACTACATCTAACTAACCTATTTTCCATCAACTGAAAAATCTTGACCACATGCAAATGACTTGGAGCTATCAAAAAACAAAAAAGGTTATTATAGAGGGGCCTTGTGTGATCCCATAGCCTTGGAAAGGATGTTTCTAAGTGCCACATTTTACAATTAATCGCTCATCGAAGTTTGTTGGCCCTTTACACTTTGGTCTCTTAAGAGACTTCGTTGGTACAATGTAGCTCAAATTGTTTTGGCATGTTTGGGTGTGAAATAGTACCTTTCCTACCATAAAACCACCCATACGAACATGTTGGAACTATCGGTTTGGTCGTACGATGAATAGAATAAAAGTTACACCTCTTTGCGACTTCACACTACATGCAATTGACCCATTTTCCATCAACTAAAAACTATTCACCACGAGAAAATGACTTGGAGTTATAAAAAACTGAAAGAGATTATTGTAGAGGGGCCCTACATGATCTCATAGCCTTAGACAAAATGTTTCTAAGTTCCACAATTATCGAGTAATCGCTCGTCGAAGTTTGTTTCCCCTTTGCACTTTGGTCTCTTAAGAGACTTCATCAGTACAATGTAGCTCAGACTGTTCTGACATGTTTGGGTGTGAAAAAATACCTTTCTTAGCATAAATCCACCCATCTAGACATGTTGAAATTGCCAGTTTGGTCGTATGATGAACAAAGAAAAAGTTACATCACTTTGCAACTTTACACTACATGCAACTGACCCATTTTCCATCAACTGAAAAACTCTTCACCACGTGAAAAAAAATTGGAGATATCAAAAACTGAAAGAGGTTATTGTAGAGGGGCCCTACATGATCCCATAGCCTCAAAAATAATGTATCTAAGTGCCATAGTTACCAAGTAATCACTCGTTGATGTTTGCTACCCCTTTGCACTTTGGTCTCTTAAGAGACTTCGTCAATACAATGTAGCTTAGATTGTTCTGACATGCTTGGGTCTGAAAAAGGACCTTGCATACCATAAACCCACCCATTCAGACATGTTGGTACTATTGGTTCAGTCGTACGATGAATAGAAAAAAAGTTACTCCACTTTGCAACTTTACACTACATGTAACTGACCCATTTTCCATCAACTGAAAACTAACCTCAAAATTTTTTTAGAGAAAACTAACCTCCTTTTCATTGACAATAAAATATTCTTCTTATCTTTTAATTCCTTTTCTAAGTGGTTAGTTTTAGTCTTTAGTTTTTTTGCTTCAATTTCAACACTTTCAACTATTGTTCTATAACTGCAACTTGACCATCCACACTGTGGAGCAATTTTGCTCTAAGTGTTTTACTTTGGTTTTTCGGCCCCTACTGTAGACACTGAAAAAATGTCCTAAATGATATCATACACTCGAAACATATTTACTAACATCATTTCCTCTTTAAACCCATCTTCTTTTCGCTTAATTGATTAAATTAGCCTAGCTATTTAATCAATTGCATCATTTTCGTCCATTAACCTAATTCATCAAAATCGAGTTAATTCATCCCCCCTTCGCACTAACATTTCATCCTATTAAATTAAATAAATCAAAACATTTAATTTAATTCCTTAAGTCATCTTATTTAATTAAATAACCCTAAGTTATTTAAGTAAATACGTTTCATCTCTTTCCCCCTCACTTTATTCCTCCAAATCCCCTAATTGCATGATTAAATCTTGTTTAATTAGCAATTAAACTAATTTTCCTCTAAAAGATAATATTCCTTATCTCCTTTTTTGCACAATTAAATTTTTCTTTTAATTTGCAAAATGTCTTTTTCCTCACACAAATGAATATTCCAAAAGAATATTCTTATTCCTCCATTATTTGAAAAAGGGATATTTTCACTTAGCTTCTTAAGCAAGTTTTAACCTTTAACCTTTTGAACAAGTCACCTTTGACCTGTGTGTGTAGGTCAAAAGTGTGTTTGTTTGGAGCAAATGTGAACCCTTGATTAAATCCTATCATGCATTCTCATTCATTGATGAGAATCCATGATCCATGCCTCTCATATCCTTCATATTTGACCATTGATTAATCTTTTCAATCTCAACCCTCCATTCCTCATTTGCTCTCCTATAAATAGGTCACTATTTGGAGACAAATGGATCCATCTTTTTCAGAGAAAACTCGTGTTGTTGAATTCATATGCACTCACACTCATATTTCACTCACTTTTAGCTTGTTTTAGTTAATTTTAATTGCATAATAGCTTAGAGCATCCATTAATGGCTTCCTTGCATTCATCTTAGTTTGTACATGAATTAGGGTTTCCATATTTTAGCTTAGAATTAGCTTATATTAGCTTATAAATTGCATAATTAGTTCATTTTTAGCATAAAATCATGTTAATTTAGTTGGCATCATATTTAATTTAACATAAACTAGGTTTTCATCCATTTATCACAATGGTTTCATCAATTCTCTTCCATAGAATTGACTGAAATAGGCTTACTAATCACGATATTGGGAAAGGGTTGTCATTTCACATCAACATAACACCAATTCCAAAATAGGATAAGTTTCAAATGGGTTAGAGTAGGAATTTAACTATTTTTGTAGTTTGTAACTTTCAGTTTCAATTAAATGCTTAGTTTAAAATTTTCAATTTGAATGATCTTGTTTGGTAGATTGAGGTTTAGTCGATAGATTGTGCTTCAATCCATCATGCACCAAGCATAATCGACCCACCTCGACATTTCTCCATCTCACATTCTGGCGCTCGAAGGAGGGAAAATCGTTAATTTAACCAGTTTTTAGTTCAAATTTTGTTTTGTGCTTGTTTTATAGGATATAATGACACTCAAACTGCAAACAATGACACACTTTGAAGAGCGCTGTTGCAATTTGAAACACCAACACCGATTAAATGCATTCATTGCTAATTTAAATTTGGTGACACCGATTTAATATAGAGGTGTCAAAAAGTTCAAACGATGATGCCCAACTTCACCAGACTGACACCCCCAAATTTCAAAACAAGACACTACTATAAGCAACGACATCAGGCCAAATCCTGACACTATCGTGCTCTTTGTTTTTTCTGTAGAGCGACGCCCATTTTTACCAGAGCGACGCCCAAACTTCAAATTGTGACGCTATCGTGTTCAACGATGCCCAACCAGGGTAAGAAACTTTATGACAACTTTTTTAGCATGTGCTTTAATTTCCTTAATTTATTTGATCATTGATGTGCCTCTGACTGTGTTCTGGTTGTTAGACTAATAGGGTTTTGTAGGTTGAAAGACATGGAGCTCAAGTGAAGAAATCCTTTCCTTATCTTAATATTTTGTGATTGTAACAAGTGTTTGATGCCTTGGGGCAATTATAACCCAACTTTTATGCTTTCTAATTTCTACTTTAGGACACACACTAAATTTCCATTGGGTTTAAAATGAACACACAAACAGGATTAAAATTGAACCCTCACATCATCATTTTACTTTGGGCTTAAAATTGAACAAGGCAACTTCATATTTCATTTGGTGCTTAAAACAAACTCATCACTACTTTGAAGGGTTAAAATTTACAACTGTTTGTTATGTTTTGTGATTTACAATGTTGCTAGTGGATGTGTATGCAATTATCTTGTGTCATTTGGCGACCTTGAGAAATAGAAGCATTCCTTAACACTGCAAAATCACCTACATCTTTCAATTTGGATTAAAACTGAACCCCCTTGCGAGTGTGAGAAAAAGGCATATCGTGTGTTCTCTCTTTGTTCATATGAATGAAGATGATCGAACTACAGATGTACTTCCTCACTATTGTTTACCTTTAGAGGTTCTTCCTTGGTGGGAAAAATTACTCACCCCAAGGGAACAACCCAAGTGGTAATGAGCTAACGCCAAGCTCTTCCAAACCATAATATAAATTTGTGGTTGCAATGAAAATTGTGATAAATGGGAAGCGATACATGATAGCTATCCCCCAGTATCTTTATGATGTGTAAAGCCCTTGTTCTAAGGGTTGGGAGACTTCTTGACGGAGTTTATCATTGCACCCCCTAAACTGGAAGCCCATATTATGAACCCTTATTTAGAATCCAAAAATTCTTAATATTTGTTGGTGCAAGAATGGTCGTTCTAAAGCCATTCCACATTTGTACTATTCAATTGTAGAAATAGGAAAAATCCTTTTGATCTTTGAATTTTAAGGATTTTGAGATTTGGTGGTCCTAAGAAGTGTGTGTCGTGGAGGGGAGCCAATGTCACCAAATCTCTAACTGTTCACATTGTTTAGTGTTTGGAGAAATCTGAGTGGGTACTCAACAAACATAGTCATTTCAAACCTAGGGTTGTAATGATTGTGAGTCAGTTTAATACTTTGCTTGGTTTTAAAACAATACAAAAACAAACATTCACTATCTTCCTCAAAAATTTCAAACACTTTGGCTTAAATATGGACCTCTTAAGTTAGCCTTGATATTGCTACTTGTCCTAAGGATTTATCCTTAGCGATTTCTAAATATATTGACATTAATCTCAAATCCATATTTTCCCAAAGAAAACATAGGCAATTATGGCTCTAATCTCATAATTTTCATGAAATGGACATTGTAAAAGTTATGGTGTTTTTGACATAAACATCTAGTTTGAAAACGTAATCAAGACAAGTGTGTAAAATCAATTCACTTAAGCAAGATAAATTAACAAATGAACCCTGCATGACTATTTGGAGACTGATTGCTCCCATTGAATAACCTGATCTTCCAGGTGCCATAATTCAACCAAACTTTGAACTCATTAACAAAGAACAAACTGATCTCATTAGCAATTTGAGAAGCTTCAATTTTGAAACAAAAGAAACAAATACCCAGTGGAGAAACTTAACAACCATTTTAGACGAAGAAGAGGAACAAGCTGATATTGAGGTTGGAATGCCCACATTACCACCACCCGCATGGCAATAAATATCTTCCTTTCTTCCATAAACTTGAACTGTTTCTACATGATCTCACGTAAAGTCAAGATCCCTAAAATAAAGTCTACAGGTCATCATTTTAGACTTAGGCATCTTAGTCCAAAAGCTCTCAAGAAACATCTTTTAAAACTTCACAAGAATAGAGACAAGTTGGTAGCAAACTTCTACAGACATGTTTCAAGAAATAATCCAGAACTATATGCATTCTTTTGGAGTCAAAATCTTGGTCTTTTTCACAATATTGAACTCCTTTAAATGATCCATCGAAAAATCAAAATCCATAGGGGAAGATCTCCATCCCGTCATTGCAAATGTAGGTGTTTTAGTTCACAGTTTAGTAGGAAGTAGGCCTCAATACTTTATCGCAATCGCTACCGCTTGTTAAGAAACTTTTATGCTTGAGCTAAGAGGATCCAAATAGGTCTAAACATCCCCATTCATCCTCTCATCTAAATCAACATTGGGTCTTTAGGACTTAAACATTTTAGAGGTCTAGCATCATTATCACTACCTTGGTGTTGTCAAAACAAAGGGTCACTTTAAAGTCAACATTGGGTCAAACATCTCACTCACCCCTTCATCAAAATTCATCTTTCACTTCATCCAACTTTGCCAAATTTTGAATACACCAACACTTTGTGACTTAAACATCAAATCAAACCAACCATCTAACTTGCCTATTTTGTATGTGAAATGCATCCTTTTCCATGCATTTAGACAAGTTAGTTATCATCTTTGAACTAGTTCGTCTTGAAGGTCACAAGTCTAGCCTAAAGATTTACAAGTTCATAAACATCCTTTATCCTAATATCAAAACATCAAGAGAAAGTCAAAAGTGTTGTTACAAAACGTTTGCAAAGATCACTCTCCACATCACCCATCTTTACATCCCCCACTATCATCATTGCTCCCAAAATACTTAGAGCATCTCTTTTACCTAGATTTGAAGATAAGAGGGATTCGCTGCACACGGGTCTCTTCATTCTCAAGAGATCACCAGGGAATGAACTACCCTTATCCACCTCAACATGAAGGAATTGAAAAATAGATGGGTATACATTAACTTTTATAGGAAACTACTTAATAATCTGAGAGAGAAACTTCTAGATTCCTGCCTCAGATAGAGGAGCTCTCGGCCAAAAGACGAAAGCACAGATTTAGGACGCCAGCATGACATGTTGTCATCCAAATGGTGCATTGGCGTCTTAAGCAACAAAAAGCTCAAGAACTCAAATGGGTAGGACAAGGTCTCACTTACTAGCTCAGGTAAGAGATGTGTTAGACAAAGAACCAGATAGAAGGAAAAAACTTAGAACAAAGTACAAGGAGAACTTGGAGAAAACTTACCTTCCACTGGATGTTCGAGTCTTTAATCCAAGCTCCGCTTTGCAACCTACACACATAAGAAAAAGGGGGAAAGGTTGGGGTTGTATAGGGGTTTGCCTCAGTCAAACCACCATTTTGGTGTTCCCACCTCCACAGACAACCAAGTTGGAAAGGAGTGCAAATGAAGTAAACAAAGTGTGTGGTGAAAGAAAAACCCGCTTTAGGAGTAGAACCCGCACCACAAAGTAGCAAATGAACAAGTAGGAGAAGAGAGTAAAAGAGAGAGTGAGAGAGAGTGTTACGCATGGGCCTAGGCCCTCTCTGGAGTGCATAGACGCACTGTTGAGCACTTGCTTGAGAGTTGTAGCTATTGGAAGGACCTTAGTTTTACATGGCTTCACTTGTGAGAGTGTTGCTATCAAGAAATGAAGAGAACTTAGGAATGAATGTGTGGAGAGAGCTTTTCTGAATGGATTGAACCCCCAAATGAGAGCCAAGGAGGGATTTTTATTGCATGCAAGGGCAACAAAGAGCCGTTACACCCGAATCCTAACTACTAGGACATGTGTCATGAGAGTCAAGATTCAAGATTCCCCATTTCAAACTTAGAAAACTGCATGGACGTCTATGCGCTGCATAGGCGTCTAAGGCCCAAAATTTTGGGAAATGTGTCATCAGGCTTCTATTTCTCTACCATTAGTTGACATGGAGTCACAATCGCGAGATTTTGACTCATGGGATTTTTGTCATCAATGCCCTAAGGTGTCATAAATGCTAGGAAAAAGTGTAAAAATGTGGAATTTCCCTTAGGTGCAATTCTGTGACATTATATTTTGCCCCAACTTTAGTGGGCTCAATTTTGAAAAAAATTAGCCAAACTAAAGTAGAGAAGAAAAATTTCACCTCAAATTTTGATTTTTATGGATTTGCATGCCAGGAGATAGGGGGCCTTAAAGGCCACAAAGGTCGAGCTAACCGATATTGAAGGTGCCCCCAACAACCAAGCTCAACAAGCAGCGACAAGGCGGTTGTAAAAAATCATGCAAAACTTTAACCTGCAAAAATCAAATTTTAGGTCAGCTTCAAAAATTGGAAGAATCTATCACGGCGAGAAGAATGGTCAAGAAAAAGTCGTTAATTCAGAAGAAAAATATGATCAAGAGGTGACTATATGCCCCCTCCTGAGTTTTCCCCCAGCTTGGTGGGGTAAATTCAGGATAAATCGGGGAGCCACAAACTCTAGGAAAAATGGACCCCAAGGGGCCTATATATACCTAGGTGGGCCCCTAGAAGGGTCATTTTCACTATTCACTATGAGCAAGTTGTTGAATTTTGTGAGAGAAAAGTCAGCAAAATGCCAAGCAGGAGGGAGTACAAGTCACCTAGGTTGGAGCAGCTGTGCGACAACATCATCG
Source organism: Sequoia sempervirens (assembly GCA_007258455.2). Classification (NCBI taxonomy): domain Eukaryota; kingdom Viridiplantae; phylum Streptophyta; class Pinopsida; order Cupressales; family Cupressaceae; genus Sequoia; species Sequoia sempervirens. Next base: position 412,616,626 of record VDFB02270651.1, on the reverse strand, counting down.
AGGGTCACAAGGTGGACCAGGTAGGCCTCTAAACCTCATTTTTCATTATTTAACGTCATTTTTATGCATTTTTTTATTCGGCAAGGTGCGCATGCGTCCATTTTGGGCTCTCATATCCAAAATGTGCTTTGTTGTCTTTGTTTTGCACCCAAGTTTGTAGTCTGTGCTGTTGTCTCGAGGATGTGTTGTCATCCTCGAGGCGTCTGTGGCCGATAGGGACATATGCGCGATGTGCAAACATTTGTACAACGTGCAAAAAGTCTTAAATTTTTTTGCTTTCACGTCAATATTTCATGTTATGACTTATAATTTTTTACTTTTTGCAAGAGTATCTAGAGATTCGTGAACATCCTAGAGGGCATGCTTACCGATTAGTTTGGGAGCAGAGGGACCATCTCACTATGGACAAGGTCACCCACCATGAGCAGGTCGGGCTCTGGCATGCATTCACCATGCCAGAGATGCATTACCACGAGTGGATTTTGATAGCACTGATGTAGCAGTGGGATGCCACCACGTCATCTTTCTAGTTACCTACTTGGGAGATGACCATCACATTGGAGGATTTCTATCGGATCCTCAGACTACCCATCCGTGGATGATGGGTGGCCATTGATGACACCTGATATGTACGAGAGTGAGCGAAGGGAGTCTGTTACTACTTGGGATGGATGGACGACAACGACGACACATGCCATATATACACACACTAGTATGACCAAGCACAAACCACTACACCACTACTACACCGAGTGATGGTTGTGATTGTTGCTTTTCAGATCACGATAGCCAGACATGGATCTCACCTTCACAGAGGCCTCATCCACACTATTAGAGAGATGGTGGAGCATCAAATGGTTTTTTCCTGGGGGCGCAGCATGCTAGCGCACCTTTACTAGGAGTTAGGTCAGTATGTTCACTATGAGTACCACAGTTTGACAACGTGCACACTTTTGCAAGTGTGGGCCTTCGCCCACATCATGTGCACGAGGCTAGTTGGTTTTCCCCAATGATGGTCATATCGCGTCCCCATGGCCCATTGGTACGATTTGACATGCCAGTGGAGATTCGACGATTTATAGTTTTGGTGGCTATTGTTTGATACTCTTACTATGGATGGGGTTAGATGGAGACCCTACTGATTTTTCTGATGGGTAGATGATGGCAGGTACCTGAGGAACCTACAGCAGGACCGTTTTCTAGTAGGTCACCGTGATCACATCATTGTGCCATACTACTGGAGTTAGATCATGCGCCAGCATGGCCGTATACAGACTATTCCTCCAGATGTACCCACATAGACTAGGGCTTATAGGAGCGCAACTAGACCCTGAGATCACCCCCACCCCACCATCATTATTTTTTTTCCCTTGGACAATGATGAGCCCAACCATGATATACCACCCATGGCGATGGTGGATAATGTTAGGATTATTGTGGACTTCAAAGGGTGGTGGGATAGGCACCGTCCTCCTCCTATGTTTGGCGAGGGTGCCCCCAGAGGGGATCCAGGCCCACATTGGGATGCGCCACCTCCACTTGCATAAGATAGATGAAGAGGGTGGTAGCAGGTCATCGAGGAGGAGGAGAGGTCATAGGAGGAGGCGACACCACAGAGCTCGGGGCGGTGGAGGAGGTCAGACCCCCTAGTAGCTACCCTTGTCTCATTGGCGCCAATTGCACCCATAGTCACAGCAATGGCGGCCTTGGCGGCCCTGGGAGCAACTACCGATGTCGGCGTGCAGGTCCCAACATCTCTCCTCACCCAATCCCACATGGCAACCATAGGACCTAGGTATACAAAGCATGTTGTTTATATTTCAATACTTTTAGTTTTTTTGCTTATGATTATACATATATACCATGTGATACTGATTTCTCCCTTTCCTTTTGTGGTTGGAGAGGATGCACAGGGATGGACTGGGTTGATGGATCAGTGTATTTCAAAGGTGGCTCTTGACGTGCCAATCTAGGGGATGGTCCTCGAGGCTTTCTGACTAATGTATGAAAGGTGACATGCCCATATTTTTGAGCTAGTTGCACGCTTGAGGACCGCTTATGAGGAGTAGGGAGCAGAGATCATTTAGTTGGTTACAGAGCTCACCACTATTCGGGGGTAGCATGACCAGCTGTCAGGGGAGCTGCAGATGGTGCTTGATGAGCAAGACATGGTAGTGAGGAGGTCTGATGCAACTGAGCAGGTGTGTGATGCCCTTTAGAGCCGCCTCAATGACCTCAACAGGAAGCCAACAACCATGATCCCGACAGATGTTCAATAGTTGCAATAGGAGATGACACAGGCATGGATGACGATATGCTCATTGTAGGGAGAGGTCAGGGGGATGTGGATGGCTCTGTCCATATCATGATCACATCAATCCCATTCTATGACCACCGTGTAGCCCCTCCCTAGACCACAACAACAACAACCATAGCCAGAGGACTCAGGGAGCCATACGTCGCAACCATAGGGGCTTGCGATTTTGTACATGATTTTTGTAGTGGGAGATACATATATATATTTGTAGATCTTCTTTATAGAAACATATTAATTAGCCACTCATTTTTTATGGTAGTGGCCCTATACATGTACATGACATTTGATACATACAGGCATATATATATATACTAGTTTCGACATTATGGCATTGTATATTTTGTTGTGCATGCTTTTTATTTCATGTATGTTGATGCTATGGATGTTATATGCTCATATGGATGTATGTTTACATTAGATGCTAACATGATTTAATAAACACACATGGTTGTATGTTAATTAAATGTAGTTATGATCTAATTTCCTTAAAAGATGTAATGTGATACATGGATACATAGCATAGCAAGACACATGTATGTATATTGCACACACACATGTGGTCACATCATAACACAAAAAAAATTCATAATGTGTTAATGAACAATGTCAACACACGTAGTGCTACTACCCTTTCAAGGAGATAACACCGCATACATGACACATGGGACACTACACATAGTATCAATGAAGATGCATTGCATTAACATGCTCTTTTAGAGGTGTTCCATCCATAGATGATAATCCATAGGCACCTGAACCATACATAGAGACAACAATGTAAGGGCCTAACTAGTTAGGACTCAATTTCCCTCTCTGATAAGGTGGCACATTTACATTTCTCTGATTCTCGTAAAGAACTGGGTCTCCTAGCTTAAAGGTCATATGCAACACATTTTGATTATATTGTCTCAATAATGACCGTTGATAAGCTTTAAGATGATCAAGAGCCTGTAATTGGTGCTCGTCGAGCATCTCTAGCTAATGCAAATGATTAGCTCAGTAGGTTTCATTGTCAATTAACCCTTTAAGGGAAACTTGCAGAGATGGAATTTCCAACTCCAAAGGCATGATAGCTTCGGCACTGTACACGAGGTTGTAAGGAATTGTTCCCATCGTCGTACGAACACTCATGTGGTAGGCCTACAAAGCATACGTTAATTGAATATGCCAATCCTTACCATGTTTATTAATTGTTTTACGAAGAATGAGCTCAAGAGTCTTGTTATACACTTTCGCTTGGCCATTGGATTATGGATAGTACGTCATAGAAAATCTATGTTGGATGTGAAATTTCTCTAAGAATTTCTTTACTTCCTTTTTCTTGAATGTCATACCATTGTCAGAGACAAGTGTAGCAGGAAATCTAAAACGAGAAATGATGTTGTTGAGAAGAAAGCTACAAATAGCCTTAGTGTTTATGGATGGAAGTGGAATAGCTTCGACCCATTTTGTGAAGTAATTTGTGGCAGTAATGATAAAGGTATGTCCCTTGGAAGAAGGAGGTGATATCTTTCCGATAATATCCAACCCCCATTTTGTGAATGGCCAAGGAGAGGTCTGATTTTGTAACTCTTAGGTAGGTGCGTGAATGAGACGATTGTATTGTTTACATTAAAGGCACTTTTTTAATGAAATTGAAGGAATCTTGCTCCATCGTTTACCAATAGTACCCCATGTGTATTTTTTTCCTTACTAGGGATTTACCTCCAAAGTGTCCACCCTTAGAGCCTGAATGGGCTTCTTTAAGGGTGAGGGGTATCTCTGCTTTAGTGAGGCATTGCAGAAGCAAGTCGTTATAAGATTTTTGATAGAGAACATTGGATAAAATGACATATCGTGCTGAAAGCTTTCACATATGAGTGTGATCATTCTTTGTCGCATCATCAGGAAAGCTTCTAGTCTTTAAGTAGTTATAGATATTAGAGAACCATTCTCCTGAGTCTATGTGAGAGCACACAAGGGCCTCATATTTAAGTTGATCAGAAACCGCTGGGGTTTGCAGGACCTGAACAACGAAGTGGTATTCTTTTGTATCCCCTTTCGAAGGTACCAAGGAAGCAACGCTTGCCATGGAATTGACATATATATTCTCCCTTCTAGGGATGTTGTCTATTATGAGAGAGGAGAACCGATCAAGCAAGGACAAAGCAAGGTCTCAATATCAAGACAACTTATCTTGTATGCTTGATAGGTCCGTGTAATATGATTTACAATAAGCTCAAAATCACCTAGCATGCATAGATGTTTTGTCTTAAGTGCAATCGCATCATGCAAGCTAACAATAAGACATTTGTACTCAATGATGTTATTAGTGCAAGGAAAATCCAATCGGAAGGATAGAGGGACCGGTTTTCCTTTAGGGGATTTTAAGACCACACCCGCTCCAGAACCAATCTGACACCTTGATCCATCAAAATATATCTTCCATTCAAGATCGTAATTAATTGTGAAAGTATTCTCATCAGGGAATAAATCCAACCTTGGGAAAGAGCAAGACGAGGGAGCGTCTGCCAATTGATCAGCAACTGCTTGACCCTTTTTTGATTTATGAGTAACGAACTTTATATTGAACTCAAAAAGCAACATAACCAATTTCGCTAACCTCCCAGCAAGGTCGACACTAGAGAACATATGCTTTAAAAGGCTAGTCTTTACAATGACATGTGTCTCGGCATGGAGAAGATAGTGTCTCAACTTTTGTGTAGCAAAGACAAGAGTGAGGTGAATAATGAGTTCCATAATCGACTAAGACGCGACTAATGTAGTAGACCGCTCTCTCTTTCCCATCATTGTCATATTGAGCCAACAAAGCTTCCAAAACATAGGGTGTTGTTGTGAGGTAAAGCAAAAAAGGTCTATCTTGCATAGTCGGCATCAATACGGGAGGATTGGCCAAATAGGTTTTAGTCGACTCAAAAGCTTTAAGGCACTCTTCATCCCATATGAAGTGAACATCCTTCTTCAATAAATGAGTGAAAGGAAGTGTATGATCAGCCAACTGAGATATAAATCTACGAATCACTTGAATATTCCCCTACAAACTTTGTAATTCAGTAATATTTCTAGGTGGAGGCATGTTAACAATGGCATCAATTTTATTCATGTCGACTTTGATTCCACGGTGAGAAACTATAAATCCCAAAAGCTTGTCAACATCTACACCGAAGATGCACTTATGGGGATTGAGTCTTATCTTATAGAGTTGAAGCCTTTTGAAGATAAGACAAAGGTTCTTTACATGATCTTGATGAGTTATCGACTTCACCAAGATGTCGTCAACATAGTCTTCTAAGATTTTGTGGATAAAATCATGAAATATCAGGGTCATCGTCCATTGGTAAGTTGCTCCTACATTTTTCAACCCAAAGGGCATGACCACATAACAGAAGGTACCCCAAGGGGTAGTGAAGGTTGTCTTGTATTGATCTTCTAGGTTAATATGGAACTGATTATATCTCGAGAAGCCATTCATAAAAGATAACAATGCATGGCCTGCAGTCGAATCTACAATCATGTCTATATTAGGCAACAAAAAATCATCCTTAAGAGAATCCTTTTTAAGATCTTGGAAGTAAATGCATATACGAATACAACCATCAGGTTTACTAACAACAATGCTATTCGAGATCCAAGGGGAGTAATCGATTGGACGGATAAAGCCTGCTTTCAACAACTTCTCTATCTCAATCTTAACCATCAATGCTACCCTGGGATTGATCTTTCAATTTTTTTGTTTAACAGGCTTAGCATTGGGAGATAAGATGCTATTGTGAACCACTATGGACTCATCAATACCGGACATATTCTCATACGTCCAAGCGAAGATATCAAGACGAGAAGGTAAGAGATCAAAATATTCATCTGCTTCCTCAGAAGAGAGACACTTCCCAATCTTAATTACCTTTTTAGAGGACTTAGGATCCATAGAGATTTTAGTAGTGTCTCCTTTAAGGAGGGAGGTATGATATTCAAGATGGGATATTAGAACATCGTCATTAACATTAGATAGATGGCCCTCCTCATCAATATTCAAGAAAGATTCTCCAAAGTATGCTTGCTTATGCAAGCGATACGAGAATCGTCTCTTGTGGTGAAAAGGAGGTAGCGGGGAATAGACACCTAGGAATTCCTCAAGTGCTTCATCTAAAGAGAAGACATCTAAAGGAATTTTCTCAGCCTGCTCCCTTTCCTCTATCAATTCGGGATGGACCAAGTTCAACGGTTCAGCTGAAATCATGTTAATGCTCCACCAAGGTTTCTGCTTAGATTGTTCGATAGAACATCCCAAACCCAGATAATGATTGTGTGGCTTGAACTAGATAGGGACCTAGATTCATTGCTCGATATACCCTAGGCCTTTCTACCCATAACCATATCAAGAAGCAAGCTCATATCCAAAACCATAACGAGTTTACAAAACTTCAAGAGGTGGTGCCTCTACATAGAGCATTTCATTCCACCAATGAATGTCGAATGTCTCCACGGGAGCACTCCCACCTTTTTTGCTAGGTTTTCAAACGTTAACCTCATTTGTAGGAGTGGGATTACCCTCTTCAGTAGAGGAAGGAGTGGTCTCTTGAATAGGGTCACACTTCTCTTTCTCAACATAAGTATAATCCTTCTCTATATTAGGAGTACACAAAAACTCTATGCAAGAGGGGTTTTCCTTGTATTCTGTGATAAAGAATTCAGAGAATTCCAAGGATCCCCAATCATCACCAAGGAAAGCATTTGATTGAGAAGGAGAAGGGGAAGGTAGGGGAGACTTAGGATCTTCTACTTTAGGTGGTTTGTCTTTAACAATACTCACTCTAGGGACAACTTCCACAGAGGGTATCAACGAAGAACATGCCATAGCATCAGTGGTTAAGGATGGGATACAATTCTTGAGAGTGGTTACCACTAAAGCATGATCAAAAACTGCTAGTTCACAAAGGTGAATAGCTTCTGGATCCGCTTTAACCATAACCACCTGATTGTTTGCGATGAATTTTAAGGAACGATGTAAAGTAGAGGTTACATCACCGATAGCATGAATCCAAGGTCTCCCCAAGAGAAGATTGTAAGGTAAAGGGCCATACATCATATAAACCAAAGTAGGTAAGGTAAAGGGACCCAACTGCAAAGGTAGTATTATTGTGCCTAGAGCCTGACAATCGATGTTATCAAACCCATGAATCTACAAGGAAGAAGCTGCTAAAGAGGATGAATCAACTTTAGTCTTAGGTAATAGGTCGATACCGCAAACATTGAGAGCCAAACTAGTGTCAACGAGAGTACACCTAATACTGATATTATAACATTAATTATAATCATCAAGGGATCTACTTGCTTCTACGCATCTGAAGGTAGGAGTTCTTGCAGATGGAATGTAATATTCAGTGAATTCGCTTGAATATTAGCCAATAACACATTAACATCCATGGGCCTCATGGAGGAGGGGAAGAGAATATTTTGCAAGGCTTCCTAAAGCATCTCCTGATAAACTAGAGTGGTCTGGAGCAAATCCCAGAGTGATATCTCAGCCGGAGTAATACAAAGCTGCTCAACAAGATCATAATCACCTAGTGCTTTGATCACATGTTTAGGTGTTGTAGGAAGGCTTGGTTGAGAAGATGGAAAAGGAGTAGGATCTTGAGTAGGTTGAGATGTAGGAACAAAAGGTTGTTGATCCAAGTTTTGTTTTTTTCTTCTTGTGTTATATGTGTGCCCAACAACATTGTATGAAGGGGAGTCGATAGCTTTCACAAACCTTGAATATAGGTCCGATGAATTACTATGAAATGAGATCCCATAGATAGAATAATCCTCCCTAAAAGAGGAGTCATTTAGGGTTAGGTAAATGATAGGTTTCTTAGGGCTTGAAGGAGACATACAAACCACTACTACATTTACCAACTCCTCAGCTGGAGGGGAAGCTTGTTTAGGAGATTTACAGATATGGGAGGGTGCTTCTAAGAAGTCATCTAGAGCGTCATCCAACATATCAAAATCTTCCTTAGAGAAGGTATTATCATAAACATGAAAATGTTGTAAGAATAAATTTTACATGGTTCATGCTGAGCTCACAAAAATGTGAGATAAGAGGGATTTTCTACACACGGGTCTCTTCATTCTCAAAAGATCACTAGGGAACGAACTACCCTTACCCACCTCAGCATGAAGGAATTGTGAAAGAGATGGGTATACATTAACTTTTACAGGAAACTACTTAATAATCTAAGAGAGTGAAACTTCTAGATTCCTACCTTAGACAGAGGAGCTCTCGGCCAAAAGATAGAAGCATGGATTCAAGACGCCAGTGCAATGCATTCTCGTCCAAATGGTGCATTGGCATCCTAAGCAATAGAAAGCTTAGGAACTCAAACGAGCAGGACAAGGTCTCACTTACTAGCTCAGTTCAGAGATGTCTTAGACAAAATAACCTGATAGAAGGTAGAAACTTAGAACAAAGTACAAGGAGAACTTGGAGAAAACTTACCTTCCACCGAATGTTCAAGTCTTTATTCCAAGCTCCACTTTGCAACCTACACATAAAAGAACAAGGGGAAAAGGTTAGGGCTATAAAAGGGTCTGCCTCAGTCAAACCCCCCCTTTTGGTGTTCCCACCTCCATGGACAACCAACTTGGAAAGGAGTGCAAATGAAGTAAACAAAGCGTGTGGTGAAAGCAAAACCCGCACCATGAAGTAGAAAATGAACAAGTAGGAGAAGAGAGTAAAAGAGAGAGTGAGAGAGAGAGCGTTACCCATGGGCCTAGGCCCTCTTTGAAGCGCACAAACGTATTGTTGAGTGCTTGCTTGAGAGCTATAGTTGTTGGAAGGACCTCAGTCTGGCATGGATTTGCTTGTGAGAGTGCTGCTATCAAGAAATGAAGAGAACTTAGGAATGAAAGTGTGGAGAGAGATTTTATGAATGGCTTGAACCCCCAAATGAGAGCCAAGGAGGGATTTTTGTTGCATGCAAGGGCAGAAAAGAGCCATTACACTTGAATCCCAACTACTAGGACATGTGTTGTGAGAGTCAAGATTCAAGATTCCCCATTTCAAACTCAGAAAACCATTAGGACGTCCGTGCGTTGTGCAGGCGGCTAAGGCCCATATTTTTGGGAAACATGTTTCCAGGCTTCTGTTGCTCTACCATTAGTCCAAATGGAGTCAAAATCGTGAGATTTTGACTCATGAGATTTTTGTCATTAATGCCCTAAGGTGTCATAAATGCTAGGAAAAAGTGCAAAAATGTGGAATTTCCCTTAGGTGCAATTTTGTGACATTACAAGTTCAAACACCACAAATCTCAACATAGGTCTCCCATAGGTGACACAAAATTTATGGTAAAGACTAGATCACAACACAAGAGAATCACAAAGAAATCCAAAGTTACATTCACCTCAAGTGATCCAAATCCTTTAGAATTCGATCTGAGAAGTCAAGTTACACCATCACAACAACCTTCATCCCCATCGGGACCATATGAGATAGAAGATATCAGAAACAACCCATTTGAACTCACTAGGGAGGAAATTATGGAAGATCAAGCCTTTGAAAATGTAGCTCCTATCTCTCCGACGTTTGTGACAGAATTTAACACAAGGTTTCACAACTCCATCACTAGGGCTAAGTCAAACCTACATTCCCAGTATTGCAACCAGCCTTGCTAAAGACTTAAAACATGCTCTTTCATTTGAAAATAGTACACTTGTGGGAACACTTGAAACCAATCCTCCATCTAACACAACCACTTGTATGCCTAGCTTTGGTGCTTCTCCCGTTCTTGAAGATCCTAAACAAATATACACCCCTCTGGATCTTCATTACTCAACCACGACTTCAACATATTGAGGGAATCCTTCTTCATTTGCATCCATGAGTACCACAAGTGTTCCTACCATCACACAAAGTAGTGCAGATAGGTATCTCAAAACAACATGCAAGGGCATACCAATACCATACCACATAGTCAACCCTTGAAGCAAATGGGGATATCCTTACCCAACCCTTCAATGGGTTCATCCATACCATTGGTTTTGCAAAATACGTCCACACCATCCATTATCAACCCATCTTAAAGAAATCCCTTGGTAACTAATCCTGTGAACAAAGGTAATACATCCCTAACACCATGCAATCCTCAAAACATGGGACAAGGAAGTATTTTCAACTAGTGGACTCAAGGTCTAGTGTGTCATTTCCATTGCATAATATAATGGCAGCATGCTCATCTTTTCCCACAATCCCCTTTCCTATGCCAAATCAAACAAGATCTCAAACATACATTCCTCTAACTCATTCTACTATCTTACAAGGAATGTTGAACCAAGGGAATCCCCAACACTTCATCACCAATCCATTACCCACTTAAAACATCAATATCCATAATCCTCCATAGATCTCTCAACAACCACTTGATCCCACATTAAAAGCACATGCCTTAGCCTTACAACAAGCACAAAAAGCTTATCAACAAGCAACCTTAGCACAACAACAACATCAAGCTCAGCAAGCAGCCTTAGCACAACAACAACAACATCAAGCTCAACAAGTAGCCTTAGCACAACAACAACAACAACAAGTAGCCTTAACAACACAATAAGCAACACAAAAACAATATCAAGCCCATCAACCAACCTTTGTAGGACAACAACAATAGGCCCAATAGCAAGCCCTAGTGGCACAACAACAACAAGCTCAACAACAAGCCTTACTAGCTCAACAGTTTGCTCAACAACAACAACAAGGTTCCTATTATAATACTCAACAGAACATCGTCAATCCAAACACATTAGGAACATATACATCAATACCGCAATCACCGTCACAGAATCTTACACCAAAATACACCCCATACAACACCTTCTCATATCAAAATCCCACATTCAACTCATCCATCATCCCACCATATGTTCCTCCACCAAACTTGCAAGACGATCTAACATCACAATTCAAGGTGCTATCACAAGAAATACAGGACCTTCAACTAGGCAAGATCAAGAAATCCCATACATAGAACTTGTGTCCATATGCATTCAATCGAAACATTGCAATGGTACCATTCCCTCCTGGTTTTGAAATCCCCAAATGCGATAAATATAAAGGGAGAGGAAGTCCTGTGGACTGTATCAAAGAATTTAACATCATGTGCATGGAGGTGGCTTACAATGATCCATATCTAATGTGCCTCTTCCCTCGAAGTTTAACAGGTCATGCTATGGATTGGTTTTCTCATCTACCTCTTGGTATCAAAACTTTTCAAGAAATCACTAATAAATTCATCAATCACTTCTCCTTCAATCTTGACATGGACATTAGTCTAGAGGAACTATATACTCTTAGACAAAACAAAGGGGAAACTTTTGCTAATTTCTTACAATGATGGAGAAAAAGAGCTAGTGAAAGCAAGTGGCCTCTTTCCAACAAACAAGTGGGAATCATCATAACCAATCTAGATCCATATCTATCTTTCCACTTGAAAATATAGTGCATCACATCATATTGATATGACGAGCTTGTCCCTAGAGCCCTTAACATCGAAAGAGCTCTAATATCACAAGGAAATACTCAAGATTAAAAAGACAATCGTCCTTCAACTAGTTCGAATGAGAAACCTCGTGTTTGGGAGAAGAACAAAAATGTAACAAATGATGGTGTGGTAGATGCTAAGGTCATACTAAGTGATCCTAGACCTAATAACAATCAAGTTGCTAACATCCAACCAACTGTACAACAAACAACACCTCCTCAGAATAATCATATCAATAACACCGACATGCAACAAAGGTGAATCACTAACAAGAACAACTATCCCAAACACAAGTACACACAACTATCAGAACCTATCAAAACAATCATGAAGAAGTTGGTAGAGTCAAATCTGATAACACTTGCCAACTTTGAAAACTAACAAGAACCACAAGAGAAACCATCCTGGTACAACGAGCACGATCTTTATGATTTTCAAAAAATCAAAGGACATAAAATAGAAAACTGCATGAAACTTAAGAACATCATTCAAGATCTCATATGAAATGATACCATATCTATTGAGGTACCAGCTGGGAATCAGGATCTTAAGATATACAAGAACCCTATGCCAGATCATAGCAAAGAAAACAACAATGGAAAAGCTAAGGATTACACAAACATGCAACATACCTATTCCAATGTAGTTGCCTCCTACAATGGCGTTGTTACTGTTGTCACCATCAAAGAAGCTAGTAAGGAATGTGGAGTCACCACATGACATGGAAAAATAACCATTCAAGGAGTCCCATCTCAATCTAGGACACAACCTACTTTTCCCACATCTAATCCTAGCAAGTACAATCTTCTAGATCAGCTTAATCAGACCCCTGCATAGATATCTATCTTAGAACTCTTAAGGTTATCCCCTACACATAGGGAAATATTGATATTGATCAATTTCAAGCTATGGTAGGCCACATCACCAACCATATTCTCACCTTCTCCAAGCAAGACCTACCATCACAACCATCTCATAACCATGCTTTACACCTTGAGGTTGTCATTCATAAAAACAAGGTCAAAAGAGTCTTGGTAGATGGAGGTGTTGGTTTGAACATTTGTACCCTACAATTGATCAAACATCTGGGCTATTCAAAAGATACCATTGAGAAAGAAAATAGTACCACCATTAGAGCATATGATGACCAAGAATGAGTATCACAAGGAATCATTTCACTTCCCATTCAGGTTGGACCTCTTATTGCAAAAACTACATGTCAAGGGCTTGATCTTGATCTTCCCTATAACATCTTGCTTGGCCGACCATGGATCCATGCTCTAAATTTTTTTGCCTCAACCTATCATCAGTGTGTGAAGTTTCCTTTCGAAGGTAGAGAAATCACTATCCATGGAGACCCTGAGCCTTTTTACTACTGCCAAAGTCTTGAAGCCAAGTTCTATAAAATCCCCTAAATACCCAAAAATGATGAAGGGCCTACACCATTAAGTTCATTTGTTGACCCAACATCCCTAGCTTCTACCTCAGCAACAAAAATACCTATTGTACATAGTATACCCGACGTCAAAGCAATGATCTAGGATAATACTTGTGGAAACTACAAACTATTGAAAGACACCTTTGTGTTAGGAGAGTTACCTATTTCTCCTCAATCTCATGGGGAACCCACATCTAGCACCAAAGAACCCGAAAATATCAAGATGGCAACTACTACCTTCACCAAGTGGGGAGATTTGAACTAGGAAGATGTCAATGAGGAAGATATCTCTAAACTCCTCTATCAAGATGAACGACCTGTCCCTGTTCTTCCCATGGAAGATGATAACACATGCCTACAACTCATGTAGAATTGGGGATATAACAAGAATAAAAAGTTAGGATAAAATGAAAATGGTTTACTAGAACCCATCATTCCTGAGAAAAAAATAAAGAATCTTGGCTTAGGTTGTACTACTAGCAAGGTCACACTTATTGGGTAAGGTATTTCTGCTAAACGAGCTGAGGATTCCTCTTGGTTACCTACATTGCGTGATACAACCTTAGATGAATTTCCCCTTGATGTTGCTGACCTATTTGAGAACAACACCCTCTTTATGATATCCATAACATCCTTTGTCCTAAGAAACCAACCAATCGAAATACGCCTAGTATACCCACATCTTATTGACATGGACCAACAGGGACCAACAAGGACCACCGATTCTAGATTTATTCGAAAATGATGAAGCGATCTCAGAATTCATGGGACTCTGTGACAACATATCATGGGAAGATCACAAAGAAAGCTTCAACATAGAGCTTGACACAGGGGCATAGTTTGGGGAGATGATTGAATCCTTCAACCGCAAAATTAATGGAATGCAACTAGCATGAAAATCCTTGAGTGAAAACCACCTAGCGGCACTCTCTGATCCTAAAATAGTAAAAATAAAGGACATATTTGATGGTGAAAACCTCTTTGAGGCACCCAAGGATGAGGGATTCAATCTCCCCCTTAGTGCAATGCATCTAGAAAAGTTAGCAGTCCTAGCAGAAAAGGCCACACCAGTCAATGTGGGTACCAAAGAAGCACCTCAGATCACCTTCTATGTTGAATCCTTGTTGGATGAAGAACAAAAGAACCTGGAAGCTTTCCTGAAAGAGTGTAAAACTAACTTTTCATGGTCATACATAGATATGCCAGGCCTTGATCTGGAAGTGGTTGTGCATCACTTAGCATTTTATCCTAAAGCCAAGACAATTAAGCAAAAATTAAGGAAGATGCATCCTCAGATAGCACTCTTGGACAAACTAGAGTTACAAAAGCTTCTTGACATTGGATTTATTTGATCGATAGATTATCCTGAGTGGGTTTCAAACTTGGTACTAGTCTCAAAACCCACTGGGGGCATCAAAATATGCACCAATTTCAGAGACTTAAACAAATCATGTCTGAAGGATGATTTCCCTCTTCCTAACATCGATCTCATTGTGGAATTAATAGCTGGGCATGAAATGTTATCACTCATGGATGGTTTTTCAGGCTATAATCAAATCACAATCACCAAGGAGGATCAACATAAAACAACATTCACTTGTCCATGGGGATCCTATTGTTGGAATGTGATGCAATTTGGGTTAAAGAATGTAAGAGCAACCTATCAAAGAGGAATGACCCTCATCTTTCACAACATGATCCACAAAATAGTTGAAGATTATGTGGATGATATTTTAGCACAATCAAGGAAGAGAAGTGAGCACATACAAGTCTTAGGACCCATCTTTGATAGGCTTGAAGAATACAAGGTACAAATGAATCCAAAAAAGTGTGTTTTTGGGGTCACATCAGGGAAGCTTCTTAGCTTTATTATCTCACAAAGAGGGATATAAATTGATCCAACAAAGATAAAAGCTATCCTTGGCATGGAACCACCACAAACACTAAAGCAAATGAGAGGATTACAAGGAATACTGTGAAGGTTCATAACACAACTATTAGATAAAATCCACCCCTTTTCGCATCTTCTCAATAAAGGGATAACCTACAAGTGGGATGAGAAGTGTGATAAAGCTTTCTAGCAGATCAAAGATTATCTACTAACACCTTCAATGCTCATGCCACCAATATCAAACAAGCTACTAATCTTGTACATCTCAACAACACCAGCAACACTAGGAGCTCTTTTAGCACATCATGATGAAAATGGAAAGGAAAGAGCCATCTACTACATCAGGAGAACCTTGGTGGGATATGAGATGAACTATTCACCCATTGAGAAGGCATGCCTAGTAGTAGTTTTTGCATCACAAAAGTTTAGGTACTACATGTTGTCACATCAAATCAAGCTCATTGCAAAGATCAATCCATTAAAATACTTGTTATCCAAAGAAACTCTCATAGGACAAATGGCTAAATGGGTGATGATCTTAACAGAGTTTGACATAGAGTATGTGGGGCACAAAATAATCAAAGGACAAGTGATCGCAGAACAAATGGCATAAACACCTATCTATGTTGAGAACCCATTGATATCTGAGTTCCCTGATGAATCGGTGTTCCTTATCAATCTCACAACTTAGTGGAAGATGTACTTTGATGGATCATTCACCCAAGATGGATCTAGAGCAGACATTTTTTTTATCACCCCCAAGGTGATTGCATTCCAAAATCATACAAGCTATCATTCCCATGTAATAACAATATTGTTGAGTATGAAGCCCTAATCACAAGTCTAAGGATAGCAATTTAGTGGCAAATTCAAGAGATGAAAGTCTATGGAGACTCACAACTGGTTATAAACCAAGTTAATGACGACTATCAAACTAAAGATGAAAAGCTCACTCCTTACAAGAAGATGGTGGAGAATCTCAAGGATCTTTTCATAGACACAACTTTTGAGCAGATTCCTTGCATGAACAACAGAGCAACAGACACCATGGCAACAATTGGATCACTATTAGACATGCTAAACAACATCCTCCAATGTGAATTCTTGGTAGAACAACTTCTTGTACCAAATTTTGAAAGTCTGGAATCTAAATTTGCATGTGTCATTATTGGTCCTAGATCCCTGTGGTATCATGACATATTTATCTACCTAAGTAGAACCCTCCCATTGGATATCACCCCGAACCTTAAAAAGACCTTTGTTAAAAAGGCATCCCGATTCGTAATCCTAGGTGATACCCTTTACTGCCGAAGCATCGAAGGGACATTACTACGATGTCTTAACCAAGAGGAAGCCTTGATTGCTTTAACAAAAGTACACGATGGCATATGTGGGTCCCATTCTAGCAGTATAACATTAGATAAGAAACTATTGAGGACAAGGTACTATTGGCTAACCATGGAAAAAGAAGCTCATCAGTATGTGCAAAAGTGCATCCAATGTTAATAGCACGAGGATCTGATTCATGCTCTAGCTCAAGAATTGCAGCCAATGATCACACCCTAGCCTTTTTTGCAATGGGGAATTGACCTCATTGGAAAAATCACCCCAACCTCATCTAACGGCCACAAGTTTATCATAACTGTCACTGAGTACTTTACTAAGTGGGTAGAAGCTATTCCTATGACCTAAATAACAGGGAAACAAATTGCAAAGTTTATCCTAAATTACATTATCTGCTGTTATGGTGTTCCTCAAATTCTCATCTCAGATAATGGAACCCCCTTTAAAAATCAAGATGTGAAAGAGTTGTGCCAAAGATTCAACATCCAACACCGATTCTCTACCCCATATTATCCCTAAGGCAATGGCCAAGTAGAGGCTACGATCAAGACTATCTTAAAAATCTTGAAGAAAGTAGTCAATGAAGCTAGTCGTGACTGGCATCTGCAACTAAACCCCGCTCTCTGGGCTTATCGAACTAGTATCTTGACGCCTACAGGTGCAATCCCTTTCTCCTTGGCCTATGGATCAAAATCCATCCTACCTATTGAGATTGAGCTCCCATCCTTATGAGTGTCATTACAAAACTTGATTACCGAGGAAGAATACAGAGTGTCTCGATTGAATGAGTTAGAGTTCCTCGATGAGAGTCATCTTGATGCCCTCAATCACTTGCAAGTATATCAAAACTGATTAAAACAAAGCTATAACAAGAGGATCAAATGTAGGTCATTCCAAGTCAGAGATCTTATCCTAAAGTAGAATCAGAAGAACCTTCCAGATCAAGATAGCAAAGGAAAGTTTGAACCTAACTGGTTGGGTCCCTTTGTCATCACAATAAGCTATGGATCAAGAGAATATCAACTATCAACCCCTAAAGGTGAACCCTTGTAGGAACCAACCAACAACTTGCATCTCATAAATTTTTATGCCTTTTCTTGAAGGGTATAAATTTGAAAATACAAAAAAATAAAAAAATGATCAAAATCTAAAAAAAAAGAGAAAAAGGATTGAAAAATTAAAGAAAAAAATAATCGTCCTCTAGTGAAAACCACTTCGGTGGCGCTTTGGGCAAGTACCTTGGTGAAAACCTGGAAAATAGGTGCCTTGCATAAATAAAGCACCTCCATCTATTCTTTGGCTCTTTTGTCCTATCATTCTTTGCATCGTCATTCATCCATCGCTTATCCGCATCCTTATCATGGCTTGACATTGTGAAGTATCACAACCCCTTTAGTACTACTTGGCATATTCGAAAGGTCAGTTTGTCCTACCTTTATCGAAGTAGTCTAACATGTCACACTGGGGGCATTTCATTATGGGTCATATTGGGCTCTTGTATATCTTAAGGTCATCAGAAATCTTATCAAAAAATACCAAAAACATTCGTAAAATCTTATAAGAAAATTTAAAAAAAACATTCAAAAAATCCTATATAGCTAAAATCCAAAAACATTTAGAAAATTGTAAATTCAAAATCCAAAACATCTAAAACACATCAAAATCCCTAAAAAGGTTGAACATCGAAAATCCAAAAAAATGGTCGAGTCAATCGAAATACGTTGTCTCTGAGCTTGAACGTAGGCAAGGCCATCATTGATGTGCCCCCGAGATACCCTAGGTCAGTCCTTTAGGAGTCCATCATAATAAACTAACTTTTACATCACTATTCATATCTTCATCTTGTTAATAGGTCAAGTCAGTCAAACTATGTGGTCTTTGCATGTATAACGTAGGCAAGGCTTATCTTTGATCAGCCCTCAAGACCCCTAGGATAGGTCTTTTAGGTTAGGCTCTTGGTCGTAAAGCTCTCTGAAAACCCCAAAACATCCAGATAACTTTGAAAACTTCAAAAACATCCAAATATCGAAAAACACAAAAACATTTGAAAAATTATAAAACACAAAAACATTTAAAAATTGAAAATCTAAAAAAATAGAAAATATTCAAAAGACCTAAATAGCCTCAAATATCTTAGAAAACCCTAAACAACCTCATATAATATGAAAATCCTAAACATTCGCATAAACTTTCACAAAAGACCAAAAACAACCTCAAAACATTTTCAAAATACCAAAAACATTGAATTATTCCAAAAAATCCAAAACCACCCATCCCATCTCACTTTCACCCACAATAAGCCTTCACCCCTAATAAATTGATCGTCACCTTCAACCTTTGGTGAAACAAGTAGAAAACAAGCATAGTAAGTCATAAAGTGTGAACCTAAGTGTCAAAATCTAAAGTCTAAATCATAGGTAAATACATTAGTGAAGTTTATATCAATGGATCATCTTAGCATCGTCATCCTAACATCAAAGAACCATCTGATCAACATGTCCTAGGATGTATCCTTCCTGTGATGGACATCGGTATCAGATATCGCCATAGCTAAACTTAAACAAGGCAAGAGATATAGATAACACTGACTATTTGTCTTTGATCTTTTCTTATGATTTATCTTAATGACCCATTCAAAGGACCTCTCGATGATGTCTATCAAAATGATTTAGAGAGAAAGGAATGGGGAATCGATCATTATCTTTCATTTTTTGTGCTTTTGGGTACTCTTGTGAAATAATCTTGGCACATACTTGCTTAGTTGTGTGTAGGAAGGTTGTTTGGGGTATGTTTTTGACTATTGCATATGCTTTGGTCCAATATATTCTAGGTTTCTAACTTACATTCCAATGAGGCTTCTATATGTCAAGGTGTGAACAAGAACTATCCTATCTATTTGCTGAGTCAAAGTCCATTACACTAGATACAATGTCATCCTAGTTATTGATACCTTGATGCATCGTATCTATGTGTTATATCAAATAATAAGGAACAACGGAAATCCCAATCCTGAAATGTGAGAAACTCATCATCCTACATTTCATCCTCATTTTGCATTGTCTCATCACCATCTCTAATAAAGTCTCGATGGATCAAGGACTTGTTGGATCTTTTGAAGCAATCATCAAAATCAATGGTCATTCATTCTTTATTCTTCTATCTTCTCTCTGTGCTAACCTGGTATCATGATAGTCAACAAAAATATTATCAATACATCCACCCTGCATCCACAAACCATCAGCATACATACATCTCATAATCATAGCATAATCATAACATCCATCAGCATAATCATTTCATATCACATCGTGCATACTGCATTATCATTTGAATGTGATGAATAATATAGATTTGTTATTCTAAGCATCTTCAATCGTTGCATATCATGAGCGTTTGCATCCATACATCCATATGCATACATCATCTTCATAAAATTGCATAGAAAATATACAAAAAGAAATGCATTCACATCATTTGCATCCATAACATTTACATCACATATCATTCATTCCATAGCATATCATGAAAAGATACAGAAAAAGAACATAACATTGCATCCATTTCATATCATGATCATCGTATATCATTTAGATATAAGTAGAGTGCATCCATACATAATCAACTATAAGCATCTCATATCATATGCATCTATAAACATGAAATAAGGTGAACACATCATGAATCATCTGTATCTGTATCATATATATATCAAAAAATGAATGTCATGGTACATCTTGGTGGTAATGTTGCCTATAATACTCAGCCTTAGTAATGACCTCTCTATACAACCTCGCCAAAACTTTCCTACCATGAGTGGCCACCATCATAGCCTCTATCTGCTAGCACTGGGCAACCTCCTAGTCTCTCTTTGCGGTCATGACCTATACCTGCTATAACACCTGATCTCTCTCTATCATAATGGAAACCACTTGCTACCGTGCCTGGTCTCACTCAATAGTAATACCCAAAATTTGTTGGCAGGCCTGATCCTACTCACCAATCAAAGTCTGGACTTGCTACTATAGCTGCTGAATCTGTGCATCTCTAGCATCTGGTGGTGGCGGTGGTGGCATTGCTTGCTACTATGGTCCCTGTTGTCCACCCTACTACTGAGGAGGCTATTGTACAACTGGTGGAGCCCTTGGAACCTGACCATCTTGGCCATCTTGACCGCCCTATCCTTGTTCTCTGCCTTTGGACCCCCTGCCTTTGGGCCTCCCTCGTGGAGGAGCACCAGCTAGATCTGTCAACCATCATGGAGGTACAAACTAGACATCATATGCACACATAGTTTGTGCTACTGCTTGACCTTGATCATAGGCCCAAGGCTGAGCCACCAACTCTAAAGTTCTCGACTACCTCGAGAGTTGGAATGGTTGGTCCCCATGTGGGAACCTCTCTGGGCGACCTAGGAAAAATGGCCTTGTACGCATCATTTGGCCTATCCTGGACCTCTCCAAACTTCTGAGCCACCCTATTTGGTAAATATTGCTCAATAATGGTGTGCTCCTACCCTGCATGTATCAGGTCTACTTGGTGAAGTATAACTGTTGCACATCATCAAACCATGGTGGGATTTGTAGCCATGGGTGCCAACAGAAAACTGTCATATCATCAATGATCCATCACCAATATGGGAGCCCAATCTATCTAGTGTGCCTCAGTGTAATCACACCCCTATACTGACAAATCACATGATCATCTAGCTCCACATCTTTCATCTAAACAATAGGTTGGAGCACGACGATATGCTTCCACACCTAAATATGAAGCAGAGTCACCCCTACACCAATGGCTCTCCCATCACAGTAAACAAAATCATGCATATCATGATATAAAGAGGCCAACATCATGGGCTCCCATGCAAAGAGAGTCCTCCTGTAGAGCATGCAATGCCATGCCAAGCCCCATCATAGGCTGAACCCTCTGTTGTGTCTATCAGGGGAAACAAAACTTGAAATAATGGTTGCAATGATAAATCTGAAAGTGGGTACATGACCTTTTTACATCTCAAGGTCAATTTGTGATGTTACCAAGGTGATGTCCTCAAGCTCCATCACCTTGTGATAGGAATCAAATCCAGAATCAACATCATAGATCACTCGTTTGCCATGAATCAACAAATGCAAAATCCACCAAACATCCTCCAAGGTCACTGTCACCTCGCCTATTGGAAGGTGGAACAATGAAGTCTCTCTGTGCCATCTCTCACACAGAGCAGTTATCATAGCAAGATGTGTTTGAATGACAGGTGCATACGCAACATACCATAGGTTGATCTCTCCCAAGTGCTCCTAGCACAAATCTGAAAAATCACTCAATCTATCCAATACAGTGGGTCTGTGCTCATGTGACATCAGTGCTAGAATGACCTCCTACATCCACGAAGTGCACGACATCAAGAAATTGAGGAAATTTGACTCAATTTGGAATTTACATCTCAAAAATCACACTAGCGAAGCTATCTGCAATAGCATTGCTATATTTAAATTTCAAATTGTGATGCCCGAAAGCATTTCAAATTGCAAATCACAACATGCGTCTCTAGATACACTACGTCACATTTTAATCTTTGGCAAACCCTAACCCTAATTTCTAAATCAGCAAAAGCATCGCTAAGTAAGCATGCGTCGCAATTTAAAATCAAAAACCCTAATTTTAAATCATGAAAAGCATCGCTATAAACATATGCATCGCTATAATTCATTTCAGTGTTGCCGATAGCAATTTGGGTGTTGCTATATAGTGACGCTGCCAAAGTTTAAATTTCAAAGCATAATAAATGCATTCAAAAGTCAAATTTCAAATCAAGTTTGGAGTTACATACTGGTGGTTCTGCGCTTGGAAGCCACTGGAACTCTTGAACTCAGTTGGAAATGTGCTTGGGAAGCTCTCGGTGTGCCATTTCGTCGGAGGGTGAGAGCTCAAAATAACAAGAATCTCTCAAGTGTGAATGCATAAATGAATTGAAAGTGACCCTTCTTGGCTTATTTAAGCTAGAAAATTAGGGGTTTTCCCCTAATTTCACCTTCAAGCTAGGGTTTATCATCATTTTCAACAATTTTGCCAATTTGAACCTAATTTTGCATCGTGTTTTGCATTTTTGGCATAATTCTTGCATGTCAGAGCCTTTCTGGGCCCTTGGGGCAGCTTTTAACCTTTATCGAGAAATCGACCCAAAATTTAAAATTTCCACCCGATTTCTTGAGGGGGTAGGGAATTAGCTTTATCCTTTAGTAGTGGGGCATCTAAAAAATAAGAAAATTTTTATTTTTTGATTTAAGCAGCAGTTTTAATCCGAAGAGCGTTGTTCTTTGAACCGAAGCAGCAGGTACCTCGCTTCAAAGAGGGGCAAAATGTAGACACTGAAAAATATCCTAAACGATATTATACACTCAAAATAGATTTACTAACATCATTTCCTCTTTAAACCTCATCTTCTTTTCACTTAATTGATTAAATTAGCCTAGCTATTTAATTAATTGCATCATTTTCATCTATTAACCTAATTCATCAAAATTAGGTTAATTCATCCCCCTTCACGCTAAAATTTCATCCTATTAAATTAAATAAATCAAAGCATTTAATTTAATTCCCTAACTCATCTTATTTAATTAAATAACCCTAAGGTATTTAATTAAATATCATTCCATCTCTCTCCCCCATTTATTAAATTATTTAATTTAATAAATATCACTTTATTCCTCCAAATCCCCTAATTGCATGATTAAATCTTGTTTAATTAGCAATTAAACTAATTTTCCTCTAAAAGGGAATATTCCCTTGGAATATTCTTTATCTCCTTTTTTGCACAATTAAAATTTTCTTTTAATTTGCAAAATGCCTTTTTCCTCACCCAAATGAATATTCGAAAAGAATATTCTTATTCCTCCATCATTTGAAAAAGGGATATTTTCACTTAGCTTCTTAAGCAAGTTTTAACCTTTAACCTTTTGAACAAGTCACCTTTGACTTGTGTTTGCAGGTCAAAAGTGTGTTTGTTTGCAGAAAATGTGAACCCTTGATTAAATCCCATCATGCATTCTCATCCGTTGATGAGAATCCATGATCCATGCCTCTCATCTCCTTCATCTTTGACCATTGATTAATATTTTCAATCTCAACTCTCCATTCCTCATTTGCTCTCCTATAAATAGGTCACTATTTGGAGACAAATGGATCCATCTTTTTTAGAGCAAACTCATGTTGTTGAATTCATATGCACTCGCACTCATATTTCACTCACTTTTAGCTTGTTTTAGTTAATTTTAATTGCATAATAGCTTAGAGCATCCATTAATGGCTACCATGCATCCATCTTAGTTTGTATATGAATTAGGGTTTCCATATTTTAGCTTATAATTAGCTTAGATTAGCTTAGAAATTGCATAATTAGTTCATTTTTAGCATAAAATCATGTTAATTTAGCTAGCATCATATTTATTTTAGCATAGCCTAGGTTTTCATCTGTTTATCAAAATGTTTTCATCAATTCTCTTCCATAGAATTAACTAAAATAAGCTCACTAATCACAGGATTGGGAATGGGTCGTCGTTTCACATCAAAACGACACCAATTCCATAATAGGATAAGTTTCAAATGGGTTAGAGTAGGAATTTAACCGTTTTTGTAGTTTTTAGGTTTCCATTTCAATTAAATGCTTAGTTTAAAATTTTCAATTTGAATGATCTTGTTTGGTAGATTGAGGTTTAGTGGATATATTGTGCTTCAATCCATCATGTACCAAGCGTAATTGACCCACCCTGACATTTCCTTGTCTAACACCTACAGTCTTCTTTTTTTGGCCCTTACTTCTTCTCTAGATTTTGATGGCACTGTGCTCTGAAGGCTAAAGGCTACTCCCACACAAAGGCATGTAATGCACCACATAGTGTCTACATGACTTTTTCTTATATCGCTCTCCTTTCGAGCCTGAAATAGGACACGTGGCTACATGGCAGGGATTTTCCCCAAGCTGCTCTCATGAACTCAAAAATTTCCCACTAGTGCACCACGTCACTTACTCTTGTCGAGAAAATTGTTTCGCTCATAGGTGTATCTTTCCTTGGTGGAGTTTTTTGAGCAGTGCAGTGAAATTTTTTTCTTTGGGATTGGTCTTTTGGGGCAATGTCATTATTCCTCATAGCTGATCAGATCGAATCTTCTAGATGTAATAACATTTGATTATCCTTTGACAACATATCTTCGGAAAGCTTCTGCAACATCTAGAGCCATTAGTGAAACAAATCATTTCTTACTAGTGAAGATTGTTGTGATGTAATTAGATCTTAGATTGAATTGTAGTATATCATACATAGACACCTGTCAATGGTTCATCTCTATCGACTGCAGTTGGCTCATCTTTCTAGCTATATAAAGAGGTTTGCAAGGAGGAGAAAGCAATCAAGATCATCAAGAATCATCATTAGAACAGAAGACTTTCTATCTATTAAGTGATTAGAGTAGGGAAGTAGGAAATATCTTTCTTAGAGCTTTGTTTTTCTCTTTGGCATGTTAAATTATCAATATTATTTATTAGATTGGTATCTGACCTTTACATTTATGTGATTTTATTGCAAAACAAGTAATAGTAGAAAAAAATATATGGGATTGTGCATCTATATGGCCTTTGTTACATGTTTTTTTTTCTATTCTGCACATGTTGAATGCTCTGTGTCAATTTATGCGAGTCTGGTCTTAGTGATTACTTTATATGCCAATAGCTTTTGTGTTTGATGCTATATTTCAGAAATTGAATCATGTTCATTATACTCTTTCATTTTCTGTAGAGATTATGCTAAATTTCACACTATGTTGTAAGAGTAAAAGGGTTTTGTAAAGAAATATTTCTGTTGGTATTAGGTTTCTTCTTTATGTCGAACCTTAAGGGTGCTTCTCACAGGGAGATCTGAACATCTGCTCTATGCCCTTTTAGACCTTAGTTGCTCATTCTCTTCCCAATAATGAAGGATCTGTAGCATTTTGTATCTATTTGATCATAAGTAAGAAGTTGATAATCTTTAAAATGTTGTAAAAACTTTGGCGCACCACCACCTTTTGTTTTCTTGCATTTCTCCTTCCCTTTTACCCAAGCACACAAAGAAGAGTCGACTTCTATAAAAACACTGGAGGTCATTCAATGAGGCACAAACTGGTCCCCCACTCACTGAATTTACCATAAGGTTGTTCAGAGAGGTGCAAGATTTTATGATCAATAGTTCTTTTTGTGGAACGCTTGGTGAGACCCAAGTTTTTCATAGGTGTTTGATAGTCAGCTTTCTAGAGGCATTTTATAAATCAAACTAACAGGAGGAAGCTGGTAATCTCATGCCCAAAGTCCAAACTAGTGCATCCTCTAGAGAAAATTTCTAGTATTCTTAATTGCCTGCTTCGGCCCCTTAGAGAAGAAGGGTCACAAGTTTCCTATCCCTGGTCAAAAGCAATAGGGTAAGAAGTGTTAGACTAGAATCCAAATATTTATCTACCCCTCCAGTTGATCAAACCTTTCAAATTAGAATCCCTATCTACCCCATCCATAGGAATTTATTTCCAATGGTCCACCTAGGCGCTCCTGCCCCTAGAAATTTCATGACCTGGGATAGTGGTAGCTTGCTGGTTTTACCTACACCTCTAGATATGTTGCCCGCCATACCTCCCAATGCCCTTAAAGCAATTTCAAAGTTCACTGAAGAGGATTTTAAAACTCCTTTTGAGCACCTCCAGGATATAGTGGAGGTTTCCAAGATCCATAACATTGCAGAACAAAATGTGGCCCTCAGACTGGTAGTTGCATCTTTCAAAGGGAAGGCTTAGGACTAGTATAGGTCCATGGCCTCTGATTCCATCCACTCTTAGGATGAACTTGTAAAAAATATTTTTGACCACTTCTTAGAGAAGGGAGACCTCTCATCCTTGTTTCAACGATTGATCACAATTAAGAGAGCCCCACAAGAGGCCATGATCAACTTCAACACCAGGTTCCATAAAACCTAGTAGAGGATTTTGGTGATAGTTATGCCTCTGAAAACTATGGCGTTCATGTTATATATTTGAAGGATTTCTATTTGAACATTGTAGTCATGATACAGTTAATGGGAGGGGATACCTTTCCCAATGCATATGATCTAGTTGTGCAAGCATAGAACAGTCTAATAAACATTAGAAAGATTCCATCGCAATTGCCAATGTCCATGTTTGCAAAAATCTTTGGTGGACCCCAGGAGGAGGCTATTCCCAACACCTTTGCCTCACTCCCCAACACATTGATTGCACCACCACCATCGAGGTATGTGTATCCAAGTGCACAACCCAACACATCAAGATCCTCTTCATTTTGCAAAGTATGTCAATGATATGAAGAACCTAATGAGGACCTTCACCAAGGGGCTGGTCATTATTCAGCTTCAACAGGTAGCACCTCTGAAGCCTCCCACATAGAACTATCAAGGGGGAAGGCTGCCTTACCAACACAACACATACCAAGGAGCTTCAAGAGGAGGAAATCGACAACAAGCATCTATGGGCTAGATAGTCTTGGTTACCACTCCACTCTAGACTATCAAGAACAACCCAAAAAAATATTTGGTCCCAGGTCAAAACAACTTAGCAGAGGATGAGAATATATGGTGTTTCCCATTCAATGATAACCATATGCCCCAAAAATGCCAGAGGGGAAATCTTCAATAGAAGATAGCGAAACAAAGAAACCGAGGCGTATTTGTGAACACAAAAGACTATCAGTTTCCCAGAATGGAGAGCGCCCAGTTCAGTGCGCAGACACAAGGGATGTCCTTGGAACAAGAATTGGATATATCACCTGACCAAGAACTTTTTTCTTGGATGGAGAAGGAAGACTCAATATTTGCAACTGATGTTCTGACAACCAACACCCCGTGGGTATAGTCAAACTACAATACGTGATCTAAAAGAAGACTCACTGGGGAGTATGTACAACAAACTCCCTAGCAAGCACAGCCACAACGACCACAACTACAAGTACAACAAGCTTTGAAGATATGACCAACTTAGCAGTCATAGGCTCAACCATCCCTGGATAAGGACATGGAAAAGGCTCTAAGCCCATCCACGTCGGACCGGTTGTTCCCTAAGGCAAGGGAAGCACCCCCACCTAAACCAAAGGCCCTGCCAACCGGAATGCTCAACATGGTAGAGAAACTAAAGAAGGCACCTACCAATGTGTCTCTGTGGGACGTTCTATCAATAACAGAGCAAAATATTTTGCTCTAGGAGGTGTTGAAAAATGAAGAATAATTTTCGTGGGTGGATACAGCCCCACCACACCAATCCTCGGTATTGGACTCCCATTTATTGGGAGCTGCAACATACATAAACACAATAGGAAAAATAGATGTAAAAGAGGTAAGCAAGCCGAATCCCACCCATTTCTTTCTAACCCTTATTATGGGAGACAAGATTTTGTACAATAATATGATCAATTCATGGGCTAGCACTACGGTCATGCCCAAACAAGTGGCCAATGCTCTGAATCTAAAGTATGAGCCTCTCAAGAAAGGGATCATGCAATTACATGGGAAGAAGGTCTCGAACATCGATCGCATTAAGGATTTTTCTTTGATCGTTTTCTCCTATCTCAGCCAAACTTTCAAGCAAGAAGTGTTCATAATTGATATTCCCCCTATCTTTGATATGTGCCTTTCAAGGGACTTCATGACAAAGGTTGGTGCAAATCTAGCATTCGATTGGTCTCATTTGATATTGTGGACAAAGCACGGGGAAAAGATGAAGATCATGTATGATCCCTTGTATCCCAAACATATAGTAGAGGATGCAGTACTAAGCTTCAAAGTAGCGCATACCTCCTTTTAAAAAAAGGAGATGTATTGTGTAGAAATGTTGGAAGAGGAAAAGGCCACAAGCAATCAAACTCTTGAGGAGGAATTTTTGCTCAATCAATTCATTGATTCTAACCCTTTTAGGAATTTTCATGCTACTGAGTTAGGTACTTATGTGATCTTCGATGAAGACCAATATCTCTCAAAATTAGTAAAGGAACAGGAAGAACCTAGCGATCTGAGCGACAATAGTTTATGGACACTACATTTCGACAGTGCCAAATGCAAGATAGGTTTCAAAGCCGACATCCAATTGGTATCTCCAACCGAGTCAGAGACCCTCAGAGCTTTCCACTTCTAGTTCTAGTGCTCGAATAATGACGCGGAATATGAGGCACTGGTTCATGACTTTACTCTAGAAAAGTAGATGGGCATAAGAAGAATATAGGTATTCAGAGATTTGAAGCTAGTTGTAAGCTAGATTTGAGGATAGGAAGCTACCAAGAATGTAAGTATGAGGTCCTACCAACATAGGATATGGGACATAATTGAAGGGTTCGAGGCTTTTAACATATAGGTTATCCTGCGATCTCATAACTCTACTATGGACCAGATGGCCTCTATTGGCTCATAATTTGAGCCAGCTTCTGGATTAACCAAAAGAAAACACGTGGTGTGTATCATCGTTTGCTCATCTATCCCTAAAGTGGCACCCACATTAGAGAGACCGAAGGGAATCTTTGCGTACGTGAATATTCCCCACTTAGTGGTGACCATTGTTTTGTGTTGGTCCTCCTCCTTTCCGTAAACTTGGTTATAGCCTAATAAACCATCGAGGAGTGAGAACATTTTTGACCTAGCCACCGTCTACATGATTTTCTCCATTGAGGGAAAAGGGTAGTTGTCTTTTAATGAAGCTTTATTCAAATCCCAAAAGTCCACATAGAGTTGTATGTCATCATTCTTCTTCTGAACTGGGACTAGATTGGATACCCAGGTGGAATGTTTAATCAGATATATGACCTTCGATTTGATCAACTTAGTAAGCTCCTGCACCATCAGTGCTTCCACCTTTGGATTAATTGGTATTTTCTTTTTTCAGATGGATTTAGAGCCCTTTGCCAGGTTGATAGGATACCGGATGATGTTAGGTTCGCATCCCTTGAGATCATTGTAAGTCCAGGCTATAACTTTGTCATATTTAGCACACAAGTATTTTAGCTTTTCCTTGTCTCCCTGTCACATGCTTCTTCCTACTTTTAGCTTCCTGCCACCTCTGACATTGAGGTCTTCATAGTCTTCTTCATTAGTTATGAATCTTTGCTTACCATTTCTAGCATTTTCATAGTCGAAGAGATTCTCAAGAGATATCAAGCCTCATGGGAGCTTATTTCCTTTTAGTTGGATTATTTATTCTTTAATAACCTCTCCTACTTCAGCCTACGGCTGACCAAAAAATTCCCCTAACTGTCGCAAAAGTACCAATCTAAGCATTATCCTCGAAGACCTACTAGTTTTGATCATTATTCTAGCAAGCGATGGATATCGCCTTTAAGGGATTGATCAATAAGATCATCCTAATATATCTGGATGACCTAACCATTTTTTCGAAATCAAAAGATGCTCACTTTGATCATCTGGAAATGATCTTTCAGAAGTTCTAACAATTCAAGATTTCCTTAAATCCCAAAAAATGTGTTTTCGACGTACCACAAGGCAAGCTACTTGGCTTTGTGGTATCTATAAAAGGAATAGCCATAGACCTCGAAAGGGTGAAGGCTATAAAAAAACTAACACTACCTGTCAATTATAAGGGGCTACAATCTTTCCTATGGAAAATTAACTTTGCCAACCAGTTTATTTTAGTTTCATAGGCATTGCGAGACCCATCACACTAATGCTGAAGAAGGGCTTAGCATTCAAATGGACCCCAAAAGGCAAGCTTGCCTTCAAGCAGATTAAGGAAACCATCTCTATAGCTTTAGTGTTAGCTAACTTGGACTTTTCCAAAGACTTCCTATTGTATGTTTATAGAGGCCAACACAACATAACTTCCATGCTCACGTAAAAGGACAAAGAGGGAGGCATAGAGCATCCCATTGCTTTCCATTCCAGGAATATTAAAGGACATGAAACTAGATATAATTTTGTTGAAAAGTAGGCCTTTTCCATCATCAAAATCCTAAAAAGGTTCTGAAATTTGGTTTCAACCAGTAGAATTACCATCCTTGTCGCTCATCCCAGTGTTAAAAAATACATCACAGAGGGTAAGATAACTGAAAAGAGGGCCAATTAGATCAATAAGATCCTGGAGTATGATGTAGATATCCAATTGAAAAAGCTGGTCTAAGGGAGAGGCCTTTGTGAATATCTCACACAAGAACTAGTCCCTCATGCAGAAGGAGATATTGACCAGGTCTACACAAATCAATTTGAATTTGATGAGTCATGGGTGGTTGATCAAACATGATTCATGTAGACTGGACAATACCCAACCAACATCTTGTTGTGCAGTTTTTGCACACACGCCCCACTTGGAGTAGGGACCCTCTTTTCGGATGTCTTTCGACCTTTGGTTTTATTGGATTTACCTTTTTTTTAAGGTCTTGACATGTTGGTCATGCTGGCTTTGATCCCTTCCCAAGGCTTGAATTGGTTAAAATTGGCTTTTAGTGAAAATCCGAGTTTTGACCTGAATCCAGGATTTTCCAGCTCTGGCGGATTTTCCCGGGCTTTGCTTTGTTGTCTGGTCATTGCTGAATTTTTTGAATTTGGGTTTCTACTTGACTCCAGGATTTTCTGGCTCTGGCGGATTTTCCCGGACTGTGCTAAATTCCCGAACTTCATTAAAATCCCGATTTCTGCTATTTTCGCGGAATTCGTGTTCATCCGGATTTTCCGCGTATTTGGGGATTTTTCAAAATTCCGTCCTAGGCTCGGGTTTCCAGATTTTTCAGATACGTCTTGTCACTCATTAATGACCGAGGTACCTTTGCTTAGACACGCATATGGGTGAATTTAAAACATTTTGAGCATCATTCTCACTTCATTATTCACTTGCTTACTGCTCTGGCGATTAAGAGTTTTCCATTTGAGCTGTGAAGATTGATCTTGAATCGCGTGCGTGTGGATTGTTTGGGTGCTGGTGTCTAGATTTTCATTGCCTGGGCGTGTTCATTTTGCAGTCGCTTCTTCGAGTTCAGGTATTACCAGCACTAATCCATGGTAAGTCGTCTCTGATCCTTCCCTTTGTTGCATCTTGATTAAATCTTTCCAAGTTGATTGGAAGCCATTCCAGGTCGGCCTTTGCTTGATCATGAGTTTATATTTATCGAATTAGGGTTGGACTTAAATCCACACCAAGGCTTTGTCGCCTGTGCTTGTGTTTATACATTCACTGGTGGGTGCATGAGTATGAACCCGTCTGAATAGGACTTTTCCCTTAAGCGTGCCATTTGCCATATTTTATGAAGGTTAGGGTTTCGGTTCATCTGCCCGAATTTGCCAAGGTTTAGTGGGGTTTTCGTTATTTCATGATTCATGTCCAGCCCAACTTGCTCGTACCTTGAGCGATCCTTGCGCGCATTGGTTGATCACCCAAATGATAGTTTTCCTTGAGAATTTTAGCTTATCCGGATTCTAATGGCAGGGTCTGGTTATTGGACTTAGGGCATCATTGTTTTTCCATGAAATTTGGTTATTCAGAGGTCTCTTGAAACCCAAGTTCAAGTGCAGTCAAAATTTTGTTAATTAGCATCGATTTTGGGACCATTAAAATCCAGGTAGAAGAGATTGCATGATCGTTTGATTAATGGTTCGCATGTCGTCGTTCATCAGGTTTCTGAGGTGTCTGCGGAATTCCTGCGCACTTGGATTTTCTCGGTTTCGGCTGATTCCACGGGGCGTAATGATTTCCAGAGTATTTGAAATGTCTGCGAAAATCCGTGTTGTCCGGATTTTTCCGGTTTTTCCTGTCTGATTATATTTCTTTCGATTTTTCGAAGATAGGATTAATGGAGTAAATGCTAAATGCTTATTTCTTGTTGCTAATAACCGAATTTCATGATAATCTTATGATATTTTGTCCGTACTAATGCTTTGTTTCACTAATGATGTCTTGGCAATAGGAATCCATCTGGGTCAGATTTCTCCAAAATTCTGCCCCAACTAGATTTTCCCGGTTTACAGTGTTTTCCCGGACTACTTTATTTTTTCGGATTTTGAAAGATTGGCATTTGTGATGGTTTCTAATTGCTTTATATGATTTATGCTAATCTTTTGGTTGGAATATGAATGATAATTGATACTTATGATGATTTCTTGTAAGTGCAGGCTAAATCAAGCAAGGCTGCAGCAGGAAAGTCCAAAGGTGACACGGAGGGGTCATCCATCTCAGAAGCAGAAAGGTTAAGATTAGACACCAAGGGCCAGCTCCTTAAAAGCAAGATATCTTCAGTGTGGTCCGAAGTGTCTGACACAAACGTGGGAGCATGGCAATATGAGGAGTTTAAACAGAGGACAACTCAGAAGGATCTGTCGGTCCTGAGAAAGGGAATGATGAAGTCTAGACTGGTGCATGTGGCAGGTTTCCCTCCAGCAATCCAATGCTATGAATTAATCCTGGAGTGCTCGGCAGTATGACTTTGACACACAGAGGGTGGTCAGCATAGAAGGAAGAGTCTTAGCAAATTTCAACCCCGTTTCTATTGCCCAGGCCTTTGACATGCCAGATTTTCCTTCTGTGTGTGCCTTGAACATGGACACGGCCAGGACATATTATGAGAATGAGCCCACCAAAGCTCAACAGATGATCAATTCTTGGTTGGAGAAGCCAAAGTCACATTATTCCAAGTTACCCAAGCAGTTACATAGAGTTAAGTTTAGGTTGGATATCTACGATGCAATCACACTGTTGAGCAGAGTAGCAAGTTTGAAGACCGCTGGAGTGTTAGAGAGTTGGATGGTTCACGTGATAAACAAGATTGAGCAGGGTTCCGATTATCACTGGGCAAGACTTATTAGCACCATGATTGATAAGCAGCTGAGGGATGTCTTAGAAACCAAGAAGTTCACCATGTCCTCTTATGTGGTGTATGTACTAGCCATATTCTACCCATACAGGGGTTTGAATCCACAAGGGACATTCGGACAGGACATAGTTTATGAGGTATACCCGGAGTTGCACCTAGGACACAAGGACTACAAAAGGGCTAATGATGCATTCATAATGCATATCACTAGGATGCTTCAGAATTTTGAGCATGTGAGACTGTCAGATGGAGCAAAAGGGTTGATAAAGAATTATGGGGCCTGGTTCATTCAATTTCCCACCTTCACCTACATTAGAATTGATGGATGCCCGGTTGCTCCATATAGGTTACCTCGGTATCCTACTGATCACATTATGTTATTGGAGATTGTGAGGCAAATATGTGAGTTTGATGCCATAGTAAAAAAGGAGAAGCATAAAACAGGTTTCGGTGGGGATTTCCCTCTGGGAATTGGCATGACAGAAGTGTGCCCTTCCATCCAATCAACACACACCATAGGAGATGAATTGGCAACATATGGTTTCTCCTTCCACTCCAAGAGAACAAACTTTGATATCACCGGAGAGGCACAAAAGAAGTCTACCAAGGAGTACCATCATAAAGATGACCTAGAAGACTATTGGGCCAACATCAAAGATGATCTTGAAGCAAGAAAGAAGAGGTACTCTAGGCCCCCTGTTGATGTGATCAGACAATACAATGTCAAGCTAATCCCGGACCAACTGGAGGATGATGGAAACTTGGTACAAGATCATGCCTATGAAGCTATTAAGGATAGGTCAATCAGGGAGATCAACTAGAATGAAGATGAGGTCACAGAGTTGGAGGACCTAATGGCCTCGGTTATGAAATTCACCACTTCTTGGTTGAAGCATAAGGTTTGGGAGCTGGAAAGTGAGAAGGTAGCTTGTACCTTCAATTTAATGGGAAATCTCAACCCAATGTCTACTTCAGAAGAATCCGGGGATGATGACCCCAAAGGGAAAACCAAAAAGAGCTCACCTTTCAAGATAAAGATTAGAGGCCCTTAGGAAAGTGAGCCGGAACCGAAAAGGAAGCCCAAGGGAAAGAAAAGAAGTAGAGCTTTGAAGATAGGCAAGTCCTCTGATGAGGAAGGGTTGGAAAAAGTAGAAGAAGATGATGTTCCTCCACCACCAAAGAAGACCAGAACAACCAGGGCTTCAAAGAAGAAGGTTTAGGATACATCAAAAGATGAGCCTCCTATTGTTGATGTAGAAAGTTCAGGGGAGAATACCAAGGTTTATATGAGGAGATCAAGGACTCCTTCTCCTAAGGAGGTTTCGCAAAAGATGGACCCTTCTCCGAAGATGCCGGGTGTGGAGCCATCTAAGGTTACTTCTCCTCCACCAAACGTGCCTGAGCAGGAGACTCTTGAGGAGCATGAGACCAGTGGGGAGGCAGAGCCATTCAAGGAAGGGGAACTCTTTGGTGTGGCAGCAGAACTTGGAGTTGAAGAGGTAGAGAGGCACCCTTCCCCATTAGTGCAATATGAGGATTCTCCAGCAAGCAGCAGAGGCCACGGGTCACCTAAGAAGGAGAACATCCCAGTTAGAACCCCATTACCGGTGTAGGAAGAAGAGATTGAGAAGGGTGACCAAGGTGAGCAATCTCCTAAGAAAAGAAAGGATGAAATGTTGGAAAAACAATAGGAAGAGGCAACAACAGAGGAAATCCGGGTAGAACCTGCTATTCCGGATTGGCTTGAAAAGGAGATTACAAGGAAGAAATAGGTGGTTGTTGAGGACACTCCCTTGGATTGGGATGAAATGTTATCCAAGATTGGCAAAGGAAAGAAGAAGAAGGCAGCTAGGGTGGTTTCAAGAATAGAAAGGGATGAAGCAAATAACCAGGTCATTCATATTGCCACCCCTACTGCGGATAAAACTAGAGAAGAGGTCACTGGTGGAGATTATAATGTACAAACTATCAATCTTGGGCCAGCCTCCATGGAATAGGACATTGATGAATATGAAGGCTCCAGTGCTGTGATCATTGGGAGGTTAAGGAAGGAAGCTCAGACCAAGCATGAGCTGAGAAAGGAGAATGAAAGACTTAGGAAATGTTTGGAAGAGGTGATGAAACCTCTGCAGTCCCTTCACCCATCTTCTTCTGCCACTCCTGGTTTCTTGCCCAAGGAAACCATCTCCGAAATTGAAAAAATGAAGGCTTCTGCTCAAGCTGTAATAGACTGGCTGAAGGATGTGCAGGTAAAGGGAAATAATGCAATCAAGGAGATCCTGTCAGTTGGGAAAGATGCAGTTAGGGCCAAGGAATTATTGGAGCATGTGCTATCCTAGGACAAGGAGGACATTGATCTTCTATTACAAAAATCCAAGGTCATCATGGGATATGGTAGGGATCAATTGGCTACGGATGGGATTCTTCCTTCTTCTAGGTTAAATGAACCTTGGGAGTGGTTTGGGGCTCCGCAGATTCGGCATAAGGCCATGAAGAAGATTCAGAAACGAAAGAAACAAATAGATGGTGATCTTACTAGAGTATATGAAGGGTGCATTTCATTCTTTGAAATCATGACTGGAAGGAGAAAGATTGCTCCTAAATACCTAAGTCTGGAACAACTAAGAGAGTGGTGGCATGAAGTTTATACCCTGGATTCTGAGAATGTTATAACTGGACACCAGTTAGATGATGCAGCCACATACCTGGCAGTAATGGATAAGTATCATGCCAACAAGGATGATTGGGATAAGATGGTTAAACAGTCAAAGGAGGAGATTGACTCCATAGAATTTCGGCTTAGGATATTGCCTTTGCCACCTGTCACCGAATTGGATGGAACATTTTTGAGGGTTCAAGGATCGTTGGCCCAGAGCGAGGATAAGGGAGGCGACATTTAATGCCTATTTTGAGATTTGTGCTTCCCTATTATTATAGGGCATGTATTGATTCGGGCTGCATTGGGGACCATGTCTAGGCTGACCTTGATGATGTATCGGCATTTAATGTGTGCCTTATTTTGAATTCCTAAGGCCGACTTGTTTTGGCAGTTGTTTTATTTTGTAAATGTTTGGCTGGGCCGACATGTCTTGAGAATTTGCTATAAAAGGGCATTCTTGTCCCATTGTAGGGGCTAGCTAGAAAATAATAGAGATAAGTAAGAGCAAAAAGAGCTAGAGTATTTTTTAGTAGAAGTAGTAGTCAGTTTCTTGAAGCAAGTATTGTAAACAGAACAGTGGAATTGTTGCAGCATTTTGGTGATCTAATACAATAGAAGGCATTGTGGTTTTCTTGGTGAAATATCTTGTGTTGGTTCATCTCGCATGATTCTTGTTGTTCTATCTTTCAAATTGCTTGAAGATTTAGGGTTTAGTGTTCATAATTAAATTAGTTTTAGTTTGGTGAATGATGTTCATGATTTCATATTTGGAATGTTTGTAGCAATCTCTGGTCTATACTCCCAGTAACTATCTGATTGTAGTAGGCTGGTGAAGTCAACCTGGACCATATATTCGTTTGTGCTTAAGTTCGATTGTGGATGAATGCCTATGATTTGAAAATCTACATACCTTAGAAGATTGCACCGTTCTTGTGATATTGCATTGTGGGTTAAGCAAGAATTGGTTACTTGAGATTGGTCCATTCCAGATATCTGTCATCTACATTACTCATTCTAGGAATAGTTTAGATCTTATTATATCCTTGCACCCTTATCTTTTGCTATTTCTTTATTATCTGGTTAGATTTAGGATTTGAAGATAATCATATTGCAAGATCTGATAAGTGGAAAGATACAGTTTGCTTGTAGTAAGGTCCGATTGTGATTACCAGCATTTCACATTTTATCTGAGTTGTTTATGCATTGTCATGACCTGACACCCGAGAGACCTTGGGGTGATTTTCAGTAATTCGTTGTTGAAAATAACCTTTCAAGAGAGATAGAATATTGCAATCTGTCTGAGTTGTTGTTGTGCAGAAAACATCATCAACACATCTCACCTCACAAATGAAGATACTATAGGCTGCAAGGTACTTGATATTGGTCGAGGGAATTTTATTTAAAAGAAACTATGATGGAGTCCTCCTTTGCTACATGAACAAGCCACGGGCCGAAAGGGTCTTAAATGAGTTCCATAGCACCCCCGAGGGCAGACATTTCTCTACCAAGATCACTTCTTTGAAAATAATGCACGCAGGCTACTACTGGCCTACGATGTTCTCTGAGGCCCACCATCTAGTATGAAAATGTACTCAGTGCCAATATTTTGTCAGAAAGTGAAAGAACTCCGCCATGTTATTGAGCCCAATTGTGACTAAATAACCCTTCACACAATGGGGTTTGGATTTTATCAAAATGATCAATCCCATTTCTAGCATAGGGCACAAATGAATACTCATAACCACTGACTATTTCATGAGATGGACATAGGCCATTCCTCTAAAGAACTCTACAAAAGAGGAGATTGTCAATTTTCTTGAGGAATTAGTGGCGAGGTTCAGTTCGCCAAAAACCACCATCTCAGATAAGGCACGAGCCTTCATAGGCTCTGAGATGTCATACTTCTCCCTTAAGCACAAGGTATACCTCAAAACTTCATCCAACTACTACCTGCAAGGAAATGGGTTATAAGAGTCAACCAACAACTTAATTAGGTTAATAAAGTGCATCAGGTTGGAGTACCAAAGAGAATGGCATAGGAACATGCAAGCAACCTTATGGGTAGAGTGCATCACGCCTAAGAAAATTTTGAAAACCTCCCCATATGAGTTGGTGTATGGAAAGGAAGTAGTCCTACCCATTTCCATGGAGATCCTGACCCTACAATTACTAAAATATTTGTTAGTCGAGGAGGACAGTGGGATGGAAGTGAGACTAGCCGAACTTTTAAACCTTGAGGAAAAAGAGAAAAGGCGTTCGATGCCATGATTAAAAGCTAGTAGGTGGTGAAAAGGTGGTTCGACAAGGGCTCCGACTCAAGTTTCAGGGAGGGGAGTCTTGTGTTGAAGTTTGATGAATGAGCTACAAAACCAGGACAACATGCAAAATTTGATTCGCTGTGGAAGGGTCCCCTTCACATCCACAAATGCAAGGAAAGCATTGTGTACGAGCTTGAAGACATGAATGGAAACATTTTGGATATACTGGTAAATGGTATTCATCTAAAATTAATTAATTAAGATACACATAGTTCATTTAAAAAATTACCATTATGTACCATGTATTTTTTTCGTAAATATGCATTTTTTGTGAATAAGCCATGAGCAGAAACAAAAATACTATATTATATTTATAGAAAACTAGATACATATAGTACATAGTTTCCAGTGTTAAGCTTAGGGAGAAGCTTGAAAATATCCCCCCTTCAAAAGGATAAAAGGAGATACATCATTACAAGCCAAAAAGGAAGTAGTATTGAACAAATAGAAAAAATTTAGCCTCTGAAGTAGCAAAAACCAAAAAAATTGGTATTTTCTAGGGTTCACAAACACACAACAACAAATTTTTGCATCACATATGGCACACAAACATTGAATAGGCCTCAATCCTCCATACTACGACTGAAGACTAGGCTCTCAAATGAGGTAATCCATTCAACACCATAAATGGCCTCCACGTTCATTTTTATGAGGAAGGTGGCCGCAGGTCAAGACCGCTGATGGTGGCGCTCCAAGTCCATGGTCTAAAATTCAGTAAGGAAGTGAAACCAAGGCACCAGCTCCACATTGTCTACATACTTGTGAATTTCCATTGACGATGGGATACCAACACTGGGGACTGCTATCTGAATGATCTTGTCCAACCCCTCTAAAAGTGATGAATGGAACATGGCACGACAAAGGTCAATAATCCACGGCTTGTTAACGTTCAATTCTAGCAATGAGGCCATGAACCGAGAGATTATGTTGGTGTTACAACACGACTGGTTGTCATATTTCACATAATCTCTCCCTAGGACCCATTTGAATGCCACAATGATAAGACAATTTTTAGTTCGCAGTAGGCATTTGAGCCGATCATTGTTGATCTCCCCGACAAAGGAGACCTATACCTTTTAGCTCTAGAGTTGAATTGGGGTACCTAGACCACCCATAATGTAGCAAAAAATTATTAGACTCACTAGAAAAAAGTGTGATAGAAGAAGGCTTTCCAACTTAACAAAAATCTAATGACTATTCCCGCAACACAAACATGCTATTTATAGAAAAACAAGGGCCAAGAAAGCTCGTAAACAAAAAAATTGTGTTCTGTCAAACAACAACAAAAAATGTGAATTGGAAGTAAGAGTTAAAAGGTAAATCTTATGGTAAATATTTGATAGAGCTTTGAGGAGTTAATTCAGGCATTGGTAATTAATGCTCACATATATGAACTTCCACCACGTTTTCATCATCTTCACCAGTGCCAGCTAGCTTGCCTATGTGAAAAGATGCTATTTGAAGCCAAATCCTACTTAATTAATACAAATTTCCCTTCTAAACATGCTTCCCACTGCTCAAGGTTATCTTTCCCCAAGGTCAGTGTAAGCAATGTACTATTTCTATTCCTGCAATGAGGTTGGCATTTCCGAGAAGTACGAGCCTTCACTTCACACATATCACCTTGCTGGTAGCACTTATCAAGCTATCAATAATGACAATGCATTTACTACATGTGCATTTAAGAATTGAATGATCCAAAAAAGAAAAAAAATTAAGTGTTTAACCCCTGAGTAAAGGCTTCTCTGAGAGTAAAGTCTGCAAAATTCTTTCCAGAATACAAAAATGGTTGAAGCATCATATTCTAGTCGAAACGTTGGAATCTCATTCACAAAGCCAAGCTATTTCAACATCTTTGGTGATATCTCTTACGCTAATGCCCCAATGCCATAGGAAAGAAGCTTCTCATGCACCAAAGTCATACAACCAGGCGAACACACCAAAATTGAGGTGGTCAAATATTTTGCTGATAACATCTACAACCCAAAGATGCACATAAACCCTAAAGGCCTTAAGGAAGGGGCATTGCAGAGAATGATTACCAAAGGGTTGGTTGAGGGCCTTGCAATGCAACTTTGGCATTGTGGTTTTCCATAATTTATGCTACCCTCCACACATCAATGCGTACAATTGGTGGACATATGCACAAAAAAGCTGAATGAGGGTACCGAGGTTATTAGCAGTAATAAGCTGAAGATCAACATTAATGTGGTGGCCATTCAGGATATGTTATGTATTCCCTCAAACTAGGAAAACGAAAGATTCTATCACAAAAAAATGAAATATTTCTAGGAAACAAGGAAAAAATAGTTGAAATTATACAAAGATGAGACAAGCGAGGACCCAAAGAATAATGAGATGAGTTGAAGAAGGAAAAGAGTCAGAAGTGATTTGATTTCATTGAAACAATTGTAGAAAGAGTGCTTAAGCAATTATGTAATTATAATCATTCTTTCAAATTCAAGTATTCCTCTTTTCTAGTGCATTTAGCTTTACATCAAAACCATGAGTTGTTCAGTGGTCATTTTCCGCTCAGTATGTCTAATGCATCAGAGCTATATAAGCCTATCTCAACCTGGACCCATGTACTTTCAAGCACATGAGATTATTATTCATTTGTCAATTATTTCCTGCAACTCGTGCTTTTGGACTTATCTTAGCATCCTCTAGGTAGGTTTTCCCTTGAGGGTTTAGATTGGATGAAAAACCACCAAACCTTGATTGATTATTTTATGGGGATGAATTTTACTTTTATGAGGTGTCATGGTTTAGATCCTTTCAGATTGCCAAAGTTCATTATAGACAAGACACTCGCCTTGGAGGCATACTATTAGGAAACAATCACTAACAATGCTTATGATGTAGGGAGGCACAAGAAAGTTCTCTATACACTTCCCCTCACCATCGCCAAAATCCAGGTAACACTCATAAGGAGGGAGGAGCAGGATGTGTTAACCAACAAGTTGGTCTACCTCGGCCTACTTCTCATTTGTGATAGATGGAAATATACTCCTGTTGGGCCTTTCCCTTTCAAGCATGAAGAGAAATCGTATTGGGAGTAAAGAAAGAACTCAGATGAAGAGAGGACAAAAGTCTACATTGACCTAGATTTTATACCATTTGTGTGACCTCCATGGCTCACTTTTTACTCGAGAGTAGCCGAGTTCCGATAAAGCGTCCAAATGGACAAGTCCCTCAAGTCACAATTGGAAAACTTAAAGTGGTCAGAGAGAAAAAATTGATTTCTAGAGGTATCGCCAGGAAATGAAGTGGCTAGCCACTCTATACGACACTGTTAAAGTAAATGATGAGCGTTTCGATGAGATTTATGATAACGAGGCTAGATCGAGTTATGATCTAGGGTATGATTGGGGGCTGAACAAGAGCATGCACTAGTTTTTGATCCACCACCTCAAGCACTCGAGACAAAGAAGGGAAAGGAAAAGACATCACACCATCAGGAGTCACAAATCTTGTCTTCCACTAGCATCTTGCCAAGGGGTAAGCATACCTAATGGACTTCAAGGAAATATTCCACAGTTCAAAGGACCCAGGGTTCATCAGGATTAGCTGCTAGAGAATTTGAAGCAACTAGTGCACCCCCTGTAAAGAAAAGAGAATCCAAGAATTTGGCAAGCCAGGATCCTCAGATAAGGGAGAAGAAGAAGTGGACTTTACTCCACTGATATCTTCAGCCCCAATGATTCAGGTAAGCTTCACACTTTCCTTCCTTACTTCTAATACATTTTTGGTTGTTGTTACCCCCCATCTACAAAATAGAATCCTCCATCCACCGATTTTGATATCCTCATACTTAATACACACCTAGCTATATTTGATAGTGAGCCCCATATAGAGCCCCATGCATTGAGCATGCATCTTCCACCTTAGTCACGATCCACACTTTGATTGCTTTATCTAAGGTACAAGTTGTAAACACAGAGCCACCCATGCTACAAATTTCATCACCTTTGCTCACTTCCAGGTAGATGCCTCTTTTACTGTCCACTCCCCCCTTTTACCCCAATAAGCACCTCTTTTCCTCCTCAGGTCATACATGGCATCTTGACCTTTTCCCCAATAACACTTCCTTTTGCTTCCCTGTAAACTTAGTCAGTCAAAAGTACCCTTTCTGTTACCCTCTACAACCTCCCTATAGGTGTTTCTCTTGTTGTGCAAAGTATTGAGTCT
Organism: Sequoia sempervirens; assembly: GCA_007258455.2. Lineage (NCBI taxonomy): Eukaryota > Viridiplantae > Streptophyta > Pinopsida > Cupressales > Cupressaceae > Sequoia > Sequoia sempervirens. Next base: position 412,574,107 of record VDFB02270651.1, on the reverse strand, counting down.
CCATAGAGCCTCCAGACCCATATTGAATTAACCAGGCAGGTTTGACAAGAAAGGAAATAGAAGTTGTCAACAAAGGTTGTGACCAACCTAGCCACCCTGAAGCTAGATACCTATTTCTCATGAAGAGCAGAATGCTCTAATGATCTTAGCTATGTGGTCATGGGTGTCTAAACTAGAGAGAGATGCAATATGAGGATTATGATTTATAACTATGGGCCTCAACCTAAGTGAAGCCCTCTAGCATGAAAAAATAGGCCATGCCAAAGAAACGTAGAAGGTGTTCTATGTTGATTATGAGAAATTGAACAAGAAATTGAAAAAGCATGAGGAAAAATCAGAGAATGTGAAGGTCATGGTAGATAGATTACAAGTGGAGATCAGGGAAAAAGACATGGACATGACCTGCTTAAGGCAAGCACGGGATCAACAAGGCAAAGTGATTAGGTCACTCCAAGAAACTTAGAGTGAAAGATATCGACTTTATGTCAAAGTGCAAAGATTAGAGCATGAGGTTAAAACTAAGCACAAAGTAGTTGAAGATATGAAAACCCAGATGCAGTAAATCACAAAAGAGCATTGACAGAAGCAAAAAGAATTTGATGACACAATGGCTCAAAAAAATGGTGTATTTATAGAGTTTTAAAAGGAACTGCGGGAAAAAGACAAGCAAAAGGATGATATGCAGGAAGACTTGGCTAATGCCTGGTCTCAAGTAGCTAATGATCTTCAAAAGGCCCAAGCATAAACAAAGAAGGAAAGAGGGGAGAAGCAATACATCAAGTCTATTCTACAAACTCGTAATGGAGAGATAGTGAAGTTGTGCTCAAAGCTTTCAAACAATCTCTAGGAGACGAATCAATTGAAGGAAAGCATGAAGGCTAAGGAATCCCAATTCTAGCAGGAATTAGCTATAGCACGAGGGTCCGAGATTCTCCTAATACTTTGAGGAATGCTATCCTCCCTTTGGGAAAGGATCATGATTGCGATAAAAACCTTGAAGCTAGTTTTGAAGTTCCTAACGAATGTACAAGAATTAAATGCAAAGGCGAACCTAGCAGTCGAGTAGATTTTACAGACAATCACCCCCATTCTGAGGAGTCAGGTAGGTTAATCATCAAACTATATAAAGTGACTGAGGAAGCTTTAAAAAACACTAGAATTCTGGATTGAAGGGCATCAACTAGAAAGGAAAACGAATTTATCACCTACAATCAAGTCGCCTGGGAAAGTAGGGCTTGTTAGTTAGCATTAACTATGAAGGTCAGAGATATCAGGGAAGACTTATGAACTTTAGTCTAGCTTGGATTACCTTCCTCATTATTAGCAGACAAAGGGTATGTTGACGAAAGAGAAAATCAGGGAGAGCATTAGGATCAAGCAACATGACTTCTCATCACTCTAGGGTTTGAGCCCATCTCCTTCCATCAAGGAAGTCAAGAAGGTGCTTCTGTATTTATCCTGCCTTTACTATCACATTAGAGTAGCTTCGTCAAAATGGGAAGGGGTTTCTTTCAAGGAGGTTCTTGATCTCAATCAAGCCTATGAGACCCTATATGCACTCATTCTATCGTCCAATGAAGATTGGGAGTCCCAACATGTTGCTTTCCTCAAACTCTAAGAATTATCTGGGTTCATGCCTCTACAAGAAAAGGCCCCCTGTGACATGCTAGAAACTATGGAGCAATTTTTCTCTAAGTGTTTTAATTTGGTTTTTTGGCCCCTATAGTCTTCTTTTTTTGGCCCTCACTTCTTTTACATGTTTTGGCACCGTACCCCAAAGGATAAAAGGTTACTCCCGCACAAAGGAATGCAATGCGAATCGTAGGGGCTCTGTGATTTTTTCTCATATCAATTTCCTTTCAGGCCCAAAATGAGACACGTGGCTGCATGGCAGGGATTTTCCCCAAGCTGCTCTCATGAACTTAAAAATTGCCCACCAGTGCACCATGTCACTTACTCTTGTCAGGTGGATTGTTTCACCCGCTAGTGCAAAGCACCTTGTTGCTCCATTTTGTGGATTTGGTCTAGATAGGTTGTTTGAGTCATGATAATGTTAAATAAGGCCATGATAGGCCATTTTGTAATGTTTTTTGTAGTTTTGAGTCAAGGTGAGGTCATTAGGTAAAATGTTGCAAAATTGCTAAATGTTGTCATATCAAATATTGTAAAAGTGCAAAATTTGAATATTAGACGGAAGCCCAACGGTCATGGGAAGTTGTAAGGTAGTTCTACGCATTGTGAGGGGTTGGTAGTGTTATCTCTTAGAAATGCACCCTATGCAAATTTATGAAAACTAAGCTTTCTAGAGAAACATGGGATCATTTCAAGGTTGTGTGTCACCTAAAGTTGAAATGAACCTCCAGAGAAGGCTGGCTTCCTAGTGGTTATCACCTAAACATTACTGATTTTTGAGGGGAAAAGGGAGAAATATTGCATAAAATGAAAACTACCTCCTTAGGTGATACACTAGAATATTACTTGGATAATGGAATTTAGAAACTTTAGCACTAGGCTTCAACTGATAAAAACTAAGTTTGCACAATTTATTTCTGTGTGTTTTTTGCATAAGTGCTTCACTAAGAGGACTGGACACAAAAATACTAGCTAAATGGAAGGTGAACTTCACAATCAACAAGAAAAATGCATTTTTGACACAAATAGTAACCTACTTAAACACACTATTTGTAGAAAGGTATAATTTATGAGACCAAGCTAGAAGGAAATTATGAAGGGTTTCACAAAAAAAGCTTAATCGAATCAATTAACATACACAAAGCTGCAAAGAATAAAAAGACAAGAATTTTATTACCAGTAGTAACCAAGGTATCATCTTCTTTTCATATCCAAAGTGAGTTACAAAGCATGCTTAAACTGTCAAAGGACTGTAAAAGTCTCTATCTCCAGAAATTGCATAATCAAAACTACTTACAATTGAATCACACAAATGACTATATCCCACTCCAACTAAGATCTACCAAAATAGGATCTAGAAGCTCTAGAACTCAGATGAAACAATAAGGTCCCAAATATAGCATCTAATCTTTCTCCAAAAAGGTTCCAAAAGGTTGAAATGGTCAATTTTGACCAAGTCCAACATAGTGACACTTCAAAACTCCCTCCAAAAACTCCAATTTTTCTATTAGAGCCTCCAAAATACCCTCCACATGTTTGTAATTGAGTCAAAGTTAACTCCTATAACTTTGGCATATGTTCTCCAACCTCCCTAAATGCTCTCAAAAGTCATAAATCGAAACATATCCATATAACTCTTGTTAGTGCCATCTCTGGTTTTCTCATTGTCTAGTTGTGTACTCTGGTTTTTCATGACTAAACTTTAGTTATGGGGTGTCTTTCATTTTAGCACATGGGTTAAATGGGCTCCCACAAGGGTTGAGCCCAGCATGCTAGTTTTGATCTACAAGGGGTGGCCTGTGTTAGGGTTTCCTAGTTTTTCTCTTTTCCTTTTTTTTTTGGGTTTTTATTCCGGTTCCCATTTCTCTTTTGCTTGCTTTGGTTTTTCTTTCGGAATCGGGGGTGGAACGGATGCTTGAAGGGAACTAGAACTTCTCCAATTCTGAGGTTCTAGTTCCTGTTCACGCATCCATCCCGGTCCCGATTCCGTGTGTTTGGTGTTCCTTTTTCTTTCTGCCTTGCGGCGGTTGCTGGTTCTTTTCCTCTATCTCTTCGCTTGTCTTTTGTTTTGTTTTCTTTGGCGGGGGCGGGATCGGGATGGGAATCATTTTTGGAACCTTCTTCATGTTTCCTGTCTCGGGTTTTGTCCTGCTCCGGCCCCACGGCTTCTTTTTCTTGTGTCGGTTCTGGCTCCGCCTCCGCGGTCTTTTCTTTGGCGGGAGCAGGATAGTTTTCGGCCCCGGTCCCTTTTGTTCCTTTTGTTCCCCGTCTCTTTCCTGGTCCCGGCTCTGGCCCTGTTTGGTTCCCATCCCGTTTACCTTTTTGTTTCATTGACCTATCCACCCAGTTTATTCTAACTTAAGTGGTTCCCCTGAGCCCCATTTTCCATTCGTTATCGGCACATAGCTACCATTTTTACCGGCCCCGCTTCTTCTTCGCTGTGACTTTCGGCTTTCGGTGTAACCTCTCGGTGACTCTTATCTGTCCCCTCGAGGTTCTCTTTCTTTTTGGCTTGGGTTGGTTGTGTCAGGGAGATGTCTCCCTGACTCCTTTGTGTCTCACCGATGGGCTTTCCTTTCGGCATGACAGTTCCGTTCGGGGTGAGGTCCTCCCGACTCCCCTTGGTCTCCCCGAGTTCCTTTTTGCTGCCCTCCGTTGTGCCTTCAGCATGACTCTTTCGGTTCGGGGTGACATCTTGGTGACTTCATGTTCTCTCCCCGAAGTCTCTGTCGGCCTATGTTCTTTGTGTCAGGGAGATGTCTCCCCGACCCCCGCTTGTCTTCCTGACTGTGGTGGCCCCCTTTGCTCTTCGGTGTGACTTCCCTTTGGCAGGACTTGGAACTCTCGATATATCTCTTGGTGAATCTGTTATGTCTTGCCGACAGTGTCTTGTGGTTTGCTTTCGGCGTGGGTGGCACCTTTCGTTGAGATGTCTCGGTGATGTCATCTTGCTATGCTGACCGGTGATGGAAGACTTTATGCTTCGGGGAGACTTGTGTTTCAGTGTATGTCATAGTGATGGGGTCGTGTCTTGCCGACGATGATTCAATGTGTGGCTTTCAGTGAAGGTCTTATCTTCTCTCAGCGAACAAGTTTCTAAGGGTCTTCTCGGTATAACAGTGAAGTGTCTACATGACTTCTCACCGATGATTGTGTGCTATAGCGACATACATTTGGCAGGTGATTTCATTGGTGAAAGAAGTTATAGGACACAGCGACTTAAGTGGTGTATAAAGATCTCTTTGGTATGAGCTTGGGTCTTCAGTGAGAGGTCTCGGTGAGTGACATTCAGTCTCGCTGATGGAACATAAAGTGGTCTTCATCGGCGTGAGTTTTGAATCATCTTGGCGACACTGCATGAAGGAAATATCTTTTGGTAACACACTGTTACTTCGTTGTGATGTATGGCCAACTTGGCCATCTCTCCCTGACTCTATGGTGTTTTCAGTGTCACATGTGGATTTCGCTATATGGTCTCGCCGACATTATGATCTCCTACCGACTTTGATGGGTGTTTGGTGCAGCATGTTTCCTTTGGCCAGATGTTTCCCCGAGTTCCTTCTGTCTGGCCGATATGCTTGGCTCTTCATTATAGTTGTTTCTCTTCACCCTGAGGTCTTCTCGACACTGCTATCTCTCGCCGATATGAGCCTCTCCACGCGGTGCGTTAAGGCCCGAGCTACTAATGGAACATCAATGCGCACATGCAGATGATGAACAGTGATGTTTTAATTTGAGTGATAAAGGTGCCCAATGTTTGTCTGAAGACCAGTATGCAGTGCGATCTAGTGGAGGACTTGTCTCAGTGGTCTGATGAAGATTTAAAGGCGACCGCCCGATCTCTGATGATCAACGATCGAGTTTCATACTAGACCACTGTTAGGGTTTTTGTGTTCGCACGAGAAGATTTGAAGCATTCATGGCGACACGGCTCTGGTAAAAGGACGGCATGGCTCAAGTATGGACGCGCGGATTTGGCAGTAGATTTGACATTGATTTCCTGGCTCCATTCATGTGGGAATGTCTTTTCCTATAGCGGCCCGACCAGTTGCATTTATGTGACCAGTGAGGTAGTTGGAATTTTTGACTTGGCCTGCGAGCTGTTCTAGGGTTTGTCCTAGTCAGCTGATGATGTGTAATCTTATCTAGCCGGTTGCTTGTTGCTTCTCCTATTCCTATAAAGGAGAATTTCACGCCCAGATGTTGGGGTTCCGAACTTTGGTGTTCTGTTCCACATTTTTCTGAGTTCTGGGATTAGCTTGCAGGATAGATTAGGTTTGGTGTAGGTCATTTTGAGTGTAAAGGTGTAATGTTGAATTAATACGGTAATGCAATCGGAGTTAAGCAAAGAACACATGAAGATGCTTATGTTTTGTATCATCGAGATTATCTCCATATTTATAAGTTTTTTAATCATTTTAAATAAATGCATAAGGTGCTTTTGTTCATCTTCTCATACTTCGTAGGTTGTGTTATTTGTTGATGGAATTAAGCTAAAGGAAATGATTAAATCCTTGAATAGATAGCGGTGATTATTTGTTTGCGAGTTGGATTGGGTAAAGAAGAGTCACGGTTGATACAAGGCAGTTAATACCGATTAACGAGAACTTAGCGATAGGCGATGTAAGGCATTGGAAAAACATAATCGATTGAGTCTGGTTGCAAATGAATTCCATCTTTTGTGTTTTGACCTAAAGTGGCCCAGATTAGGCAGTGCGTCCTGCTGACTAGTCCCTCTCAGAGAAAACCTTTTAAAATTATTGAATATCTTTGGTCTAATAATATCTTGCCCTCGATCACGGTTGTTTCAGGTTGAACTCATAAGAATCTAGCCCTATTTGAGGTTCTCCAATGCTGGCATCAGGAGTCATCTGCTATAAAAAGCAATGTCTAGTCTTATTTGAGGGATTGTGTGGGTATACCTGCCTTGGTTCTGCAGAGCCTAAAGTGCAGAAGATCTCAGTCTTTGACTGAATCTTGTCAGTTGGTCCAGGTCCTCCAAGCTGCCCTTGACTGGAGATGGCTACTCCATAGGTAGAATAGAAGACCAACCTAGTTGCTCATTAAAAACAACCAACAAGATGGTGACTTCGCCAGGGATTGACTAGAATCTTGCCTTATCAAAGAGTCATATCAATTGCCATGTTGGTTAGGTTCAAAGTTTGAAGAATCTCAGGCTTGGAGAAAAGCTTTGTTGTAGTGAACCTGAAAGTTACAAGATCTATGGTGCTTTGTCGGATGGAACTCAGAGAAATATTTACATGTAAGTGAGCTTCATATCATTTGAAGTTTTGTCCTCTACAAAGAGGTGGTGACTCTGTCAAGGTAAACCCATTGAAGATTCAAAGAATAGTTCCATGACTGCAACGTTTCCAGGTATTCTTCATGCTTTTAAAAAAAAAAATTATTCCCCTTTATTTGGTGAGATCAAGCACTAGCATTAAGGGAAGTTTGAATATTGCAAGTGGATAGTTGTAGAGGGATAGGTTTCATTTACAAAATGCATTGTTGTCCTATTTCTCCCTCTACAAGCTTTGATACCATGCTTAAGGCACAGTCTTGTCCTCATAAGAGAGAGTATGATAAGGAAAGATACAACCCTTTGGATTTTGATAAAATCCAGGGTTACCCACATGCTGCCCCTAGGGGAATCAATAAATATTTACCCAAGTTTAAAGGTTGTGTTGAGGAATCAGCATCAAGACATATTCAGCTTTTTATTGATTTCATTGGACACTGTCAAGTTGAAAAAGAGGATGTGGTCATGAAGCCATTTGTTAGATCTTTTAAAGGTGTGGTAGATGATTGGTTCCGCGCCTAGGGTGCACTCCATTGTTTCATGGGTATCTAGCTTCGAACTTTGTTCCTTAGAAATTCCACCTTTGATGAGGCTTCATCAAATAATGAAGAGTTATGTTTGGTCAAGAAGAGGAAGAAGTGGTTGAAAGGGTAGGACAAAACATTGACCTACTAAGTTGTGAACAAATATCAGATTTGTTAGCCACCGAATATCAAAGGTTTGCACACAACAACTCTAGGTTGTTGTGGGCAACTCATATCGGTCTTGACAATGAGGACCTGCAGGATGCAAGGTATGATGCAAGTGATTCCGATGCCCCTTCTAATGGTGATCTTACAGATCATGATGACACTAATTTCAGTTTGAAATTAGATTATGCTTCTGAACTAGAGTTGCTCAATAATGAGCAAGATTGGGATGATGATGACAGTGGGACAGCCCATGAGGATGAGTTAGAAGAGTCGCTGGTGACTCTCATTGCGACATGATGAAGAATAGAGCCAGAAAAGAGGAAGTGTAGGTAGTAGTTTAATCATCATTGCATTAATGATGTATATCGAAAATGATAGAGCAGGTTGCAAGATGTGTTGAATGGTAGAGTGTATTCAGCACAACATACACTTGATGGAAGTTTTACAAAATATGACAATATCACGGAACCCAACTGGAGCTAGTTATTTTCAACTAAATGTAAATAGTGAATATGACAGCTTGTTGTCACATAACAGTCAGCATTTTGAAAGTATGCTTGACTTTCAAATGCATAAGGATCATGTACATGTTTATAATGATGAATATGGCAGCCTGTTGAGAGGTACTAACATGTTTTATTAGGCATCTATTTGTGATCAGACTATGTTTTCATATGGTCCTGATCAGTATTCACAGGTATTGCCACATGATACAGAATCAAAGAATCAAGAGTGTGGCAATGATAAAGTTTATTGGATCTGGTTGCCAGTGGAAGATAAAACTAAACAAAGAGCAAGTTTTCACTTGCACAAAGGCAATCATATACTTATGTTTGTAGAGGTGCATTCATTCATATTGTTGCAGTTTGGCAGAGGCAAGCACAAGTTAGGGAATGTCAGTTCATTTAGCAGAATTGTGTTTGACAGAGGTAAAAGCTGGCTCTCATTTTTCATTTGGTTGCCTAGTGTCATCAGATGAAACAAAGGAATCAACAATGTGATTCTTGAATTGCCTGTTCATGGACAATTCTTGAAATGGTGCTTCATCTGAAGCATTTCTTTTTCCATGAACATTAGGTTAGGTTTTTGCTTTTCTAGTCAGTTTTGTTTTGCTGTGTCTGCTAACCTTGTCTGGTTAGCTCCTCGTTGTTTTGGGTTTCCTTTTGTTCTGCTCTGCTCTCCCAGTGATCTAAATTCTTGCTATGCCCACTAGGGGCATACATCCCCCAACTAGAGCCTATGTTAGTGCCATTTCTAGTTTCTCATTGTCTAGTTGTGTACTCTGGTTTTTCATGACTAAACTTTAGCTATGGGGTGTCTTTCATTTTAGCACGTGGGTTAAATGGGCTCCCAAAAGGGTTGAGCCCAGCATGCTGGTTTTGATCTACAAGGGGCATCCTGTGTTAGGGTTTCCTGGTTTTTCTCTTTTCCTTTTTTTGGGTTTTTATTCTGGTTCTCGTTTCTCTTTTGCTTGCTTTGGTTTGTCTTTCGGATTCGGGGGCGGAACAGATGCTTGAAAGGAACTAGAACTTCTCCAATTCTGAGGTTCTAATTCTTGTTCACGCATCCATCTCGGTCCTGATTCCGTGTGTTTGGTGTTCCTTTTTCTTTCTGCCTTGCGGCGGTCGCTGGTTCTTTTCCTCTGTCTCTTAGCTTGTCTTTTGTTTTGTTTTCTTTGGTGGGGGTGGGATCGGGATGGGAATCATTTTTGGAACCTTCTTCATGTTTTCTGTCTCGAGGTTTTGTC